>CM038672.1:128113620-128518620 GCA_021605145.1 Aegilops bicornis | reverse complement strand
ACCGGGAGGTGAATATGGTTGCTCTGGTGACACCCAGTTATCTGAAATGGTCTCAGACTGCCATCACATTCGACCAGTCCGATCATCCGACACACATAGCCACCCCTGGGAGGCAAGCTTTGGCGGTCGACCCAGTTGTCGAAGGCACTTGACTGACCAAAGTCTTTATGGATGGTGGCAGTGGCCTGAATATATTGTATGCAGAGACGTTGAAAGGGATTGGCATTCCGATGTCCAGTCTCAGTACCAGCAACATGAGTTTCCATGGAGTCATTCCTGGAAAGAAGGCTGAGTCACTCGGCCAAATCGCTCTTGATGTGGTTTTCGGTGATTCCAAGAATTACCGCAAAGAAAAGTTGACATTTGAAGTGGTGGATTTCCAGAGTGCTTATCACGCTATTTTGGGCAGGCCAGCTTATGCGCGTTTCATGGCTCGACCATGCTATGTGTACCTCAAAATGAAGATGCCTGGTCCCAAAGGTGTGATCACTATTACTGGCAATCGGAAGAAGGCGGAAGAGTGCTTTCAGAAAGGCTCAAAGATCATCGATGCTCAGATGGCAGTGCTAGAGCTGCAGGAATACCAGAAAACTGCAGATCCGAGTGATTTGTTGCGAGCCAAGAAGCCCGCTACAGAGTCAGCGTTTCAGTCATCCGGTGAGACAAAGCCAATTCACATTCACCCGACCGACCCCAGTGCTGCTCCGACTCATATCTCTACAACACTCGACTCCAAATAGGAAGAAGCGCTCATCCAGTTCCTCTGTGAGAACTGGGACATCTTCGCATGGAAGCCTGTTGACATGCCGGGTGTTCCCAGGGGCCTGGCTAAGCATCGTCCATGAGTCGACTCAAAAGTGAAACCTGTCAAGGAACATCTTCGACGGTCCGCCGTCCAGAAGAGAAAGGCCATTGGCGAAGAGGTGGCTCGGCTCTTAGAAGCAGAGTTTATCCGAGAGATTTACCACTCCGAGTGGCTCGCCAATGTTGTCATGGTCCCCAAGAAGGACAAGTCACTTCGCATGTGCATTGACTTCAAACATATCAATCGGGCCTGCCCAAAAGATCAATTTCCTCTCCCCCGCATCGACCAAATAGTAGACTCGACTGCGGGATGTGGCCTTGTCTTTTTAGACGCCTATTCTGGTTACCATCAGATCCGTCTGTATGGACCCGACGAGATTAAAACAGCTTTCATCACTCCATTCGGGTGCTTCTGCTATGTCACCATGCCATTCGGCCTTAAGAATGCCGGAGCCACGTTCATGAGGATGATTCAGAACTGTTTGCTCACTCAAATCAATCGGAATGTGGAAGCATACATGGATGATATTGTGGTCAAATCACGAAAGGGTTCCGACCTGTTGACTGACCTTGCTGAAACATTTGCCAATCTCAGGAGGTATGATATCAAGCTTAATCCATCAAAGTGCACATTCGGAGTTCCTGGTGGAAAGTTACTCGGTTTTCTCGTTTCCGAACGAGGAATCGACGCCAACCTAGAAAAAGTTGGTACTATACTCCGAATGAAACGCCCTATGCATGTGCACGATGTCCAGAAGCTTACTGGATGCTTGGCCGCTTTAAGTCAATTCATCTCTCGTCTCGGTGAAAAGGCATTGCCTCTTTACCGACTGATGAAGAAGTCAGACAAGTTCGAGTGGACTCCCGAAGCTGATGCAGCATTTGCAGAGCTAAAAGACCTGCTCTCCACCCAGCCGGTGCTTGCTGCCTCGATCAGCAAAGAGCCTTTGCTGCTTTACATTGCAGCCACAGGACAAGTCGTCAGTACAGTACTTACGGTCGAGCGGGAAGAAGGAAAAGCCTTCAAAGTTCAGCGCCCAGTGTACTATCTTTCTGAAGTGTTGACCCCATCAAAGCAAAGATATCCTCATTATCAGAAGCTTGTATATGGGATTTATATGACCATGAAGAAGGTTGCTCATTAATTCTCTGACCATTCCATTACAGTCGACAGCGACGCCCCATAGTCGAGATTACGCACTGTGAGAGATGCAACTGGTCGAGTAGCAAAATGGGCGATTGAACTCCTTCCCCTTGATATCAAGTTTGAGGCAAAGAAAGCCATCAAGTCTCAAGCAGTAGCAGATTTCATCGCCGAGTGGATTGAACAGCAACTGCCGACTCAAGTTCACTCGGAGCACTGGACCATGTTCTTTGATGGTTCTAAGATGCTGAATGGTTCCGGTGCTGGGGTAGTGTTGGTTTCCCCCCGAGGAGATAAGCTCAGATATGTGCTCGAGATCCACTTTGATTCCTCCAATAACGAAGCAGAATACGAAGCACTTTTGTATGGGTTGCGTATGGCCATTTCACTCGGCGTACGTCGCCTCATGGTTTATGGTGACTCAGATTTGGTGGTCAATCAAGTGATGAAGGAGTGGGATGTCAGAAGTCCAGCCAAGACTGGTTACTGCAATGCTGTGAGAAAGCTAGAGAAGAAATTCGAGGGGTTAGAGCTTCATCATATACCCCGACTGAAAAATCAAGTGGCTGATGATTTGGCAAAAATAGGTTCCAAGAGAGAAGCTATTCCCAGTAATGTGTTTTTGGAGCACATCCATACACCATCAGTTCAAGAGGATCCTTTCACCGAAGAAGCTCCACAGCCAAAAAGTATCACGGATCCGACTGAAGTTGAAGTTCCAGCTGTGGTCGACCTGATCATGGAAGTTTTGGTCATCACTCCCGTCTGGACAGAGCCGTACATCGCGTATATCCTAAGGAAAGATCTCCCAGAGAATGAAGAAGAGGCTCGACAGATCATCCGTCGATCCAAAGCCTTTACCGTGATAAAGGGACAGTTGTACAGAGAAAGCGCGACTAGAGTCGGACAGAAATGTATAACACCGGAAGAGGGTCGGATAATCCTTGATGATATCCACTCGGGGACCTATGGTCATCATGTGTCTTCTCGGACCATTGTGGCTAAAGCATACCGAGTAGGATTTTACTGGCCAGGAGCAAATGAAATGGCAAAGGAAATAGTCGACAAGTGTGAAGGATGTCAGTTCTATTCCAATCTGTCACACAAGCCCACCTCAGCCTTGCAGACCATTCCACTCGTCTGGCCCTTCACTGTTTGGGGATTGGATATGGTTGGGCCACTGAGAACTGGCAGGAGCGGCTTCACCCATGTACTAGTGGCAGTCCACAAGTTCACTAAGTGGATTGAAGCTAACCTATCAAGAATCTTGATGCCGGCACTGCTATCAGCTTCATCAGAGAGTTGACATTCAGATATGGAGTTCCGCATAGCATCATCACTGATAATGGGTCAAACTTTGATTCCGACGAATTCAGAGCCTTTTGCGCCTCTCAAGGCACACGAGTCGACTATGCTTCAGTCGCTCACCCCCAGTCGAATGGACAAGCAGAACGGGCAAATGGTCTAATTCTCAAAGGACTGAAACCCCGACTGATGCGCGATCTCAAGCACGCAGCAGGCGCATGGGTCGATGAACTTCCGTCAGTTCTTTGAGGATTGAGGACCACTCCTAATCGGTCGATTGGGCGGACTCCATTCTTTCTGGTCTATGGAGCTGAAGCAGTTCTGCCGAGTGACTTGCTTCACAATGCGCCTCGAGTCGAGCTCTACTCTGAAGATGAAGCAGAACAAGCCCGGCAGGATGCAGTCGACCTCCTAGAAGAGGAAAGAGAGATGGCCATGATCCGATTGACTATCTATCAGCAGGACTTGTGTCGGTTCCATGCCAGAAACGTGAAGAGTCGAGCCTTCCAAGAAGGAGATTTAGTCCTCCGAGTTGATCAACAGAAGCCACACAAGCTTGCTCCTACTTGGGAGGTTCCCTTCGTCGTCACCAAAGTTCTCCACAATGGAGCGTACCGTCTTTACAGTGTCGACCGCCAGATTGACGAGCCACGAGCTTGGAACGCGGAGCTGCTCCGCCCCTTTTATACTTAAGAACTCACTCGGATGAGATGTAATAAAAGTACCTCTATAGTTTATTTACCAAAGACAAGAGTGTTATAATTTTCCCAGTGATTGTTGTTACTTTTGTTTACGTGAGAAATCCCCCAGTGGGTGGCTTAGCTGCGAATCCGTTTCGCCTAAGTTTGTAAAAAAAATCCCTACCGAGTGGTGAGCCAGACTCCCACTCGGGGGCTTAGCTGCGAATCCGTTTCGCCTAAGTACTTGAAAATCCTACCGAGTGGCGAGCCGGTCTCCCACTCGGGGGCTTAGCTGCAGTCCAAGTACTCGCCTAAGTATAAAAAATCCTACCGAGTGGTGAGTCAGCCTCCCACTCGGAGGCTTAGCTGCAGTCCAGTACTTGCCTAAGTATTTGAAAAACCCAGCGAGTGGAGAGCAATCCCACTCGGGGGCTTAGCTGCAGTCCAGTACTCGCCTAAGTATTTGAAAATCCCACCGAGTGGAGAGCAATCCTCCCACTCGGGGGCTTAGCTGCAGTCCAGTACTCGCCTAAGTATTGGAAAATCCCACCGAGTGCAGAGCAATCCTCCCACTCGGGGGCTTAGCTGCAGTCCAGTACTCGCCTAAGTATTTGAAAATCCCATCGAGTGGAGAGCAATCCTCCCACTCGGGGGCTTAGCTGCAGTCCAGTACTCGCCAAAGTACTTAATCCATTCCGCTCTGCGAGGATGACGAGGTGCAGGTCGACTGCTACCTTCTTCTTCTGAGCTACGCCACAAATACAACTGCGCTCTGCAAGGATGACGAGGTGCAGGTCGACTGCTACCTTATCCTTCTGAGCTATGCCACAAATACAACGTGCGCTCTGCAAGGATGACGAGGTGCAGGTCAACTGCTACCTTCTCCTTCTGAGCTACGCCACAAATACAACGTGCGCTCTGCAAGGATGACGAGGTGCAGGTCGACTGCTACCTTCTCCTTCTGAGCTACGCCACAAATACATTGTGCGCTCCATCACGATCCATGAGGGGCAGGTCGACTGCCATCTGTGCTCCATCCCTATCTGCAAGAGCGATGAAGTACAGGTCGACTGGACTTTCCACCTCAGAGCTGCATCTCAACCACTAAAGTATATTCCGAGTGAAGAACAAAGTTTACTCGAAGGCAAATGCAAGCATATTCGACGATAAGCCAAGTTCAGATAACATCCTATGGATTCGGAAGTGCTCAGGCATCAAGCCTGTAAAAGTTTATCGGTTACTTAACCAGTCGGCATTCCGAGGCAAATTTAGGACGAAGCATAGAAGTTTTTTACTCCTCAGGTGGAGGACTGAAGGGCGCGACAAACTGGTCCAGGTCGATTCCGTCAGCAATACGAGTGGCAGCAGCAATGAAGGACTCCATGAAAGATTGGAAGTCATGCTTCTTGGTATTGGCCACCTTGATGGACGCCAGCTTGTCCTCTGCGCATCCTTGCAGTGAACACGTACCAGGGACAGAGCAACATCAGCACCACACCTGGCGGAAGACTTCTTCCATTCCTCCACTCGACCTAGAACGTCGTTCAGTCGAGTCATTAAAGACTCGAGGTCATTTTGAAGCGTCTCTCTTGGCCAGAGTGTCGTGTCGATCCGCAACACCGCAACCTTCAGTCGAGCGAGGTAGTCAACCACACCGGCAACACGAGACTCCAGTCGGAGCACGTTCATAGCGGCTTCATCCTTCATAGGAGAGTTGATGGGGTCCAAGCTTGTCTCCACTCAACTGGTCTCTTCCTCAAAGTTCTGGCAGAATTCTGTAAACACAATTCGAAGTTAAGCCAACAGTTCCACGATGAGTCGACAATAACAAGTCAGTCGGATAGAAGAGATTACCTTCAAGCATGAGGAATAGCTTCTTGGCGAGCCCTCCCAGATAAGCCTCCAGATCGTTCTTCTTCCCTTGATTCGCTAGCCTTATCACTCAGAGCTATCTTGTCATTCTTCAGACGGCTGACCTCCTTGTTGGCCGCGTCGAGAGCAGCTTTCAGATTGGCGTTCTCCTCTTCAAGTTTCCTGACTGAAGCCAGTTTTTCTTCTGCAAGCTTCATTTTGTCCAAAGCTGCCTTCTGCGCCTCGGCAAGGTCATGGTCCTTCTTTAGATCCTCCTTCAGTTTATCTGCAAAGTGACAATGAAATCAGAATCAGAAATGGACAGAAAGACAAAGACAGTCGTCAAGATTCTCACCAAACATACCTTTTGCTTCATCCTTCGCCTTCTGAAAGTTCTCCTGAACAAGCTTCAAGTCAAGGCCGAGCTGGATATGCTTGTTTTCCAATTCAGTGTAACGAGCCACAAGCTCGCAAGATTTCTGCGAAGGGTCAGTCGACAGACATCAAAGATGGGTTGCTTCCGAGTGACTAAGAGAAAAGCATTAACAATTCTAAGACTGCAGTCGAATCAAAATATTCAACAGTAGTCTCGGGGACTACACCCAGTGGGTGCACTCAGCGTGCCCCCACTGGTTCTACCGACTCGGTCCGATCAGTCGACCGAAATAGACAAAAAGGTTCTGATCCTAAACCATTGCTAACTGCCAGCAGTCAGCCATGGTAAAAAAAACAAAGGTTCTTCAGACCTTAGTCGACTGCCAGCAGTCGACCATGGTCTCGGGGACTACACCCAGTGGGTGCACTCAGCGTGCCCCCACTGGTTCCAAGATTCCATTCGACCAGACCGAGTGGAGAAGTTAGAGTGAAGAAATTCAAAATACGAAGACTACAGTCGACTGTAAGCAGTCCACCATAGTCTCGGGGACTACACCCAGTGGATGCACTCAGCGTGCCCGCACCAATCCAAAATTTCAATCGACACACCCACTGGGTGTACAGATACAAAGATCTTCAGAAAGAAAATCTTTAGATAGCATATCCTAACAGAACAAGCGGTGAACAACTAACCTGGACGTTGCTCTGAAGGGCTGAGCTAGCGTCATAAGCCGCCTGGCTGGCTTCTCGGATTGCCTTCACCTGCTCCATCATGATCCCCGCCTGGCGTATAGCCTCCTTAGCAGCATCCGCTTGGTCCTCTGGGACGTGGTGGGTGGCGAAAAAGGAAGGTGGATCAGCAGTCGACGACGAAGGTCGAGCACTCGTCAGCGGCAAGCGAAAGACACGGAAGTCTGAGTGATGTTGCCACCCTCCTGAACCAGTGTCTCAGGCTCTGATGCAGTCTGGGTGGTCTTGCCGGCCAACGCCTTTCTGTTCCTCCTCGGCCTCAGCGGTGCCTCATCGTCATCATCAGGGAGATCAATGACATGAGGAGGAGCTTCAAGAGAAGTCCAAAGTTAAAAACGAAAATCCAATCGACCAAAAGTGAAACTTCAGAGATCATACCAAGGTTGGAGGTGGCAGCATCTTCCATTTCCTGGTCGTCGTTCTTGGCAGAGGTCTCGGAAGTAGCAGCACTGCAGATTTCAGAAATCAGTCGATTAGTCAACGAGTCGACCAAAAGTCTGTCCATGCTAAACAAGAAAACGCAAGTTCTGCTATTACCCAGAAATGGTAGGAATGGTCATTCTCATCTTGGGCAAGGCCTTCGGTGGCTTGGATGACGCCGCTCGTGGATGCTTCGGCGCTTTTTTAGTCGGCGCCGGAGAAGTCGTCCGAGGGCGCTTTAACGACTGCCCAACAGGCGCAGTCGTTTTGTCATGCTCGACCGCGGGGTCGTGGATGAGCTTGGATCGCCTTTTCGTGCGAGGAGGATCGACATCCTCCTCCTCCTCTTCACTGGAGCCATCGTCATCTTCATCCCCTTCACCATCAGATTGCCATTCCTCCTGACTTTCGCCTCCGCTCGCCTCCTCCTCCTCGACCTGATCTTGCGCCCCGTTGGGCATCGAATACATCTCAGTGGTGCCCTGGAAGATAACAAACAAGACAAAGGTCAGTTGACTGATTTTAAGCAAACAGAATGAAGAAAGCAGGATCACAGTCAAAGATGCAGGATTGGACCTTGTCTACTTCGTATGATTGGTCGAGTGGGGGAATCCTCCTGGCTCCTCGAGGGTTGTCCTTGTTCCCTGTGATGCTTGCCAGCCACCTCTCCAGCATGGCATCCTCGACCTCCTCCGGGTGGATCCGAGTGGTGTCCTCAGTGCCAGAGTACAACCACATCGGATGGTCTCGAGCTTGAAGCGGCTGGATGCGTCGTCGGAGGAAGACCTCCAAGAGATCCATGCCTGTCACTCCGTCACGGATGAGCTGGACAACGCGTTCAACCAGCACCTTAACCTGTGCCTTCTCTTCCGGGATCACCTTCAAAGAAGACGGCTTCCTCACTCTATCCATGGAAAAAGGAGGGAGTCCAGTCGACTGCCCTGGCGTCGGCTGGTCTTGGCAGTAGAACCAGGTCGACTGCCATCCACGGACCGACTCGGGAAGGATCATGGCCGGAAAAGAGATTTTTCCCCTCATTTGAACCCCAAGACCCCCACACATCTGAATCACTTGCGTTCTCTCTTCACTCGGATTGGCCTTTTTCACCATCTGGGAGTGACAGGTGAAAATGTGCTTGAAAAGACCCCAATGAGGCCGACAACCCAAGAAATTCTCACACAAAGACACGGAAGCAGCGAGATACACAATGGAGTTGGGTGTGAAGTGGTGGAGTTGCGCCCCAAAGAAGTTCAGAAATCCCCGAAAGAAAGGGTGAGGTGGCAAAGAAAACCCGCGGTCAACATGGTTGGCCAAGAGGACACACTCACCCTCCTGAGGCTGCGGCTCCGACTCCTTCCCCGGTAGCCGCGCTGATCCGTGGGGGATCAGTCCTTCGTTGGCCAGGTCGTCAAGATCTTTTTGACGGATCGTCGAGCGGATCGATTGCCTCGATCCAGCCTATGCGAGCGGCCCTTGACGAAGAACCGCCCCGACTGGTCGCCCTTCCCTTCGCCTTCGCCGTCGCCTTCTTCGCCTGCTCCAGGGCCGCCATCTTCTCCTTCACCATCGTCGCCGGCGAGACGCGCACGGAGCAGCGGCGCTGAGATGGAAGCGAACGCAGCGAATAAGTCCGACGAAGAGGGGAGGAAATGAGAGCGCACTGTTCACAAACCCCCGTTCGGCGCCTTATATCAGGTTGCTTCCGAGTGACTGACTTGTAGGCCCGGGCGATCCTGTCAAATCCCGCAACAGTCGCGGGCGCGATACGTGGCGAAAAAGCTGGCGCAGAGATCAAGGCGTTCCTGCCTCATCCCATCCGATTACCGTGGCCTCCTCCGCCCCGCGCGCTTCTTGAAATTCGAATCCCGCTAAATCCGCGAATTGCAGAGCAACTTGTCAGACGGGGGATTTCCTCCGCTCTGTCGTTCGGAGATCTCCGAGCACAGAAAATTCACTCGACGGATTCAAATAATGGATCAAGGCGACTGAAAAAGAAGTTCGTGCCGTCACCTAAGTTCATTGATCCAGAACAAGACATACTCATAACACGAAAAATGGGTCGGAAGAGTTCTCAACTCCTTCCCCACTCAAACCTCGATCCATTCGGGGGCTAATGATGAAGGCATGTATCTAGGGTAGGGTCATGGACCTGTCCAAGATACCCTCCCCAAGGACATCTCTAGAAGAAACCACCTGTCAGTCGACTGAGAAGTATTCCACTCGATGGACTTGAAGACACTCGACCATGAAGCCAACCACTCGACCGCCAGAAGATCTAAAAGTAACTCTGCAAACAAACAGTTGGTCATTAAGTAGCTTTTGTGGTCATCATAGCACTTTATGTGGGGCGTTACCAGTAACCCCTGATCTTAATGTACTTTAAACCCCTCATAATTGAGGGCCGGAGGGGTCTAGCGTACTCTATATATGCCACCCCCTCCTCAATGTAAGGGGTTCGCACCCCTGTAACTCATACTCATATAATCCAGTCGACCGCCTCCGGGCTCCGAGACGTAGGGCTGTTACTTCCTCTGAGAAGGGCCTGAACTCGTAAACATCTTGCGTATACAACTACAACATAGCTAGGATCTTGCCTCTCCATTCCTACCCCCCCCCCTATTCTACTGTCAGACTTAGAACCACGACACAGCTATGTGTTGGATACATCATATGTCTGCTGTGCCTGTGAAAAAAAAATATGTATATCTGTGTGTGAATTCCAGTGAAATTAAATGGATATAAATAAAAACAGGGGATATATAGCCTCTTTGCCGTCCGCTAGCGGACGACAAAGAGGACACGTGGCAGCTACCTGTAGAAACTGGGTACATTGGCTGCCTATTTGGACAGTTTGTCGTTCGCTGGCGGATGGCAAAGACCTTTGAATCTTTGCCATCTGCTGGCAGACAGCATAGCTGGCCACGTGGCAGCTTCCCAGTGCTGGCCTAGCTGAGCTCTTTGTCGTCCGTCAGTGGACGGCAAAGAGCTTCGACTCTGTGCCATCCGCTGGCAGATGGCAAAGAGCGTCGTTAACCCCCTACCGGCTCTGACGCCACCCCACTACCGTCTATTGTCTTTGTCGTCTGCTGGCCTCAGATGGCAGACGACACAATCCTTTGCCGTCCGTTTCTAGGAAGCGGATGGCAAAGAAGGCCTTTGCTGGCACCTGTTCAGCTGGATAGTTTGCCGTCCGGGATCTATGCCTTTGCCGTCTGCCATGGCGGACGACAAAGAAGCTGATTCCAGTAGTGCACGAACCAAAAAAGAATCATTCCTTAATGGTCAAATTAACCTCTCTCTCTCTCTCTCTCTCTCTCTCGTTGGGTCAAAGTGGTGGTGGACAACCTTGCAGGCCTACAGATGGAAGCGCCACACGCGAGTGAGTTCCTATAGGGCAACCATCACATGCATGGTATTGCGTGATGTTTGAATACCAATGCACAACTTTGATGCGGCACCTGCCTCAGGAACCGGAAAGTCCCCACATGGAGCGAGGTTATGACGTACGCATATAATAGAGTATTCATGCGGCCCCCTCTTTGACATGTACTACATACCCCTACAGTGCATATACGTAACAAAAACCAAAAAGAACCATCCTTCTTGGTCAAATTAACCTCTCTCTCTCTCTCTCGCTATATGTTCAACTGATCGACGACGACCTCGTGGGCCCACAGAGAGTCACACGTGAGTGAGTGTCGACAAAACCACCGCGTGCATGTGCATGTGTGTTATGTGATGTTTGAATACCCAATGCACAACTTTGACGTGGCACATGCTTCGCAAACCGGAAACGCACTACACCATGATGCGTAGCCCCCTCACTTCAAGCCGGTGGGAGGGACTCATGTGTACGCACATGCCCGAACTTTCATATGAAATCTCACCATGATTCACACCGTAACACACATGCCAAGATGAATCCACCTTTGGTCAAATGCCTCTCGTTGTCGGTGGAAACTGAAAACCTTTGCGGGCTAACGAATGGGCACATCGCTGATAACCGCACGAGGGAGTGTCCGAGAGGACCACCAATGCATGCATGTGGCCTGAACATGTATGTATGAAAGAGTTGTGTAATGCTTTAAATAAACAATTCACGACTTTGATGTGGCATATATGACTCACATAATGATCAATAATCCCACATGGAGGCTCACGACTTCTAGTGTACTGTCGGACCCCCCACCCCCCCACACACACACACATACACACACATCCCGCACCACCACAGCCACTCTGAGGCATGTCAAACTTTTTCTGCAGTGAACATGCCACCAAAGGAGTGTCGTGTTAAAGTGAAAAAAGGACAGAGATCATTCGACTGTTTTTATACATTGATTGATTTCCTAGGGATTTAATGTGCAAAAATCAAATTTGACCTATATGTGCACCAAAATGGATTGAAAAATCATCTCTGTGTCCCTGGGTGCATGTTTCCCCATGCAAGAGATTTCAAAACATTGAGAATATAGATTTTTAAAATTCAGTAAATCCAAAACTTAGTTGAAATTCATGAAACTTATCGTGGTGACATATATGGACACCGGTAGACTGTGATATTGTATTTTTTTCGTCAAATTTGAGACACGTTTTGATATAATCTTCTTACAAATGGAAGATTGTTAATAACTAGCAACCAATATCACATACAGATTATTTATTCGGACCATGTGCGTTAGACCGTGCCATGCTCTGGTTAAGGAGTAAACCGGCAGAATGAATCATCAAAAAACAAAAACAAAAACGTGCTGCCACGCGCCCCATGTGTCGTGCGAGCAGGCGTGAGTTGATGGGACGCATGCGAGCAGTCCGCAGCACAGGCAGACCGGGAGGCCTGTGTGCAGGTGTGTGAATTGATGGGAGGCGTTTTCGCTGTGCGGTGTCACCGGGAGGCGTGTGAGTAGCTATGTGAAATGATGGTAGGAATGCCAGAAGTCCGTCGCGCGGGCTCATCGGGAGGCGGACAGCCTTTGACCGCCGCCCTCCTCGCTCCCACTGATCTGTATTAATGGTGCGCCTGAGCCGTCGGCCATAATAGGTGGCTGCACCCCCGGTCCATAGTGGTCACCAATGTCTGGACTCTAGAGTGTGTGAGGATGCCGCCAAAGCACACCATCGAAGGGAGTGGCGACGTCGGGGTTGTTGAAGCACCCCACGCAATGCGTGAAGCTGGGCACAAAGGTTGTTGTCGCTGCCGACAAGGTCTCGCGAGGGCCGCAGCACGACCTTGACTTCATCGGCGCCGTCGTGCCCCCCCCCCCCCAGCCGGAGCCGGAGGTCAACAGCAACTCCGACAACGACTCCGACGGAAAACCGGTTAGTCATCTATATACCCATTTGTGCGGCAAACATATCATGTGTTTTCTCTGGTTACCCCCCACCCTCTCTAATTTTTTTGGAATACAAATCCTATGGTTATGTTCTCTCTGTCCATGAAATCATAGTAATTAAGATCCGTTAGATGCACGTAGTGTATTGATTGTTAGAATGGTATCCTTATAGGGTTGTTTTCCTATACAAATGATTTTTGCTAATAATCCGACTAGGGTTAGCGTGAGTGCTAATAATTCGTGGCTAGATCTTGAGAATTGATATTGAATATCCTACATATATGTTTGTGCCTTTTTTTCTTCCAGATCTTGAGAATTGATTTTGAATGTCCTACATGTATGTTTCTGCCCATTTGTCAGATCGGTATGTACGCAGATGAGGCTCGGGCCAGGTTTTCCGTCAAATGTAGATCTTGGACCCGGCTGCGCGGCCACGCCCCTGGACCCGAGGAACCAGTAGAATCTCCGACGGACCGCATCAGTGATCTCTCGGACGCCATCCTTGGGGAGATCATGTCCCTTCTCCCCACCAAGGATGGTTGTCGCACACAAGTCCTCGCATATCGATGCCGCACTCAGTGGTGCACCGTGCCTCTTAATCTCAACTGTCATCAGCTATCTGTTGATGATGATTCTGAACTCCCCGGAGCCATCATCTCCTCCCACCAGGGCTTCATTCAACACATCTGCATCCCAACATGCTACTTGCTGGACATACCCTGGATGGTGGCCGACTGGCTAACATCCCGTCATTTCAATAAACTCCAGCAGCTTGAGTTCTACCATTACTACAACGATAGTTTTTTTTACTATATACTGCAAGGCAACAGCCTCACAGCTCTTTATTAAAACTTAAGAGAAAACAATGTACAAGATACAAAAAGGGTGAAGGAATACTTATAAAAAAACCTATGGGAGAGAAGATATCCAAGAGAGAACACTATCTCTATATTTACATTTAATCCTATGAGCTAGAAGAGAAATGTCATGTACAAAGTTTCTCCTCCACGATCTGAAACTAGGTGTCTCATTTCTGAATATCTTTCCATTCCTCTGAGTCCAAATATTCCATGTAGCAGTGAAGACCACTTCAGAGAAGAAAGGAAAGCCAAAATCCCTCCTGGCAGCTGAGGACATCATATAAGTTGACTGGTTTGGTTGGGTGACCCAAGAAATTCCAAGGTAATTCCAGACACGTTGGCTGAAATTCCAAGCAAAGAAAAGATGGACACAATCCTCATGGCTGGACATATGGCACAAAACACAGGTGTCATCTTGAATATTCCATTGTCTGTGTTGCATCATATCCCTGGTATTTAAGCGGTCCATCAACAGAAGCCATCCAAAAACCTTGACCTTAAGAGTGCATGAGCATTTCCAGATCCACTTAAATATAGGATCAACCACCAGTTGAGAGTATTTAAACTCATAGTAGATCTTTGGTTGAAACTCCCCAGACTTAGATGCCCACTTCCAGATGTCCTTAACCTCAAGATCAAGATTGATTAGGGGCAGTGGAGATTGAAGTTGGTTGAACTCCTAGTAAGCTTCTAATGATAGAGGAAGATGGAGACTGCAGGCAGCGCAAAAAAATCCCGAACCGTGATCATGTCATCAATGACAAAGGAATGTGGTTGTGGGAATCGTTCCTGCAATGAGATAGCTCTGTCATCTAACTTCCATTTGTCCAACCAAAAAACCACCGTGTCACCCGCATGCACCTGCAGAACAGCCAATTGATAGAATTTATCATATAGGCTTAACACGTCCCACCACCAAAATGATCCACAGCACTGAGTAGCTTGTGGGGCCGATGCTCCATAGTATGTATCCTAAATTAGGGTAACCCAAGGCACATCCAATTTGTTGAAGAACTTAAACAGATGTTTCAGTAGCAAGGCCTCATTTTGAATTCCCAGGTTAATAACTCCGAGCCCTCCAAACTTCTTTGCCCTACAAACCAGATCCCAAGCAGTCAATGATTGGCGCAGGGTATCGGTGTTACCTCTCCAAAGTCATTGACGCATGATCCATTCAATTTTGTTAAGTATGCCTTGATGAAGAGATAACGAGCACAAGAAATAGACAGGCATGGACGTGAGAACCGACTGCAAAAGCTGTAGCTAGCTCCCTTGGTTTAATAAGCATGAAGAGGCAGACAAACGTCGCTCAATGTGATCCATAAGTGGCATCAGATCATAAATAGTTGGCCAAGATGTTCCCATAGGTAATCCCAAGTAGGTGAAAGGCATAGAGCCAACTTCACACCCAAGAAGACTGGCAATTCTTGCTCTCTCATCATAAGACATATTCATAGGGATCAAAGAGGATTTACTGAAGTTGACACGCAAGCCCGTTGAAAGATAAAACGTGTCTAGCATCTCTTTGAAAGCAATAAGCTGGCTATCAACCACAGGCAGGACAATAAGGGTATCATCAGAATAATGCACAATCGGATAATCATGGGATCTTGTCGGTATAGGCATTGTGAGTATGTTTCTGGTGCACTTCTCATTGACCACTGATTGTAGGAGATCAACTACAATTACAAAGAGTAATGGGGATAGTGGATCACCTTGTCGGACACCACTTCGACACATGAAATGCTGGCCTGGAACTCCATTAAGCAATACCGAAGATGAACTAGAAGAGAGCAGACTATTGACCCAACCAGTCCAGCGGCTACCAAAGCCCTTGCATTGCAACATTCTGAGGGTAACCTCATGTTCGATTGTATCGAAGGCCTTGGTGAAATCAAGCTTGAGCAGGATAATTGGCCGCTTGGAAGTTTTGCATTGGTGTATGCATTCAAAACGCCATGCAAGACAGTCCTGAATGGAGCGGCACTGAAGGAACCCATACTATTTTTGTGGATACACTGAAGAATCACCTTCTACAAATGATTAGCTAGCAGCTTTGTTAAGAATTTCAAACAAGTGTTGGTAAGTGAGATGGGCCTAAAATATCCAACAACTTCAGGGCTTAACTTCTTGGGAATAAGAATGATTAGAGATGTGTTGAGGCATTCTAAGTTGTAGTTTCCATCATAAAAATCCTTAACTAGTTGCATAAAATCAGCTTTCAAAATGTGCCAACATTTCTTCATAAAAAGGCCAGTAAAGCCATCCGGCCCAGGAGCACGATCAATGGGCATCTTTTTGATCACATCCTCCACCTCAGCATCAGTGAAAGGGCGAGACAGCTCATCCAGCCCATCAACCTTAGAGATAAGGGAATCCAAGTCAAAGACCATTTGGATGCCTTTAGAGTGGCCCATTCGCTATTTGAATTCAGCCCAAAACATTCCCGCCAACTGTTGATGATCATTGATCACATCTCCAGTAGCATTTCTGAGTGAGGAGATGGTATTTTTCCTATACCTTTATGTTGCCATTGCATGAAAAAATTTGGTATTCTCTTCACCAATTTTTATAGATCTGGTCGTGCAACATTGCTTCCAATAAATGAACTTTAAATGCATAATTTCCTCTAGGTGGAGCTATACAAATCTTCTGAAGTTAGCTTCCGGCCAACTGAAGGGCCAAAGCTCTTCTAACCCATCCAAGTATAGGATGACTTTATTACAATATGTGATAAGGGCCTTTATCTTGGACAAGTTCATATGCTACTTTTTAAGAGCATAATGTAGTGCTTTAAATTTAGCCGAAACAGTGGAAGCAATATTTTATTTCCTCATTGGTCTGTTCCAAACTTCAAAAACACACTCAATAACACCAGGTTGATTAACCCATTAATTCTCAAAACGGAACACATTTTCCTTGGGTATGCAGGTGGCCACTCTGACTACATAAGGCACATGAACCGATGCAGTGCGTGCAAGAGGCATGACCAAGGTATTAGGATGATCCGTGGTCCAAGCAACTAAAGTAAAAAAACCAGTCAAATTGCTCAAGCAAAGGATTCGTTTGCATGATGGACCAAGTGTACTGTCGGCCCTTGATTGGCAGCTCAACAAGACCGAGGTGACCAATAATTTCATTAAACAGAAAAATGTCATTGACATTACCACCAGGTAGGTTGCGGTTATCGAGCGATCGCATGAAGTTAAAATCGCCAAGAAGTAACCATTTGTCCTCAAAATTAATATCAAGATTATAAAGCCATTGCACAAACTCATTTCTGGCTGGACCCTGACATGGCCCATAGACAGTTACCAAGGTCCAAATTTCAGACGTATGCTTGGAGCTGAATTCCACAATAATACCATAGGGTATTGCCTCAATAAGTCTTCCACCAAAGAAGGAAGATTTCCATATAACCACAATTCCAGCAGAAGCACCATTCGACGGCACATAGACAAAATTATTAAAATGGCGAGGACAAAACTTTCTAAGGAACCGATGGTCAATATGCATGCATTTGGTTTCTTGGAGATAAATAATAGAACAACCACTTTCATCAATCTTTTGCTTAACTGCAAGCTGACGTGCTTCAGAATTAAGACCACGCACGTTCCAACACAGTACTTTCCAGTCCCTAAAACCATACTGATTCATTACAAACCAAATGAAAGAGAAGCAAAAGTAGATCATGTAATGACTTACACAAACCAGGTACATATAGCAGTGCCACAGAGTTCAACACATAAAAGCAGAAATAAAGATAAATGGTGATTCGTAGGGTACGCCAAGGACCCAATCCTTCAATGTGATTACTGATCATCAGAACCCATGATGTTGCTTGAGTTGGAAGGATCAGCTACAAGCTTCTCCACTGTGATCTTCTCCGGAGCAATGCGCAGACGGCCCCCAGTACGCTGAAGATCACCAATGGCACTAGGAGGTGGCACAGCCGGGCTGTCAGAAGACTGCGTAGAAGGCTTTGTCTTGTGCTTCTTCGTAGCATGTGACATCCGTATAGGACTTGGGATTTTGTTCTGCACCTTGCGAAAACCATCACACAGAGCACTAAGATGGGCACTGAAGCATACTTCAGTATCAACCAGAGGCTTGGGAGCAGCCAGTTTGCGCTCACATTTTTTAGTCTCCTTAGAAACAGCAGTGAACTGAAAAGATTCATGTATAGGCTCAGAGAGCTCATGAACCTGAGCTCGTGCAGCGACGTTTAAGCTGGCGAAACGAGCAGGGGTTTACTGCTCTTTGTCGAGCGAGAGGCTTCATCGAGAACTTGAGTTCAGACTCATGAAAACTGATCTCCCAGGATCATTTGGAAGCAGAATTGGTCCCATAGCAGGTATGAAAACAGACTTGGGTATCTCAAAAACGCACATGAATGGCATCATCCTCTCAAAGCTGCGCTACCACTGCATGGCTGGGGGTAATGTTGGACCAAAAACTATGAAGACCTGACCAATATGCAGAGGAGGCTGCACGGGAGCCATTGGGGTTGATAAATAACCACATCAGCAACTGGTTTTTCATTGTTAACAGATGCATCAGACACTTGCAAAATAATTGATTCCTGCGACTGGTTCTTCAACTTGCTCTGGCTGATCATCAACCTGTTCATGGGGAGGTATATCATCTTGGGGCTGATCATTTGCAAGTGGTGGCACATCATTCCAACCTAGCTCTGGAAAATCAGGCATAACCCAGTTATGATTATCAAATTGCATGTGCCCTGGGAGGGGGTGAGGATTTCCATTGAAAGGCATTGGATCCTCATCAGCTGGCAAGACATCTACAAAATCTGCTGATAGAATATAACCGGGGTCGTCCAAGATATCCTAGCCCCTCCAAAATCAGCATACTCACGATAGACCACATCACGCGACACTAAGGCGGGTGCCAGGAACGAAACATATGCCAGGGTGCGGACCAACATTGGGTCATCTTGATGCCAGTGATGAAAACGCCCAAAAGTACTAATCACATCCGCAATATATTATGTACGCCTATAATCTAGAGGTATGCCTACTATCATGACCCATCCATGATGAAAACCCTGAGTGGCTCTGTAGTTGATACCCTCATCATGCGGAACAAAGCGGACAAATCTATCATTACCCAGATCCCTTGAATCCAAGTTTGTGCATCAAGAACAGCCCGCCCAAGATTGTTAACAACAAAATCACTGACCATATTGCGGTAGATGAGGATTTCTTCAGGTAAAGGAGCTGGCTCGACGATGGCGATAGCATAGTCCTCATGTTGCCGGTCAGGTGCCACCGCCGGAGAGAAGAAGGTGCGTGGGAGACACAGAGGACCACCATCGATGATGTCGAAACCCGGTGGAGCAAACTCCAAAGGATCCAGAGCAAAGTTGGCCATTGCCGGTGTCGAGGCTACAGGGGGTGGTGTATGTGGATCTGTGGCGGTGTGAGGGGGAGGTGGGGTGGGCGACAAGGGCGAGGTGGGCGGCGAAGGCATGATGGGTGGTGGCTCGGTGGGCAATGGCGGACGCGATGGGGTGGCAGGCTTGATGGTACTGGGCAGAGACCCAACTAGGTAAGCTGGGAGGTAAACCGAGGCGTCGGGCGATGATATCTCTGCTGACCGGCATGGGGAAGTAGGATTGACTCGTGGGACCCACTTGTAAGTTGGAGAAGGCGCGGAGTCAGAACAGCCCTTGGCCCTGTGGCCCAGTCAAAAGCATCTACGGCATCAAATCTGCTTGGTGCAAAGATTGGTATGGTGCAACATAGATAAACAGTTATGACACTTCCAAACATTGAACACAATATCATCAATGAGATCATTTAACCTAGCAGAATCCACCGAAGAATCCGGTAATTGATTATCCTTAAGCACCTGGGTAGGTCTCGCAATTGGAGAGATAGAAATATTTAAGGGAGCCTCTGTAGATCGCAGATGGGCCGGAGCTTGGGCTGTAGTTAGTCCATGATGGGCCGGTGATCCATGATGGCCGGCGATCCTGGTGCACTCGAACAACCACCAGTAGCGACTCCTTGTGATACATGCAGGTCCTTTCCAAGAAAGATAGACGCAATTTCGAAAATCATGGCAGTAGTTTTGGCCGGGACGTTGATTGTTCCAAAAGAGATGGGTGGCGTCGCCACTGTCCATTGAAGGATGGTCGCCTACGGCGAGAGGAGGATGACTTTCTCACATGGATTCACCTCATAACCTGCCTCAGAATTGTGTCAACGCAAAGTTGCGTAGCTGGGTATCGATAGCCCTTGCACACTGCGTACTGCTGAAACGTGGCAAAAGAAAGTTTCTTCTTCAATGATGAACCAGAACATACTGAGGATTTAATAGGAGGCTTGTGCATTGCAAGCAATCCAAGAGTAGCACACCTTTTAGAGGGACTAACTAAAATCCACTCGACATCGCATTCCTTTTTCCAGATCAAGAACTCACGTTTCCAGTTAGGGCCACCATTCCCCCACAAATGAAAATAGCGTTTGAAGTGCGGGCAAGCAAACGATCGCAACTGAAGTATATGGATACCAACTTGTTTGCAAGAGACAATGAACATAAATACCTTATCCTTGATGTGTTGACCCGACAAATCAATTACAGATCCACCAATTGCCGATTCCAATGCAGCCGCCACCGAATCCTCATTAAGGCGGAAATCCTGTCTGGTGAAAGACACGACCATAATGAAATGGCCCACGTCATCTGTGGGATGGACAGATATCCCACAAGATTTGAAAACCTTATCCGCAAAGTTGATGCCCTCAGAGAAATCCAGTCCCAACGTTGATCCACTAGGATGACCCATGTGAGATGGGTATAGGACGGTAGATTAGAAGACGCCGAAGCAGATGAGTGGAAGAGATCCAAGATTCACTGGTCAGATGTGAAGATCGCCGGAGAGCCTAGGCCATGGGTCGGAGGGGGTGGTGGAGGGGGAGCCATTCTATTTTCATTAGGAGGTCGTCACTACAGCGATAGGTTACCACCAAGAGATGTGTCTATGCCCTCACCACCGATGCCCATTTCATAGTTTTCTTCCTCTCTCTCCACACCGCCACCTTGACCCGGTGCCATCTAGCAGACAATCTAGGACAAATGCTTCAATTCCCACTGTTGAAAAAACTTGTGCTTGTGTTGGTTGATCTGTCGGTGGCATCACTGCACAGCATCATCCACTCCAGCTGCCATGCACTGGAGAGTTTGGTGCTTGTTTTTGGAAAAGGAATCCATATCCCTTGTCTCAAAATAAAGTCGGCTCACCTTGTAAGCATTGGAATTCATTTTGAAGGATAGGAGCTCATCATCGAAGATACCCCTTCACTTCAAAGGTTGCTCCTTGATTGTTGTTATAAACCTTCGCAAATAATTGTGGTCTCTGCGCCTAAACTGGAGACCATGGAATTTCCTGATCCGTTTGAAGTTTACAAGTTGGTGGTTGGCTCCACACTTATTCAGGTATTGTATGTTATCCATGTACACTTTAGTAATCTGCATTTTTCATTTGTGCACATAAGTTAAATATCATCTTGGAGTACACTTTCGGTGCTAATATTATGTTCTATGTTGAATGAAGAGCTTGTCCATGGATGGTGTATCAGGGGTGCTGGATTCTGTCAAGACCTTATAAATTATATAGGGTGTCTTGATATGAACACCACTATGCTGTGATGCTTTCCATGTCTGGAGAATTTGTATATAAAGGTGATGATTTCACACACATTGAAAGCCCATATATGATGTACTAGAATTAAACGTTCACCTGTCGCTCCTTCGACATACTCTATTTTAGACATTAACTATTTTCAATCTTCATGTCTATTTAGGTACTAGGACTTCGAGAAAAAGGTCTAACCAATCGATGGCAGAGTAAGCACAAGGATTTTATCAGATCTCATGACATTCGTTTGAAGACAATAACGATGGAAGGATATGCATCCAACCATGTAAACACTACCTTTGTCACATTCTTCATGAGGAATGCGAGGGCACTATTGTCCATGAGGATTAAGTTTTTCAACAAGAAATTTCTCACGGAACTATATGTTGAACATCATAAAAAGATGTTTCAGGTGGACCTAAGGGCTTATGGTCGTGCTCGGCTTATATTTACAACAACTTGTCGTCATCATGGACCAGTAGATCTTTTGTATCGTGATCTTAATTTTATGGATCAGACCGATCCATTTGATTGTGACTGCCAAAAAATTTACTTGAGTTAGATGTTATTGCCATGTTCAATCCAAGTTATGTGTAAACCTGATGAACAATTATTCCTCGTGCTTTTGTACCTTTTGTAAGCTGGAGTTAGATATTGTTGCCCTTTTCAACTCGGCTTTGACCCATATTTTCTTTCATACTGGGTTCTGACCTTTTTTCATTACAGAGCCGGCAAGTTCTTAGCGCCCGCCAGCACCCACCAAATTTATTTTCAGCTAGCACACCAAATGGGATGTAATTCTTAATAGTAGAAGTTGCATGGTAGTGACAGATTTGGATTCTGACATTTGGGACCCATGAGGAAAAAGCCTATCTAGGGCGGTGCCGACTCGATAGTAAACACTGAGAAACCTGGTTTTAAAATTACTGTAAAATCCAAAACTCGCCTCAAAACCATGAAACATGGCATGGTGTTATGACATGGCACCAACATGATTTGGTAAAAAAATAGTCCAATTTGGGACAAGTTTTGGTATAAACTTCTTACAAATCGGAGCTTCTCTCAAGAAGCATCATGGTTCTGAGAGGGAACTTGTCACCTATATGTGTGCGAAACGACATACGTTGTCTCTTCCCGCCTTGATTTATTTTCAGAGGCAACATGCGCCTATAGGAGTGTCGTCCTAAAAAATATGAAATTATTCAGCGTTCATTTTCATGGCATTATTTATACATTATTTGGGTTTTCTAGGCATTTTGGAACATACTTTGGTGTGTGCAAAGGTCATGTGTCTACTAGCTACCTATGTAATTGGATGTTCAATTTGGTTATGGAATTAAGTCCTTATAAGTACATATATTGTTGTTCTGTATGCAATGACAACGCACACAGACCATACTAGGAAACCCGTCGGTGATGAATTCATCAATCGCTGATAATCGTATACCAGCAAGCGTTTGCCCACAATACACACGGCTTATTAGTAGAAATTGTCCATGTTATTATGGGTCTTCGCACACATATCTGATTAGGAACCTGTTTTCCATATATCACACACACCTTGATCTGGCTGGCCATTTCTGTTGCGTTGCCTAATCACAACCAGTTCATCCGAGTGAACTGTATGCCTTATATCGCACACACTTTCATCTGGCTGCCAGTTTCTGTTTTTCCGCCTCATCACAAACAATTAATCTGACTGAACTATATGTCGTATATCGCACACGCCTTCATTTGGATGCCCGTTTCTGTTCTTCTGCCTCATCGCACACAGTTCATTGAACTGAACCGTATGCCCTACATCGCACACGCAACTAAAATCTGAACCGTGTTTGATGTATCTGCCATCGCAAACAGTTTGCATCTTTTTGACGGTTTTTTACATCACCGTTTGCGATTAATGCATCGCACACAGTTTCGTCAAAGGGTCTCTGATTGTAGTGTCACGTTAGTAGCATCCTGCAATAGTGTTTGGCCGTAGATATAGTTTGTTGTAGATGTAAATTGAAGATGTACATTTTTTGGGTGTAGGATATTATTTAGACTAGAAAAGGTTAATACTAGTTATTAAATGGTGTACATGTAAAACTAAAAGTATGTACTAGTTATTCATGATGCAGGTGTTGATAAGGAGTGTCAATGTTTTGGAAAACGTTGATTAAGTTCCGTTTCACCAAATTTGTAGCACTAAATATATCTAATTACTAGCAAAGGTCATGCCGATTTTTTTGTACAACACATCGACTGATATATCTTGTTATATAATTGCTTTCAATGAAATTGCTATGATCAATGCTTCTGAACGTAATTTGTATGTTCTTGATTCATATTGACTTCAATTTATAAAAAGTGGGCGCCCCTGAATCAAAACCCAACATGGTCAAGATACAATGGCACGACCTCGCCAAGGTGGCGAATGCAGTGTTGGTAATGTGTGATCGCACATATTACCATTGTGATTCTTTTGTTGATCTTTAATCTTCCATCTATGAACTCGATGGGATCCCCGACTGTCCCTACTTTTCCAACAACAGGGATATATGCGGCGAACATCATCTAGAGGACGATAGGTACTTCTCGCTTATGCTTAAAGAGGACTATAAATATTATATGGTAATTCCCTGAGTGCCCCTACCGCACATATTTCCTTCTTAACTAAACATGTCTCAAGATTTTTGTTTTAACGTGTAATTTCTGTTTTTTTTTTCTAAATCCGACTAGTGCGTCCCCTGCTATGCAAGGCCTTTTGTCCTAGAGAAGCTGCATGTCGAAGACAGAGATGAAATTATTGAAAGGACTTTTTACCTAAAGATGAAACATGGTTTCGTTTTCAAAGATAGGATCTACAATGAAATAGATCACACATATTTTGGTTGCAGTAATTGGAAAATATTATGCAAGGCTTGCGGATTTGAGGAGGGTATGATTATAACCTTTGATATTGGCATCCCTCAAGGCACCTTTCCTCATTTTGATAAAGACATTTGGGTGGAAATAGACATGATTCCTATCTTTCCTCTGTGTGAGTTTTTAAACACATTTGTTAAGTAATCTATCTTAAAATATTTGTTATTCACTCCTAACATAAAATTTTAATTAAAACCTATAACTTTTCCATCTCGAAGAAAAATACAGAATATAGTAGATGAGACCTATTACACTGCTGGATCTGAGCTTACTTGGGAGGAGAAGAATTATGTTATCTCCTTTGTTAACGATGTTAATTGAGTCGTTTAGGGGTACTCACGGAACTGGTCCAAATACTACACCATACGTGCCACTAGTCCAGAAGCTGAGCAATACCAGCATTCATAAAAAATGCTTGGTACTATTATTGTGCCACTAGTCCATCTTAGATAAACTACAATGCTTACTATGTTACTATGTTGTTTTTCAACGGAAGCTCCCAAGAGTTGTTGTGACTACAGCGATGCATGCAACAGGTGAGACGACAATTATTTATCATTAGAAGACCAATTTCAATCCTTTTTATAGTAAAGGACAAGCCTAGACGAACTCTTATATAAAGAAAAGTGATCCCGAGGACACATGGGAATTATCACCAAGTTAGTTTTCATCATGCTCATATGATTCGCGTTCGCTACTTTGATAATTTTATATGTGGGTGGACAGGTACTTGGGTGCTGTCCTTACTTGGACAAGCCTCCCACTTATGATTAACCCCTCCCACAAGCATCTGCAACTACGAAAGAAGAATTAAGATAAATCTAACCATAGCATTAAACATGTGGATCCAAATCAGCCCCTTACGAAGCAACACATAAACTAGGGTTTAAGCTTCTGTCACTCTAGCAACCCATCATCTACTTGCTACTTCCCAATGCCTTCCCCTAGGCCCAAATCATGGTGAAGTTTCATGTAGTCGTCGTTCACATAACACCACTAGAGGAAACACAACATACGTCTCATCAAAATATCGAACGAATAACAAATTCACATGATTACTTATAACAAGACTTCTCCCATGTACTCGAGAACAAAAGTAACTACTCACAAAGAATGTTCATATTCAATATCAGAGGGGTATTAAATATCATTAAGGATCTGAACATATGATCTTCCAACAAATAAACCAACTGACATCAAGTACAAGGAGAATCAACACTACTAGCAACCCATAGGTACTAATCTAAGGTTCTGAGACAAAGATTGAATACAAGAGATGAACTAGGGTTCGAGATGAGATGGTGCTGGTGAACATGTTGATGAAGATTGGTCCTCCCACGATGAGAGGATCGTTGGTGATGACGATGGCCTCAATTTCTCCCACCCGGAAGGAAGTTTCCCCAGCGGAATCGCTCCTCCGGAGCCCTAGATTGCTTCTGCCCAGGTTCCACTTCGAGACGACGGTGCTTCATCCCGAAAGCCTTCTCTTGATTTTTCTAGGTCAAAACCCTCCATATAGCAGAAGATGGGCACCGGAGGTTGGCCAGGGGGCCCACAAGCTCAGGGGACGCCCTGGGGGGTAGGGCACGCCCCCAGGCTTGTGGCCACCTGGTGGGTCCCCTTCTGGTATTTCTTCGCCCAATATTTTGTATATATTCCAAAATAATTCTCCTTAAAATTTCAGGTCATTTGGAGTTGTGCAGAATAGGTATCCTAGATTTGCTCCTTTCTGGTCCAGAATTCCAACTACCGGCATTCTCCCTCTTCATGTGAATATTGTAAAATAAGAGAGAAAATGTATGATAATTGCACCATAAAGTGTAAATAATGGCCCATAATGCAATAAATATCAACATAAAAACATGATGCAAAATGGATGTATCAGCGAGTCACCATATGACTCAACCAAGATAAGGTGTCAGCACTTCCAGACCAAGACACAGATGAATTACTGTTCCTCTCCGCTCTTTGAGAATAACAAGGTCTTCCCGCATCACCATATCACCGCATCAAGTTAGTTTTGGTTGTTATTCACCGTGTTGGGTTGCTAAGTCTGTGCTCCGACGTCTGCGAGTGGAATGAAGAACTCATTCTTCAATTATATGCCACATTGCATATGTATGGTAATGTTGAAGACATCCACTCTTGGGCTCTGGATTGGATGAGTGAATACACTCACTACAAAGCTCCTACAGACAAATTGCCTCGTGCTCTTCTAGTGGATCCACCCAAGAATAAGCCAGATGAGTTTATGAAGAACCAGAGCCTGATACAAGTGCTGATGAAACTGATTGCCAAAGGAGAAACTCCAAGGACAACCTTCCTTGTGAAGGATTTGCTGTTTGTACCTCACAGAGTCTATCGCATCTTGTCCAAGACCCTCATCCCATCAAAGGCCACAACTCTGAGACTAAAGAAGTTGTGGCGGTCATGAAGAATCTGTTGTTCAATATCACCCATGGCATTCCTATTAATGTCTATGATTTCTTCATGAGGAATTTGGTCACGGTACCACAATCACCATTTGAATTGAAGCCCTATGCACCATGGATTATAAGATTCATCAGACCCAGGTCTTCAATCAACTACAAGGCTGATCAACAGAATCACCTCAGCTAATTCTAGAAGTTGAATTCTTCATAGCACAAACTCTTCAATACCTGACAAGGCAAAGTTGTTATTGATGACTACGCCCCCATGGACAATTTCGTCAACCAGCCTTCCAGTCTACTGGTGATGAAACTGCAAGCCAAGATACTGCAGCAAATGCCTCGGGGAAAAATCTTCAAAGTGAAGCTCTTCGGATCATGACAACCCATGAACATGCCATCAGCCTGCACCAGAAGATGGACCGCAACCACGGCTGGGTTAAGCGTCAACTTACTGCTATTCTTGCAAATGTGACAGTGATGCAAAGCTCAGTTAGCAAAAATCACTATTATGTCGATGAGATATTTGACAAAAGCTGGGCCATTCTATTACATTTGAAGACGACTGACGAACTTGAAGAAATGGAATTCCAACAGGACTTCGATTGGTCATATCCGACCAAGAAGAGGTTCAAGAAAGTCCAAGTTCCTTCGCTCGTTCCAAGCTCGGTGTCTCCTTCACGCTCTACTGATGAAAATGAAGATGTTGAAGACACTACAGCATGCCCCTCTTCACTGCGCAATCCTGACGCTGGCGCTTCTCCGAATTCTTGAAGATGATTTTCTTCAGGGGCATTAGTCCTCAGTTCCGTCTCCTTTTGGTCATTTGACGACAATGGGGAAGAAAATTGAGTTAGTCTTCAAGCGGGTTGATACGTCTCCAACGTATCTATAATTTTTGGTTGTTCCATGCTATTATATTACCCATTTTGGATGTTTATGGGCTTTACTTTATACTTTTATATCATTTTTGGGACTAACCTACTAACTGGTGGCCCAGCCCGAATTGCTTTTTTTGCCTTTTTTAGTGTTTCGAAGAAAAGGAATATCAAACAGAGTCCAAATGGAATGAAACCTTCGGGAGCGATCTTTTTGGAACAAACGCAATCCAGGAGACTTGGAGTGGATGTCAAGAAGCAGTCGAGGCGGCCATGAGGCAGGAGGGCGCGCCCTAGGGGGGTGGGCGCGCCCCCCACCCTCGTGGCCCCTCGTAGCTCCCCTGACCTACCTCATTCGCCTATATATATATACCTCCATACCCTAAAAACATCGAGGGGCACCACGAAAAACTATTTCCACCGCCGCAACCTTCTGTATCCGAAAGATCCCATCTTGGAGCCTTCGTCGGCGCTCCGCCGGAGGGGGAATCGACCATGGAGGGCGTCTACATCAACACCATAGCCTCTCCGATGAGTTGTGAGTAATTTACCACAGACCTTCGTGTCCATAGTTATCAGCTAGATGGCTTCTTCTCTCTCTTTGAATCTCAATACAAAGTTCTCCTTGATCTTCTTAGAGATCTATTCAATGTAACTCTTTTTGCGGTGTGCTTGTCGAGATCCGATGAATTGTGGGTTTATGATCAAGTTTATCTATGAGAAATATTTGAATCTCCTCTGAATTATTTTATGTATGATTGGTTATCTTTGCAAGTCTCTTGAATTATCAGTTTGGTTTGGCCTACTAGATTGATCTTTCTTGCAATGGGAGAAGTGCTTAGCTTTGGGTTCAATCTTGCGGTGTCCTTTCCCAAAGGATGTTAGGGCAGCAAGGCACGTATTGTATTGTTTCCATCGAGGATAAAAAGATGGGTTTTATATCATATTGCTTGAGTTTATCCCTCTACATCATGTCATCTTCCTTAATGTGTTACTCTGTTCTTATGAACTTAATACTCTAGATGCAGGTAGGAGTCAGTCGATGTGTGGAGTAATAGTAGTAGATGCAGAATCGTTTCGGTCTACTTGTCACGGACGTGGTGCCTATATACATGATCAGGCCTAGATATTCTCATAACTATGCACTTTTCTATCAATTGCTCGACAGTAATTTGTTCACGCACCATAATACTTATGCTATCTTGAGAGAAGCCACTAGTGAAACCTATGGCCCCCGGGTCTATCTTTTATCATATAAGTTTTCGATCTACTTTTATTTGCATTTTTACTTTCCAATCTATATCATAAAAATACCAAAAATATTTTATCTTATCTTATTATCTCTATCAGATCTCACTTTCGCAAGTTACCATGAAGGGATTGACAATCCCTTTATCGCGTTGGTTGCGAGGTTCTTGTTTGTTTGTGTAGGTAGGACTTGTTTGGAGCCTCCTACAGGATTGATACCTTGGTTCTCAAAAACTGAGGGAAATACTTATGCTACGTTGCTGCATCACCCTTTCCTCTTCAAGGGAAAACCTACGCAGTGCTCAAGAGGTAGCAAGAAGGATTTCTGGCGCCGTTGCCGGGGAGGTCTTCGCTCAAGTCAAGACATAACAAGTACCCATCACAAACTCATCTCCCTCGCATTACATTATTTGCCACTTGCCTCTCGTTTTCCTCTCCCCCACTTCACCTTTGCCATTTTATTCGCCCTCTCTTTTCCTTTCGCCTATTTTCTTTCGCTTGCCTCTTGTGTGCTCGTGTGTTAGATCGTTTATTTTGTCATCATGGCTAGTCCTCCTATCATCGTTATTACTCCCGAGCATGAAGTTCTTAATTTTAAACAAAGGGGGGAGAAAATCTAAAAGATGTTTGGCATAGAATTTGCAATGCTCAAAACAGATCTACTAGGAAGCTTTCTATTTCCGTTCTTCTTCGCGATTTTTATGTAGGCATTAATCCTTGGAATATATGCATTCTTGATACCATTACCGGAGGGAATTTCTTGGGTAGCCATACTTTTGATGCTTATAATGCTATGTTAGATTAGTTTGGCCCACCACCTCTTTTGGTTAATGGAACTGTTTTAACTCTGGAACATGTGATGCAAAGGCTTGAAATTATTGAAAATAAAGTTGCCACTATTGAGTCAATTGAAAATTTGGATAAAAAGTTCCACAACCAAATTACCCAATATGGATCTAGGGTTGGAGTTACTTTGAAAAAAATTAAGGAGAAAGAACCTATAGTTAACGAAATAATAGATCTAGATTCTACAAGAATCGGTAAACTTGAGGATATTATTACCAACTTAGGGTCTGCCTTTTCATCCGTGAAAAATACTCCAACTCCTCCTACCAAAATTGCCAAATTTATGTATGTTCCTAAAAATAAGGGTGAATCTTCTAGTAAGGAAAATGCGGATCTCAAATCCATAAGTGTTCATCCCAATTTTCTCACTATCATTAAGGAACCTTTTGCCACAAATGAATTTCTTGATTTCTTGCCTAGGAGTTTAATCATTGCCAAAAACAAAGAAACCCCTAAGGGTTATAAGTGCTCTATTGAAGAATTGAATACCAAAGATGGCAATACTTAGATCTATTATCGGTTTTATGCCTAGCTAGGGGCGTTAAACGATAGCGCTTGTTGGGAGGCAACCAAATTTTATTTTTGTTCCTTGTTTTTGCTTCTGTTTAGTAATAAATAAATCATCTAGCCTCTGTTTATATGTGGTTTTATGTTTTAATTAGTGTTTGTGCCAAGTAGAACCTATAGGATCATCTTGGGTGAAAGTTAATTTGATTCTGCTGAAAAACAGAAACTTTTGCACACACGAGAATAATTTTAATAAATCACAGAAACGTGCTTTTTAGTTGATTATTTTTGCAGTAGATCAATAGACTCCCTAGGACTTCCTATTTTGGTAGGATTTTTATAGTTCCAGAAGTATTCGAAAGTTACAGATTGCTCTGCATCGCTCTGCTTTTTGATGATTCTGATTTTCGTGTGTTGTTTGCTTATTTTGATGCATCTATGGCTAGTATCGGGGGGTATGAACCATAGAGAAGTTGGAATACAGTAGGTTTAACACAAATATAAATAAAGAATGAGTTCATTACAGTACCTTATGTGGTGGTTTTTCTTTCTTGCACTAACGGAGCTCATGAGATTTCCAATTGAGTTTTGTGTTGTGAAGTTTTCAAGTTTTGGGTAAAGATTTGATGGACTATGGAATAAGGAGTGGCAAGATCCTAAGCTTGGGGATGCCCATGGCACCCCAAGATAATCCAAGGATAACCAAAAGCCTAAGCTTGGGGATGCCCCGGAAGGCATCCCCTCTTTATTCATCACATGATATGTGTTTTGCTTGGAGCATCTTGTATGATATGAGTCTTTTCTTTTTAGTTTACCACAATCATCCTTGCTGTACACCCCTTTTGGGAGAGACACACATAATTTGGAATTTATTAGAATACTCTATGTGCCTCACTTATATCTTTTGAGCTAGACAGTTTTGCTCTAGTGCTTCACTTATACTTTTTAGAGCACGGCGGTGGTTTTATTTTGTAGAAATTATTGATCTCTCATGCTTCACTTATATTATTTTGAGAGTCTTTTAGAACAGCATGGTATTTGCTAAGGTTATAAAATTGGTCCTAATAATGGGTATCCAAGTTGGGTATAATAAAAACTATCATAGGAAGTGAATTGGATGCTATGATCAATTTGATGCTTGATAATTGTTTTGAGATATAAAGGTGGTAATATTAGAGTCATGCTAGTTGGGTAATTATGAAATTGAGGAATACTTGTGTTGAAGTTGGCAAGTCCCGTAGCATGCACGTATGGTAAAAGTTGTGTAACAAATTTATTGAATGGAGTGCTCTTTTGAGTGCCTTCTCTATGTGTGGAGGTCGGGGCCGTGCGATGGTTAACTCCTACCAACCTCCCCCCTAGTAGCATGCGTAGTAGTACTTTGCTTCGAGGGATAATAAAACTTTTGCAATAAGTATATGAGTTCTTTATGACTAATGTGAGTCCATGGGTTATACGCACTCTTACCCTTCCATCATTACTAGCCTCTTCGGTACCGTGCATTGCCCTTTCTCACCTTGAGAGTTGGTGCAAACTTCGCTGGTGCATCCAAACCCCGTGATACGATATGCTCTATCACACATAAACCTCCTTATATCTTCCTCAAAACAGCCACCATACCTACCTGTTATGGCATTTCCATAGCCATTCCAAGATATATTGCCATGCAACTTTCCACCGTTACGTTTATCATGACACACATCATCATTGTCTTATTGCCTTGCATGATCATGTGGTTGACATCGTATTTGTGTAAAAGCCACCATGCATAATTTTTCATACATGTCACTCTTGAGTCATTGCCCATCCCGGTACACCGCCGGAGGCATTCATATAGAGTCATATCTTGTTCTAGTATCGAGTTGTAATTCTTGACTTGTAAATAAATAGAAGTGTGATGATCATCATTATTAGAGCATTGTCCCTTATGAAAAAAAGAAAGGCCAAATAAAAATAAAGGCCAATAAAAAAGAAAAAAAAGAAAGAAAAAAAGAAGAAAGGCCAAATAAAAAAACCCAAAAAAGGGGGACAATATGTTACTATCCTTTTCCACACTTGTGCTTCAAAGTAGCACCATGTTCTTCATATAGAGAGTCTCTTATGTTGTCACTTTCATATACTAGTGGGAATTTTTCATTATAGAACTTGGCTTGTATATTCCAACGATGGGCTTCCTCAAAATGCCCTAGGTCTTCGTGAGCAAGCAAGTTGGATGCACACCCACTTAGTTTCTTTTGTTGAGCTTTCATACATTTATAGCTCTAGTGCATCCGTTGCATGGCAATTCCTACTCCTCATGTTGACATCAATTGATGGGCATCTCCATAGCCCGTTGATTAGCCTCGTCAATATGAGACTTTCCCCTTTTTTGTCTTCTCCACACAACCTCCATCATCATATTCTATTCCACCCATAGTGCTATCTCCATGGCTTACGCTCATGTATTGCGTGAGAGTTGAAAAAATCTGAAGCGCGTTAAAAAGTATGAACCAATTGCTTGGCCGAAACCGGGGTTGTGCATGATGGGAGTATTTTGTGTAACGAAAATGAAGCATAGCCTAACTATATGATTTTGTAGCGATGAACTTTCTTTAGCCATGTTATTTTCAGAAGACATGATTGCCTTGTTAGTATGCTTGAAGTATTACTATTTCTTATGTCAATATGAACTGTTATTTTGAATCATTTGGATCTGAAAATTCATGCCACAATAAAAAAAATTACATTGAGAATATGCTAGGTAGCATTCCACATCAAAAATTCTGTTTTTATCATTTACCTACTCGAGGACGAGCAAGAATTAAGCTTGGGGATGCTTGATACGTCTCCAACGTATCTATAACTTTTGATTATTCCATGCTATTATATTACCCGTTTTGGATGTATATGGGCTTTACTTTATACTTTTATATCATTTTTGGGACTAACCTACTAACCGGAGGCCCAGCCCGAATTGCTGTTTTTTTGCCTATTTTAGTGTTTCGAGGAAAAGGAATATCAAATGGAGTCCAAACGGAATGAAACCTTCGGGAGCGATCTTTTTGGAACAAACGCAATCCAGGGGACTTGGAGTGGATGTCAAGAAGTAGCCGAGGCAGCCACGAGGCAGGAGGGCGCGCCCTAGGGGGGTGGGCACGCCCCCCACCCTCGTGGGCCCCTCGTGGCTCCCCTGACCTACCTCCTTCGCCTATATATACCTCCATACCCTGAAAACATCCAGGGGCACCAGGAAAAACTATTTCCACTGCCGCAACCTTCTGTATCCGCAAGATTCCATCTTGGAGCCTTCGTCGGTGCTCCGCCCGAGGGGGAATCGACCATGGAGGGCTTCTAAATCAACACCATAGCCTCTCTGATGAGTTTTGAGTAGTTTACCACAAACCTTCGGTTCCATAGTTATTAGCTAGATGGCTTCTTCTCTCTCTCTTTGAATCTCAATACAAAGTTCTCCTTGATCTTCTTGGAGATCTATTCAATGTAACTCTTTTCGCGGTGCGTTTGTCGAGATCCGATGAATTGTGGGTTTATGATCAAGTTTATCTATGAGAAATATTATTTGAATCTCCTCTGAATTCGTTTATGTATGATTGGTTATCTTTGCAAGTCTCTTCGAATTATCAGTTTGGTTTGGCCTACTAGATTGATCTTTCTTGCAATGGGAGAAGTGCTTAGCTTTGGATTCAGTCTTGCGGTGTCCTTTCCCAAAGGATGTAGGGCAGCAAGGCACGTATTGTATTGTTGCCATCGAGGATAAAAAGATGGGGTTTATATCATATTGCTTGAGTTTATCCCTCTACATCATGTCATCTTTCTTAATGCATTACTCGTTCTTATGAACTTAATACTCTAGATGCGGTGAGTCGGTCGATGTGTGGAGTAATAGTAGTAGATGCAGAATCGTTTCGGTCTACTTGTCACGGACGTGATGCCTATATACATGGTCATGCCTAGATATTCTCATAACTATGCACTTTTCTATCAATTGCTCGACAGTAATTTGTTCAGCCACCGTAATACTTATGCTATCTTGAGAGAAGCCACTAGTGAAACCTATGGCCCCCGGGTCTATCTTTTATCATATAAGTTTCCGATCTACTTTTATTTGCATCTTTACTTTCCAATCTATATTATAAAAATACCAAAAATATTTATCTTATCTTATTATCTCTATCGGATCTCACTTTTGCAAGTTACCGTGAAGGGATTGACAACCCCTTTATCGCGTTGGTTGCGAGGTTCTTGTTTGTTTGTGTAGGTACGAGGGACTTGTTTGGAGCCTCCTACTGGATTGATACCTTCGTTCTCAAAAACAGAGGGAAATACTTACGCTACTTTGTTGCATCACCCTTTCCTCTTCAAGGGAAAACCAACGCAGTGCTCAAGAGGTTGCACGGGTCATCATATCAGGTTGTGTTTTTTGCCAAGTCGCAACTCTTGGTTTTTCTGGCGAGTTCTATGATGAGTTGTAACTTAAATACTATTGGTGGTCTGACTCTTTTGAACACTCTACCTGCATGCTTTAATCTTCAATGATATATATGCTCATGCATGATGAAATTTGTTAGACACCAATTTTCTATGCATTCAAATTCCTCATATCTTATGGTCACTCATAATTGGATTCCAAGATATAGGGGGAGATCTCCACAATTTCAACCTACCATGTGCATTTGCAATCCAAAGCAAATTCATCATATGCACATCTTCGGGGAGAGTTCCTCTATGTCATGTAACCAATTTCTTCATACTCTATTCTTACACTTCCAATATTTATCCCCATTGAAAACTTAACCAACCTGTCATCAATCACCAAAAAGGAGGAGATCGTAAGTGCATCAAATGCCCCCTTAGTGGTTTTGGAGTATTGGAGACAAATAGGTTAAGGGGCTAATGTTTTTGTGAGTGTACACAGGTGTTATAGTCCCTGAAGGTTTGGTTTAACCGACGAAACGCAACCCCTAAAAATGTATTTCTTTAAGTGAAGAATTTGGTGCGGCCTTTGAAGAAATTGATGTGAAGACTTTTGTTTTCGAAGTTTCTTTCTTCTTATTTGAGTCATAGGAAAACCATACTGTTAAAGAGAGGTGATACATATATCATATTTCCAAAGTGATGCTCAAACATATACACACTCTTGTCGCTTCAAGTGAAGCATTTGGAAATCTCCAGCAGAGCTGACGAATTTGCTAGCGACAAAGACACGGTTCTTATGGTCGTTGATGGATTTGGTCAGAATGAGGAGTTAGGTTTTCGCCAGTGCAATCTGCCTATCGTGAGGAAATTGAGTGCCCCGACGAATTTGAGAGTACAAATATCCGACCATTGCTGTGCCGCTTGCTAGCTGTCGACTGGATCCTTATCCTAACAATGGTCATGTCCAAAGGGGCATTTATGACAATTCATTTTGGGTTGCCCTCTGGTTGTAACAGCGACCCCCACAACCACTTGTTGGTTGGTTGCTCTAGAGAGAACTTTACACTTGTCATTTGGGAGCAACCCTTTCTCTGCCGACTTTGTGAGAAACCCAAGTGAGGAAAAACCCAACCAGAGCCAAAGTGATTGAGCATCATTGAAGAGTTTGATCTGTGTGATCCGACGCCTATTACCTTCGAAGATTGTCATTCTTCCAGACGGTTAGGCATCAAGTTTTGAGCACCCAAGAGTCATTGTGGCATGCCGGTGAACATGTATGTGATGGTTTTGAAAGTCTACCTTGAAGACTTACCACGAGTGATTGGGCGAGGTCTACCTTAACTGAAGAGGAATATGGTCAAGACTTAGTGTCTTTGGAGTTAAAATCAGCTGCCTCAACCAGACGTACAATTGATACAGCAACTAGAGCTGGTCTACCAAATCATCATGCATCTCCGAGCCCAACTGGTTTCAAATTTATCACCCCTTTACTTTAAGTTATTTCGCTGGCGAAGAATCTGTGATCTACCTTCTAAAGAATTTGAACTGAAGACTTTCATCATGTTGTTTTTCATTTCTTCAGTTCATCTTCCACATGCTTGAATGCTTGTACGATTACATGTTCTTCACTTGCATGTATCTCTTATGCACGCTTTCTATTTCTGTGATGAATTAGTTCTGCTCGCGTTTCTATTTCTTCACTCTGATCTTCGTCAAATTCATCAGAGTTTGATGAACTTATAAAAAATCTCCCATTCACCCCCTCTTTGGGAGTAAATATGCACTTTCAGTGTCACTGCTCCAATTACCAAAATCATTTTTGTTTGCTCGACATTTGGTTTTCTCAGGTACTCCAGCCCGAACATCTTCACCACCACAGCGGCAAATTCCACCATTGCGGCAATGTTGTATCTCTCCCATCCAAACGTAATCATCAGTGGCATCTGCGTCTATGCCATATGCTAGCATCCTCATAGCTGTAGTGTGTTTCTGAAGAGGAGAGAAAGGCAATACTCTGGTGGAATCCTTCCTCAATGTGAAATAACTATCATGATCCTTCACACCCTCTGTTATGCACAAGACCGAATGCATGTGCATCTGGTACCAATGCTGAAAGAACCTCTCATGATATATCAGGTTGGCCCTTAAGTAGTCATTGTGGAGATCAATATGGCATTATATCCTATTCCAGGTAACAGCTATCATTTCTGGTGTCGGACCCCTAAAGTTGAGAACATGCTCTTGTTCCTTCTCCATTGTTCGAGGATGCTCAGCATGATCGACTTGTAGTCGCCGCCATCGACAAGTTGAAGAACTCCTTGTAAATAAATTCATCATCCGGCAACCCCATCATGTATTCCTACAAATGTGCAACAACAAAAAGGTTAAAAATCTATGCAGACATTTCGGCAAACATATGTGGTGTGCGAGGGGTATGGTGGTGCTGGTCAAGCATACTAGGTACTGGGATGGCTTCCGGTGGTGGTGCGCCACTGCGCCGAGTGGGGGTCGGAGGCGGGAGGGGGCAATGATGGTGTCCAGGGGCGGTGCTCCGGTGTGGCATGACGGGAAAGGCGTGTGCGAGGACATAATAGAGAGGAGGAAGAGAGCAAGTCCCGAGGCCGATTTGTTGGGATTGGGGGTGCGAATGGCTTCTTGGGTCCAACATGATAGACATGTCCGGATACTCCCATATTTGCCCATATTTGAGATAGTTTGGGTCATCCACGCTGTCTCTACAAATGGAGCTAGTTTAGGAGGCCCGTTGAACCGGTGTTTCTGTATCCCGACAAATGAGGCGGATTTGGGGAGACCGCTTGGAGAAGTTGTAACCACGGCCCAGAATTTCAATAAGGGCAAAAATATATGTGATATCTAGAGTGCACAATAATTGAGTAATTTTGAAAATATTTTTGTAAAGAATCATGACATTTTTTCAACTCAGTTTGTTCTTTTTTTTTACTCTAAAAAAGGAAATCGATGACTATGTGTCTATGTTGGTGGACCACGTACATAGCGTCACTAATGCCAAATAAAAAAAATTGCCGAGAAGACTCTTCAATATAGATAGTGGATCAAATTAATTGCAAAAAGCTCCAACTGCATAGTGGATCAAATTAATTGTCAAATTTGAATTTTAAAATGTGTATGTGCCACATAAATTAGGATGGATGGAGTAGCGTATTAGATCTTGTTAGGACAAGCCTTTCACAAACATTTACACTGCATATGTCTAATTCTTGCGATACAACAAGTAAATAGTTTCGATGCAAATGTAACAACATCAACTAATTTATGTTTCATAATAAAATATATTAATAGAGCAGTTGTTGGTCAAAATTTTGTCCTAACGGAACATAATACGCTAGGTAATTAGAACGGCGGGAGTAGCTTGTATTTAGTTAGCTTCCATGCATATGTTCTATCCTTATGTGAATTGTAGACAATTAATGTCTTTTCTTACTTAAAATGTGCAGATCATTGGGTGGGCCAGAGAGCCTGACACTCTATGACGTGGACCTCTATTTTGATGAGAATGAAGTGCTGCAACCAGTTCCTGTGGACAGATTAATCACCCCAAGCTCTAGCAGACCGTATTTGTTCCCGAACCTTGGCAGAGGGCTGTTCAGAAATGGGTTGTTGCTCCCTTCTTGTCCCATCGGCACAATGCCTCCACGAAGGGCTTGTTCAGGAGGCCAGGAAACGTTGGAGTCACTAGAGAGATAAATGCTTTTGCATTTAAAGATGAGTTTCCAGTGATGGGGGGAGTTCTACCAGAGGATGTTAGGAGAGAGAACTACCAGGAGGCGAGGGACTTCATCATTGCTAAGATTGAAAGGAAGTATGGAAAGGGTGCCACACAGACTTTGGCTGGTCTAAAAGATGTATGTGGCATGATTGATGCATCTCCCCTCGATGAAGAAGGCATCGTGAACCATCCTGTGTTTCTACCACAGGAAAGCACTCTTATTGTCATCCGCGGGATCCATGACTTTCTTACCAAAGCTGTCCTAATACACAAGAAACACTTACTGTACAAGGCGAACAAGATCTACAACCGCATGCCATACCTTGAAGTCAAGACTTCCTGGGTGACAACAGCACTGGGACACCTGGTGTTAAGAAACTGGATTGATAAGTGGAGCGCACAACGCCCAAAACGCAGCGGAAAGGGGTTGGTGCTCCTGCACCGCCATGGCCTACTGGCACATTCAATTGAAAAGGAGATCGCTGAAGCTATTAAGAACCTTCCGCCAATGCAGAGGAAGGCCTTGGCCAAGAACCCTTACACAAGACAAGATGTCTACAACCTGTATGATGACGCCTTCCCTGAGTTTGTTTTTCGGACAGTGAAGCAATTCAAGAAAGAAGACCTGGAGGATGAGCTAGGTGTGCGCGATCTGTTTCATATCCCTACCCAAATGGTGTTGCGATGCATCTAGCCTACGGAGAAGAAGTGAAGGCATTGGTGCTAGGCAAGCAACCCAAAGTTCCTACATGCATTTGCAAGCAAGTACCTTACTGCAGGTTATCTCTGTCTTGCAGCATTTCAGTATTTCGTAACCTGGTCCCGTGTTTACCGGTCGTAACCATGATTACTGATACCTGAACATGTCTTTATTGCATGGTGACTGAGTTTTTGTACCTGATCTCAGTGAAACCCTGATTACTGTTACCTGAACTTGTCTGTGAATTGCATGCATGGTGACGAGTCGCTTACCTGACACTATTTTGAGGAATGTGTTTTATATTGACTAAAGACAATTTGCTCACTCCCATGTTGTGGAACCTGTTGATTTTCTTGGTTTGGTCATGAAACTGCTGCTTCGTTCCTTATGTTTTTGCCATGCGTTGGGATGGCGACGGCCGTGGTCCTGTTGATCTATATTCCTTCCACGGTTGATAGGCCGCCGCACATGCCACGTAGGATTTAGTCTGATGTGGCTGGATAATACTGAGATAGAAGGAAATTGTACCGTAACTAAGATACCCCTTCGATCCATATTATTTGTCGCAACTTTAGTATAATTTTAGCACAAAGTTATACTAAAGCTACAACAAGTAATATGAACCCAGGGAGTACAATTTTTGTTTTTTGACAAAGAATAATACATATTAATATAAAGATCATACGAATTGCGTCTGGCCTCTGCAACCACACAATATCAAGTCCAAGTTGAGACATCAAGTACGCACACAACCAAAAATATTTGAAAAGGGATGACGGAAAAAAAATACAAAGAGAGTGGCGCAGTGAACGACTAGATAAGCAGCGACATCCTCATCGTCCTTTACAACACATGAACTACGAGAAAGATTGTCCAAAAGCAATGCCAGTAGTAAAGAAACGACGCACATGTGTCGACATCGCCGGATCCAACCGTCCACCTTGCTTAGGCTTTTTAGGGTTTTTAAAATTTCACTTGAACTTGTCCGGTTAAGTTGTTATTTGTCAAACTTTGTTCGGTTTACACGAAAATCGTCAGGTTTTTCAAATTACATTTGAAATGCATGCAGACATTTAAGGAATGTGGTCGGATGGATGCCTCCCATGGGCGGACGCGTTCGGATGCATCGGAGGACGGACAGTGGGTATGTTTTGTCAGATTGTATTGGAGATGCCGCTCTAGTACATCAATATTTTGTCCATTCGAATTTATTAGGCCCTCTCTTACTTTAGGCTAAAGTTTTGCCTATAAATTTAACTAACAGAATGTAAGCTATATGTTACAAGAACTATCCCTTCAAAAGCTCTTTCAAATCTCTACCTAATAATAAAGCGAGAAGTGCTTCTGGCCGTCCGTCGCTCATTTTAGAAGAAAAAATTTGTGTTTTCCCGTAATGAACCCACAGTCCGGACTTAAGTGAAAAAGCCGAATCGTTTTTTGTAAAAAAAAAATAGAAACCCCCTTCTGTTTTCGTGAAATGAACCCGCGGTCCAGAAATCAGTAAAAAAACAAATCATTTTTCATATTTTTTTTTCAAAAAAAACTAGTGTTTCTATTAATTAATCTACAGCTTAACTATAAGTGACAAATGCTTTTAAAAATCATATCTTTTAAATCGTAACTCTAATTTCAAATATTATATACGAATTTAGATTAGAAAAATGTATAGAATCTGAATACGATGGTATTTTATATTTTTTACATTTTTAAAATTCATCTTATGGAAAGAGAGAGAGAGACAACATAGATGGGATGCCTATGTTCAAATAAAGGACATGGATCTATGGGGGTCTTGAGTCATGATTATTAGGTTAGGGGTGTGTCGTATTGTTTCCTCTCGTTGCAACACACAGGCTCATTTTCTAGTACAAATCCAAAAATATACTTTTTGTATCATGTTCTTTATATTTTATTAGTCATATAGATGGTTAAAGTTTGGCCCAAAATACGAGGGGCTCAATAAACTTGTACCAAGGTAATAGGTTTATAAGCCTGCCTACATGGTACTTTTGCTTTTACATGAGTATGTGGAAGAGATATGAAGAAAAAGAGCAGGAGTCGACTCTCATGCAAGAGTCAACCTCTACGCATGCTCCTAAGTAAAAATATTAAATAAGAGGAAAGAGATAGAGAGACCACTAACCCTCCTGCGCGTGGACTGCCCACTAAGAGCATGTCTAGTGGAACCCTCAAACCCTCAAACCCTTAAAGCAGTTTTAAGGGTTGAGAAGTGCCAGCTTTTGGCACTTTTAAGGGTTGAAAAACAGGGGCAAAGACTAGAACCCTCGAACCCAACCCTTAAACTGCTTTAAGGGTTGGATTTGAGGGTTCTAGTCTTTGCCTCAACCCCCAACCTTTAAAACTGTCATTTCATATATCACACATTTCATCATATGACATATCACAAATTCCATCACATTTGACATAAAACAATAATCATTCTAGTTATTATTACACCACCGAATAAAACAATAATCATTCAAATTATTACAATAATGTTTGAGCAAATTACAATAATTGTTCGAATCAAATAGGACATAGAAAATTAAAACAAAGATACATCATGGGCCAATGCGCCGCCATCCAACTGCCAGTGGTGCTCTACTAGATCATCCTGGAGCCGACCATGAGTGGTTGCATCCTCAATCTCACTATGTGCTTGAAGAAAAGCATGTATGCGAGAAGGGTTTCTTTCCGGTTGCACACGGGTACCAACATTGCCATAGAAACAAGGAAGGTTTAACCCTCTCTCATCCTCTAGGATCATGTTGTGTAGAATCACACAACATTTCATGATGTTCACCAAGGTTTTTTTGTCCCAAAACCGAGCTGGACCCCGAACTATGGCAAACCTTGCTTGCAAAACACCGAAAGCTCTCGCAATATCCTTGCGGGCTGCCTCTTGTGTCTTGGTGAAATGAGCCTCTTTTCTTGTTAAGGGCACCCCATTTTTCTCCTTGATGGACTTCACAAGAGTTGCCCATTCGGGATAGATGCCATCGGTGAGATAGTATCCCATTGAGTACTCATTGTCCATGATTTTGTAGTTGCAAGCTGGAGCATCCCCAGAAATTAATCTTTTGAACAAAGGAGATCTATTGAGGACATTGATATCATTGAGTGTTCCCGGCAACCCAAAGAATGCATGCCAAATCCATGTGTCCTCCGATGCTACGGCCTCAAGCACAATGGTAGCATCACGGCTTTTACCGCAATACATTCTTTGCCATGCCTTTGGGCAATTTTCCACCTCCAATGCATGCAATCAAGACTACCAAGCATCCCCGGCCATCCCCTTTTTTCATTCATTTCCATTAATCTCTTTGTGTCTTCCTCGTTTGGTGCCCGAAGATTCTGCTCACCATACAACCGGATGACCAACTTGGCAAACCTACGGATGGACTCCGTGGTTGTATCTTGCCCAATGCGAAGATACTCGTCGGTATAATCCGCGGGTATGCCATAAGCGAGTACCCGCATTGCCGCCGATATCTTTTGATATGCACTAAACCCCATGATACCGGCGGCAAATCTACGACGTTTAAAGTAATAGGAGGCGGCCTCACAATCGGTGACAATCTTCACAAACAAACTACGACGCATTCGATACCTTCTGTGAAAGAGACGAGGAGGGTATGTAGGTACCTCCGCGAAGTAGTCTTGCATCAAATGCTCGTGTCCGAGAGCGCGGTTCCGCTAGATGGTGACTCGCCCCATCTTCGACCCTCTCCTCTGATCCATAAGCTTCACGTGGTCTTCAAACGCTTGCACGTCGACGAGGAGGCTCATCATCTCGACGTCGTCGTCTTGCAACAACTCGTCGATGTCCGAATCGTCGGATGACGACCAACCCGACGAATCGGACAACGAGTCCATGGCAACGTCATCGTTGTTCATCTCCATCTACAAAAGGCATTCAATATTTAGTGCTACAAATTGAAACAATAAAGAAAATGAAACAAAAAAGAAAAAATGGCATACCTTCGGGCGAGGACGCCGCGGGTGCGCGGCCGAGGCGGGTGCGTGGCCGAGGTGGAGCGGAGGCCGAGGCGGCGGCGCGGCCGAGGCGTGGCGTGGACGGGCGCCACGGGCAAGGACGGCGGGGCGAGGCCGAGGCGGGCGGGGCGCGGCAGAGGTGGGTTGGGAAGGACGCGGGCGGGCGGAGGCCGAGGCGTGGCAGGGAGCGCGCCGAGGCGGGTTGGGAGGACGCGCGGGAGGGCAAGCGGCCGGGGCCGGGAAGACCAAGGGCCGGAGAGCGGGCAGGGGCGACGATCCGCTGGAGAGGAGGAGGAGGCGCGGCCGTCCGGGCCGGGATGGACGCGGCCGAGGCATGAGGCGCCATGGACGGGCGGCGGGCGGCGCGGCTGGGCGGCCGGATCCGCTGGCGGCCGGATCTGCACGGGCGGCGCGGAGGTTGGGGAGGATGAAACTTCCCTCTCAAGGCCATTGCTATGATTGCAGGTTGACCTGCTTTTCCTCCCAAACCCTCACTTCTACAGGTTGGAGATGTGTTTCCGGGTTGGGCCTAAAAAAATTTGAGGGTCTAAGGGTTAAAGGGGTCTAGTCTACGCACTTTTTTCTGTCCAAGCTGTAAAAAAGCAGTTATTTTTACAAATTTGGGGGTTTAGGGGTACTACTAGAGATGCTCTAACCCTCCTACGCGTGGACTGCCTCAGCTCGTTGCCGGGAGATCTTCAGGACAACGACTCAACACCAAGACTCACCTGGAGTTCCGCTCCAGGGATTCAAGGAAAGAGTCTAGGGACCCCCAGGCTGTGCCCCGGAAAGGCATCACCCTCCAGTTGGGTCTGGCGACGTAGGTGGGTCGGATATGCTGGTGTTAGGGGACCCGAGCGGAGAGCAACACCGACTTATGAGAGGCCTTGGGATAAAGGTGTCCTACTTGGACACAACTCAATATCCTATCTACACATCGTACGACTCCAAGTCCAACTGTAGCCTACCTTATACGGTAATATTCGACACAACTCTAACAAACTCCATCTTGGCGGATATTCTCCACTATCTTGGATTCATCCATTCATCGAATCTCCATGTACATTGGACTTGAGATACGTCATGAGCACTGCTGCTACTCCCAGACTCCATGTGACTCCACCTACAACTGTAGTCCCTTCTTGTTTTCTTCACCGTCAACACTCGAGCAAAATGCACACCGGGACCAACACCATCATCGGGCGAAGGATAGAGCGCCTTGCTTTGAAGGTGGAACACATGCACACTGGAACCAATAAGATGTGATTCTTTGTCTTTCTTCACATGCAAGCTATAGCCAATCTAGTAGCTTGTCCAGAGCCAACTTATTAAGGCTAGTCATAGTGGGAAGTGATATGCCTATGGGACCTACAGATATAATCATAAGTGTCATGCGTGAAGATAATTATCAGATGAAATCTAGTGTAGATTCTATGAATTATTATTTTGTTATCTGAAATAAAAATACAACACATTATTTTATTATATGCAGGATTACAGAAGACACGCACATACCTCGAGTGAAGATGCCAGGACTAATTGGTCCACACATATGCATAATATACTCCCTCTGTTGAGGCAATTCTGACTTGTTCATCGGGAAGTGATCTAGAATATAAGAAGCATTCGTAGTACAACTTTCGTCACATTACATATTTTTTTCAACTTCCCGAAATTGCCCTTGCTTTGCCACTCCTTCCACTCTCGTTCGCCACTCGCTCCCTTCTCGTTCCCCACTACCACCTCACTCTCACGCACAGACATGGCGCCTGTCACCGCCTTCTCCTAGTCGCCATCGCGTCGCTCTGGCTCTTCGTCGGCAGCGCCCTCTTCCTCCCTGTGGCCGAGTTGCTCCCCATCACCTGCACCCACTCTGACAGCCCCCAACTGTAGTTCTCTCACACCCCGTAGGTCAAAGGTCGAATTTCTATCCGTCACTAATGGTGCTACTAGGCGAGGAAGCACTTGGTCTGCGCTCGTCGGCTCTGGATCTGCGTGCGCCGGCACTTGATATGCTCTCTGGAGCGGCGTTGATGATGAGATGTGGACCAGGACGCCGCTTCCCGCTCTCGCCCTCTGCTATGTTGATATAGACTCGACTAGACGGCGAGTCGTTTGTCGTCCCGATCTTTCACGGTACTAGCAGCAGCCACAAGATCTTCCGATCTAGCAATAATGCAAGAGTGTAAGCTAAAAAAATTGCATCGAGTAGACGGAATGAACCCCATGCATAGCGGCAACAAAATCCGTCACGAATCAGCAAAAGCAAACACAATATTAATGTTCCCCGACATGAAACATTTTCTGCCTTTTATTCAACTCACGATCGAAAAGAAAACCCATCATGTTACATAGTCGTAGCTTTTATTTATAGGGTCCCGATAACGCCCACGTGTGTGGGTGTTAAGGGGTCTGGCCACATGTTTCGTGTGGTATCTAAGAGAATCATTCCACACGTCTACGTGTGGGCAAAACAAGTAATGCCCACACGTCCAGTCTTTTGCCTCGCGATCCCTCCCACACGCCTACGTGTGGACAAAATAGATAACGCCCACACGCCCGTACGTCCGGCCTCCTACCTCACGGTCCCGCACGCTCCGCGTGACAGTCACCACGCGTCCCCGCGGTGCCATGGTCCGGACCCTCTTTCATGTTCGTTTAACTGCAGTTGTCATGTTGCTGAACTACAGTTGTCATGTCTGACAACTACAGTTGCCATGGTTGCTCAACTGCAGTTGCCATCTCAGGTCAAGTGCCAGATGTCATTTTTGAACAACTGCAGCTGTTGTCATGTATGGTCTGGTCTACTATAGTTGCCATGATTTGAAAACGTTAGGAGTTGCCACCTACAAACACTAGGCAGTTGCCATGTAGCACTACAAAAAGACATGGCAAAAATAACATGTTCGGGTAAAGAGAGAGTTGCCATCTGCTTATAAGCGCACTAGGGCAGTTGCCATGTACCATGCAAAACACATGGCAACTGACAATTTTGGGTGTGGGAGAGGAGACGGGCGTGTGGGCGAACTGATAAACACCCACACACCAGCCCCTCTGCATGCGTGAAAACGGACGTGTGGACGAACTGCTAAAAACCCACACACTAGCCCCTCCGCGTGGTGAAAAAGGACGTGTGGGCGACTGGATGAATACCCACACACCAGCCCAGTCCTACGGCACAAAAAATCTGGCAAAACATGCCAAGATTCATGCAAACACTAACGGACATTGATCCATGCGTGTGAACGAGATGCAAACGCCCACACGTGTGGGCGTTATCTTTTTCGTATTTATATCGTGCGCGCAGGCACACGTTCTCAACCGACTCAATCTCAATCAATTTGAAAAACGGACTCTCCTATCTTTACCTAATAATAATAAAGCAAATTGGGTTCTTTCGTCCGTCATAGCATTTTTCAGAAAAGTCCATCTATTTCAGAGAATTCAACCCGCAGTCCTGTTTTAAGTCAAAACGAATCGTTTTTTCGTATTTTACACAAAAGTCCCTGTATTTTCTTGAAATCAACCCGCCGTCCGGATTTAAGTCGCACCCGAACCGTTATTTTACGTTTTCCGAAACCCCCCAGACGTTTTAGGAAATTCATCCGCGGATCATATTTAAGTCAAATACTTTTTTAAATCATCCATATCTTTTAAATCGTAACTCCGATTTGAACATGTTATATATGAAATTTGATTAGAAAAATATGTAGAATATGAAATATGAGATTATTTTTACCTATTAAGTATTTTTAATATTATTTTGGAATATATTTAAATCAAACAAATGATTTTCTAAATTATCCATATCTTTTAAACCGTAACTTCGATTTTAACATATTATATATGAAATTTTATTAGAAAAATGTGGGGAATCTAATATGATGTTAATTTTACCTGTTAAATATTTTTAAAATATTGTTTTGAAAGCAAACTTACAATTTCTAGCGCAAGATCCGTTTTTCTTTCGTACCGGCGGTGATCCGGATTGCAAATAAACACCCCAGTATAACCATATAGGCAAAAGAAAACATCAATAACTACACATGCATACCTCTGAAAAATGTCGCAGGGAAAAACAACAGATTTCTCATCGCGCGTGCGAGAGAGAGAGAGAGAGAGAGAGAGAGAGAGAGAGAGAAAGAAAGAGAGAGAGAGATAGGGAGGGAGGGAGAGGGAGAGGGAGAGGGAGAGGGAGAGAGAGAGGGGGGAGGGAGAGGGAGAGGGGGAGAGAGAAAGAGGGGAGGCGAGGGAGGAGAGAGGGAGAGAGAGACGCCTTAGGATTAACCATATTCAAACACGTCTTTTGTTGTTTTGTGTGAACACCGAGGTCATCGCTGACGAGGGTGAGAAGGAGGATAAGCGGCAATACAAATATGATGCCTCGCAAATATAAAGAAGATGGACCTATTGAGTGATGGTTGTTGGGTTAAGAGTGTGTGTTATGTTTATTTTCCCGTTGCAACGCACGGGCTTTTTTGCTAGTCCAAACTAAATAAGCAATTAACTAATTAATCACGCGGCCACGTTCATCACCTACCAATTAACTTGGACTTAAAAAGGATCGCGTAACTACTAGTAGTGCCAGAACAAAAGTCTTACGTGTTTTTGCATGCTACCGACCCAGGTCAAATTGACCCGTTCCTTCCATAATCGTGTAGCACAAGAAGTTCTGAAGGTGGGCTTGACTTCGTACGGTGCAACAAGTTGAACAGGAATTTTTCCAAAATAAATAATTTGCTCATTGTTGATCGGTTTAGATGTGTTCATCACTCTCCCATGGTGACTACCATCACTGGTAGTCTGGTAGCCACATCTACGTCCACGACAACGCCGCCTTCCGCTCCTCGCCCGAGGTCCGTATCCCTCTCCTCCTCTCTACCTGCTGCATCTCGGTGTTGCTTTAGGTCCTGCTAGCTACTCCTACGATTGCTTGTATGATTGGTTAGCTCGAATTGAGCCTCTCGGTACCAACTCATCCAGTTGCGTTTTGAATTTGTGATTTGGCAGCTCGTCTCCCGACAGCTCTCGGACCTGGACTCGGACCGGCTCCGGCGGCTCATCCGACCACTTTTTTTTTTCTTGGGATTCATGTACGCTCTTAATCCCGCCATCTTGAGTAGACGTCAGTTTCACCAACTTGTGATTGGTCGTGTGTATAAAAATGTCAAATTAGCTACTCCCTCCGTTCATTTTTATAGGACGTTTTAGACATTTAGGACAGCACCTAAAACAGTTCAATTTCAGCTGTCTAAAATGACTTACAAAAATGAACAAAGGGAGTACCAACTTGTGATTTCTCATGGTTCACTCACTCCTGAAAGATGAATTGTCCTGAACTACTCCAATTAGTCTCATATCCTCACACTTTTAGTGATAATTTTAATTAACTAAAACTTTTCCTTTAATTTTAATTAACTGGAAATTTTCCTTTCAGATAATTAAAGCTAAATGACACCTTTTTAGATAATCAAAGCTGAATGAAACTTTTTAGATAATTAAAACTAAATGAAACATTGAAGTTAATTAAGACTAAAATGGAAATCCTCCTCTTCTCCTGGAGTAGCAAATGCCTTTGGAATTAACATGAATCTGTCTTTAGTTAGTTAGTTGTGTGTTTGGGTTTAGTAGATGTTGTTTTTAAGAATGTACTCCTACCAGCAGGAAAATTATACCTAGTTGACAATAAGAACGGTTGGATTTTGATGCAATGACATAGAAGTGGAGAATATAAAGAAATGCATACCTCCAATAAAGCAAAAGATTCCAGTTTCTACTCAAACTGTAATCAGTATGGCCAAACTGCTATCATCGACGAAGTAATGTTTACCCTCTATTTGAATGCATGTTCTTCGAGTACTTCCCTCCTGTATCTTGAGCGGGGTCTTCTTCCATGTTGAAATCACCATCTTGATCATCATGGCCTCCTCCAGGTATGTCCTCTTTTGCAGCTGGAGTACAATTCAAACCAAAATCCATGAAATTCGCCACTATAGTTGCCCACTTCCTTTCCCTCTTGCAGTTGGAGTTTCACTAGAGTCTGCTTGGAGATGCATTGGACCTGCTGTACTCCAGGATGCACTGGAGGCTGCTTGGAGATGCACTGGATCTTGCGGTTGGAGTTGGAGTTGGAGTTGTTGGATTTGCCTACTGCCTGCTGGAGTTAGCTGTGGATCTACTGAAGCATGCATGCCATAATTGCTGGAGCCTGCGTGGAGCTCGTTGTGGATCTGCTGGAGTTGCATATGGGGGGGGGGGGGGGGCGATGATCTACACCAGGAGTTGCTGGAATCGCAGATGGGGGGCAGAGGAGGTGGGGACGGTGGATGTGGATGAGCTAGAGATGGGGGCGGTGGAGGCGGAGGAGCCAGAGGTGGGGGACGGGGAGCTGGGTGGAGGTGGAAGATGAACCTGGTCGAGAGAATTCAAAATTCGCGACTGAAGGGTAAGCTAGTCATTTCTACGCTTTTTCACCTGATCGGAAAAAACCTTTAGCGACTTATATTTCGGTATGGAGGGAATATATGCATGTGTACAAAAGATTTGCATTGAAGCTTAACCAAATAAACATGCACCGAGTGGAGCCGTGGGCATGCAAAGCTAGCTTGCACATGCAACGTGCATGCAAAATGAGGAGGGCCCGTGGCCATGTGTCATGCATGTCACACGATGCATGCATGCATGCAATTCAGCCCACACGGAGATGGTCTTGACTAGGCCGAGTGCAATGCCCCGATTATAGCCGTACAACGCCCCGAGTCTACTGTGCTGGAACTGCTGTGGGGCTGTCAACTCCCCGACATTTCATGAGCTTCGCGACATGGCGAAGCGGTAGGCCCCCTCCATTCTATGAAGTATAAAAGCATATCGATGTCAAGGCGAGGTGCATGTGAAGATTGACTGTGCAATTATCAATTTCATGGGTTGAGATTGCTAACCGGACATGCCACCCGGTGACCCCCTCCATTTTTAAATAATATTTTTTTTATTAATTTTCATAAATATTACGCTGGATAAAAAAATTAAAAATAATACACCGTCGGCCCGCTGCAGGACGACTGGGCCTAGTCGGCCCACAGCTGGCCGACTAGCCCCGGTCGGCCCACTATGGGCTGATTGTGTCCTGTCGGCCCACTGTGGGCCGACTGGAGCTAATTGGCTCGCTGTGGGCTAATTGTTTTTGCAAAAAAAGTAGGCATAAAAAATCTATGTTTAAAAAAATGTTAATCATGTAATTAAAAAATGTTAAACGTGTATAAAAAAATATTCCTAATGTATACAAAAAATGTACAATATATATGCAAAAATGTTGACATAAAAAATATGTTTTGAAAAGTGTTAAGCATGTATTTAAAAATTGTTAAATGTGTGTATAAAAAAGTTCCTTATTTATACAAAACATATAGAATGTGTATGAAAAAAAGTTGACACCAAAAAATTATGTTTGAAAAATATGTTTGAAAAGTTGACATTTTTAAAAATACATGATTAAAAATTGTTAAAAGTGTGTATAAAAAATGTTCCTCATCTATAAAAAAAATATAGAATGTGTATGAAAAAAAGTTGACACCAAAAAAATATGTTTGAAAAAAATGTTCCAGTTCCATACAAAAAGAGCAACCAATCATTTTTTTTTCACAACCTTGATTTATTTTTTGTCACCAACTCACCAACATAATTTTTTGATGTCAAATTTTTTTCATACACATTCTATATTTTTTGTATAAATAAGGAACATTTTTATACACACATTTAACAATTTTTAAATACATGATTAACACTTTTTAAAACATACTTTTTATGTCAATATTTTGGCATATATATTGTACATTTTTTGTATACATCAGGAACATTTTTTATACACGTTTAACATTTTTTAATTACATGATTAACATTTTTAAACATATATTTTTTATGCCTATTTTTTGCAAAAACAATTAGCTCCAGTCGGCCCATAGTGGGCCGACAGGACCCAATCAGCCCACAGTGGGCCGACAGGGGCCAGTCGGCCAGCTGTAGGCCGACTGGAATCCAATCGGCCTGCTATGGGCCGACTAGGCTTGTATTATTTTTGAAAAAAAAATTACCCAACGTAATATTTATGAAAATTAATTAAAAAATGTATTATTTAAAAAAAATTAGCTCCATTCTAGGCATTGTTGAAACTCAAATAAAGGGTGTGGAGAACTTATACTTTAGGTTGCATTTTCTACTAATAAACATTGAAGTTGGTGATGAGTCTACATACGAGTCCAACATCTTTTTCAAATAAACAAATATACACATCCCCACATGTAAAACTAGGGCATTTTAAGAGACATATAAACAAATGTATTTTACTCACATGTCGGATTTATCATAAATATACAAATACACTACTTTCATGTGATCAACTTTTTCCGTAAAAGGCACGAATAACAAAGACATAAATAAATATTGCCCGCAAAAGAAAAACAAAGACATAAATATGATTTCAACTAAAAATCAATCAAGGTTTTAATTCTCTTCCCCACCGACTATGTTTTTCTTTTTTGAATCATGAACCATAGAACAGTTGTTCTACGGTATTTTTCTATTCAAATATATACAAATCTAAGTGCACTAACGGTATTTCACCAGCTCTAAAGGTTCTGTGGCAATGCACGGGCATCGTGCTAGTAATAATAGCTTTGTAGTTAGTAGTTCTGGTAGAAGAAGTGGTATACGCATTTTTTGAATGATTCGATAAAGCTTGAGATTATTGGTTACTCTGAGTATCATATGGATGTTAGAGGTCGATTCTCTGGCGAGTACGAAGGTTAGATTCACTTTTATGTATGGAGAAGCCCAGGTGAATGAAAGACACAAAACATAGGACATGTTAAGAGGTATTGCAAGCACCAGTACACTTTTGTCTGTAGCTCTAGGGAATTTTAACGAGGTGCTACACGCCTATGAACGTGATGGTATAGGAAATCGAAGTCAGGCCCAGATGGATGCATTCCATGACACATTGGACACCTGGATGTTCGAGAAAAAGGTCTCAGGAGGATCATTTACCCGTGTGCGCTTGGATCATTGTGTGGCTAGCCCCTCCTGGTCACTGGCGTTTCCCACAACCACCCTTAAGCACAAAACTTAGTCACGTCGGACCATGCGGCTATTCTACTCAATCTGGCCGACGTGCATGCATGTAGGGTAGGGACCAGGCCTTTTAAATATGAGTTGATGTGGGAGCGCCACCCTACTTTGGTGGATATAGTTCCTACTTATGAGCTGCGTTGGGATTTCTCCGAAGAGGAAGGGATGATGCAATACAGTAGAGATAAGTATTTTCCTCAGTTATAAAATCATGGTTATCAATCCAGTAGGAGAATCACGCAATAACTCGTTAGCAGCACCAACACACAAAATAACAAATCCTTGCACCCAACGCAAACAAGGGGTTGTCAATGCCTTGGCGGTTCTTTGTAAGATTAAATTGTATGGAGATAGATAGATATAGCACAAACAAAAATACAAAATAAAATAAATAAAGTAAAAGTGCAGCAAGGTATTTTTAGAACTTTTAATATATGATAAAGGTAGGGGACCATAGTTTTCACTAGATGCTTCTCTCTTGAAAATAACATATGGTGGGTAAACAAATTATTGTTGGGCAATTGATAGAAAAGCAAATAATCATGACGATATCCAAGACAATGATCATGTATATAGGCATCACGTCTGAGACAAGTAGACCGAAACGATTCTGCATCTACTACTATTATTCCACACATCGACCGCTATCCAGCATGCATCTAGAGTATTAAGTTCATAAAGAACGGAGTAACGCCTTAAGCAAGATGACTTGATGTAGACAAAGTAAACTCACATATGAAAAAACCTCATCTTTTTACCCTTAATAGCAATGATACAATCTGTCTCATGTCCCCTTCTGTCACTGGGATCGACCACCACAAGATCTAACCCATTACAAAGCACCTCTTCTATTGCAAGATAAGTCAATCTAGCTGGCCAAACCAAATCAATAGATCAGAGAGAAATGCGAAGCTATAACAATCATGCATAAAATAGTTCAGAGAAAACTCAAATAATATTCATGGATAATCTGATCATAAACTCACAATTCATCGGATCCCAACAAACACACCACAAAAAGTGATTACATCGGATATAACTCCACGAACATCGAGGAGAACATTGTATTGAAGATCAAATAGAGAGAAAAGGGCATCTAGCTACAAACTATGGACCCGTAGGTCTGTGGTAAACTACTCACGCATCATCGGAAGGGCGGCAAGGATGATGTATATGAAACATCCAAGACCGATACTATAATAGCATGGAACAATAAAAAAAATATAGATACATTGGAGAAGTATCAAGCATCCCCAAGCTTAATTGATGCTCATCCTCGAGTAGGTAAATGATAAAAACATAATTATCGAGTTCGGCTTTCGCTTGAGGACAAGCGAGGTCTAAGCTTGGGGGAGTTGATACGTCCATTTTGCATCATGTTTTCCTACTGGTATTTATTATGTTTTGGGTCATTATTTCACTTTAGATACTATTATTATGCATTTTCTCTCTTACTTTGCAAGTTTCACATGAAGAGGGTGATTGCCGGCAGCTGGAATTCTGGACCGGAAAAGGCTAAAGTAGAGATAGCTATTCTGCACAACTACAAATGACTAAAAATTTACGGAGAAATATTTTGAAATGTATAATAAAAACATTGGTGAAAGAAATGCCAGGAGGGGGCCACCAGGGAGCGACAAGCTCAGGGGGCGCGCCCTATGAGCTTGTGGGCCCCCTGGCAGGCCTCCGGTGCCCATCTTCTGCTATATGAAGCCATTTGCCCTAGAAAAAATAAGAAGAATACTTTCGAGACGAAGCGCCACCATCTTGAGGCGGAACCTAGGCAAGAGCACTTTTTCTCTTCGGTGGAGCGATTCTGCCGGGGAAACTTTCCTCTGGGAGGGGGAAATCGAAGCCGTCGACATCACCAATGATCCTCTCATCCTGGGAGGTTCAATCTTCATCAACATCTTCACCATCACCATCTGATCTCAAACCCTAGTTCATCTCTTGTATTCAGTCTTTGTCCCAAAACCTCAGATTGGTACATGTGGGTTGCTAGTAGTGTTGATTACATCTTGTAGTTGATGCTAGTTGGTTTATTTGGTGGAAGATTAAATCTTTAGATCCTCAAGCATATTCAATACCCCTCTGATCTTGAACATGAATATGATTTGTGAGTAGTTACTTTTGTTCTTGAAGACATGGGAGAAGTCTTGTTAAAAGTAATCATGTGATGTTGGTATTCGTTTGATACTTTGATATGTACGTTGTTGCTTCCTTTAGTGGTGTCATGTGAACACCGACTACATGACACTTCACCATACTTGGGCCTAAGGGAAGGCATTGTGGAGTATTAAGTAGATGATGGGTTGCTAGAGTGACATAAGCTTAAACCCTAGTTTATGCGTTATTCCGTAAGGGACTGATTTGGATCCGTATGTTTCATGCTATGGTTAGATTTATTTTAATTCTTCTTTCATAGTTGCGGATGCTTGCGAGAGGTGATACGTCTCCAATGTATCTATAATTTTTTATTGTTTCATGCTATTATAGTATCAATCTTGGATGTTTTATATGTTGTTTTATATCATTTTCTGGGACTAACCTATTAATCTTGTGCCCAGTGCCAGATGTTGTTTTTTGCTTATTTTAGGCTTTTCAGGAAATCAATATCAAACGGAGTCCAGACGGAGAAAAATCTTTGGATTAATTTTTTCTGGACCAGAAGGAACCCACAAAGGTTCTGGAGAAGACCACAAGAGCCAGGGGGAGCGACAAGCTCGCTAGGTGCGCCCCCAGGCTTGTGGGCCCCTCGTGGCAGCTCTTGACCTAATTCCACCTCTATAAATTCCCAAATATTCCCAATATATTAGAGAGCCACCCAAAACACTTTTTCCGCCCCTGAAAGTTTCTGTTCTTCCGCGATCCCATCTGGAGGCCTTTTCCGGTACTCTGCGAAGGAGGAATCGATCACGGAGGGCTTCTACATCATCCTTACTGCCCTTTCGTTGATGCATGAGTAGTTCACCACAGACCTACGGGTCCATAGCTAGTAGCTAGGTGGCTTCTTCTCTCTCTTTGATCTTTAATACAATGTTCTCCTTGATATTCTTGGAGTTCCATCCTATGTAATCTTCTTTTGCGGTGTGTTTGTTGGGATTCGATGAATTGTGGGTTTATGATCTAAATATTTATGAATATTAATTAAGTTTTCTCTGAACTCTTTTGTGCATGATTATTATAGCTTTGTATTTATCTCCGATCTATCCGTTTAGTTTGGCCAACAAGATTGATTTATCTTGCAATGGAAGAGGCGATTTAACATGGGTTCAATCTTGCCATGCTCTATCCCAGTGACAAAGTAGGGGACAAGACACATATTTGTATTGTTATCATTAAGAATAAAACGATGGGGTTTATTCATATTAGTTGAGTTTATTTGTCTACATCATGTCATCTTGCTTAAGGTGTTACTCTGTTTTATACTTAATACCCTAGATGCATGTTGGACTTGGGTGGAGTAATAGTAGTAGATGCAGGAAGGAGTCGGTCTACTTGTCTCGGACGTGATGCCTATATACATGATCATTGCCTTGAATATCATCATAACTATGCGCTTTTCTAACAATTGCCCAACAGTAATTTGTTCATCCACCATATGCTATGTGTTCGAGAAAGAAGCCTCTAGTGAAAACTATGGCCCCCGGGCCTACTTTTAGCATATATAAAAACACAAAAATACCTTATTGTACTTTTATTTAATTATTTTGTTTTGCAATTCATTTATTTACCTATCACTTCGAGATTTAATCCTTGCAAGTAACCGTCGAGGGGATTGACAACCCCCTTGTGTGCATTGGGTGCAAGTATTTCCTTTTGTGTGTGCAGGTGCTGCTAATGAGGTTTCGTGTGGTTCTCCTACTGGATTGGTAATCTTGGTTCTTAACTGAGGAAAATACTTATCTCTATTGTACTGCTTCATCATCTCCTCTTCGAGAAAATCCTAACGCAACTCATAAGTAGCAGGGGGGAAATCATAAGTGGGTTGTTTGTTCAAGTAAGAACAATAGCCAAGCACCGGTCCACCCACATATCAAATTATCAATGTAGCGAACGTGGATCAACTAAACATGATGAAAGTGACTAGAAGACTATTTCCTTATGTCCTCGAGAACGCTTTGCTTATTATAAGAGAATGTTGAAGGAAATATGCCCTAGAGGCAATAATAAAGTTATTATTTATTTTCTTATATCATGATAAATGTTTATTATTCATGCTAGAATTGTATTAACCGGAAACATAATACATGTGTGAATACATAGACAAACAGAGTGTCACTAGTATGCCTCTACTTGACTAGCTCGTTAATCAAAGATGGTTATGTTTCCTAACCATAGACATGAGTTGTCATTTGATTAACGGGATCACATCATTAGGAGAATGATCTGATTGACATGACCCATTCCGTTAGCCTAGCACTTGATCGCTTAGTATGTTGCTATTGCTTTCTTCATGACTTATACATGTTCCTATAACTATGAGATTATGCAACTCCGTTTACGGAGGAACACTTTGGGTACTACCAAACGCCACAACGAATCGGGTGATTATAAAGGAGTACTACAAGTGTCTCCAAAGGTACTTGTTGGGTTGGCGTATTTCGAGATTAGGTTTTGTCACTCCGATTGCTCGGAGAGGTATCTCTGGCCTTCTCGGTAATACACATCACATAAGTTTGTAAAGCATCACAACTAATGAGTTAGTTGTGAGATGATGTATTACGGAACGAGTAAAGAGACTTGCCGGTAACGAGATTGAACTAGGTATTGGATACCGACGATCGAATCTCGGGCAAGTAACATACCGATGACAAAAAGGAACAACGATGTTGTTATGCGGTTCGACCGATAAAGATCTTCAGAATATGTAGGAACCAATATGGGCATCCAGGTCCCGCTATTGGTTATTGACCGAGAATAGTTCTAGGTCATGTCTACATAGTTCTCGAACCGTAGGGTCCGCACGCTTAAAGTTTCAATGACGGTTATTATGAGTTTATGTATTTTGATGTACCGAAGGAGTTCGGAGTCCCGGATGTGATCACGGACATGACGAGGAGTCTCGAAATGGTCGAGACATAAAGATTGATATATTGGATGGTTATATTCGGACACGGAAAGGTTCCGGAAGTTTCCGGAGAAAACCGGAGTGCCGGAAGGGTTACCGGAACCCCTGGGAAGTTATGGGCCTTATTGGGCCAAGAGGGAGAGAGAGGGCTGCACCAGGAGGTGGTGCGCCTCCATGGGGAGTCCGATTGGACTAGGAGGCGCAGCCCCCCTTTCCCTCTCCCTCTCCCTCTCTTTCCTTTCCCCTTCCCTCTTCCTAGTAGGACTAGGAAAGGGGAGTCCTACTCCTACTAGGAGGAGGACTCCCTCCCTTGGTGCGCCCCAAGGCTGGCCGGCCCTCCCCCTTGCTCCTTTATATACGGGGCAGGGGGGGCACCCTAGAACACACAAGTTGATCCTTGAGATCGCTCTCAGCGGCAGGTGCGGTGCCCCTCCACCATATTCCACCTCGGTCATATTGTAGCGGTGCTTAGGCGAAGCCTCGCGACGGTGAAACATCAAGATCGCCACCACGCCGTCAGGCCGACGAACTCCCTCCCCGGAGCTTTGCCGGATCGAAGCCCGTGGAGCGCCATCGAGCTGAACGTGGTGCCAAGAACTCGGAGGCGCCGGAGTAACGGGCGCTGTGATCGGCTGGATCGTGAGGAGAACGACGACTACTTCCTCTACGCCATCATCGACTCGGAGGTGCCGGAGTAACGGCGCTGGATCGGGCGGGATCGCGAGGAGAAAGTACGACTACTTCCTCTACGCCAGATCGCTTCCGCCACGGTCTCACGAGGGTACGTAGACAACACTCTCCCCTCTCGTTGCTGTGCCATCACCATGGTCCTGTGTGTGCGTAGGAAAATTTTTGAAATTACTGTGTTTCCCAACAGTGGCATCCGAGCCTGGTTTTATGGTTGATGTCATATGCACGAGTAGAACACAAGTGAGTTGTGGGCGATACAAGTCATACTACCTACCAGCATGTCATACTTTGGTTCAGCGGTATTGTGAGATGAAGCGGCCCGGACCGACATTACGCCAGACGCTTACGCGAGACTGGTTTCACCGCTACGAGCATTCGTGCTTAAAGGTGGCTGGCGGGTGTCTGTCTCTCTCACTTTAGTTGAACTGAAAGTGCATACGCCCGGTCCTTGAGAAGGTTAAAACGGAGTCTATTTGACGAAGTATCGTTGTGGTTTTGATGCGTAGGTAAGAACGGTTCTTGCTCAGCCCGTAGCAGCCACGTAAAACTTGCAACAACAAAGTAGAGGACGTCTAACTTGTTTTTGCAGGGCATGTTGTGATGTGATATGGTCAAGACGTGATGCTATATTTTATTGTATGAGATGATCATGTTTTGTAACCGAGTTATCGGCAATCGGCAGGAGCCATATGGTTGTCGCTTATTGTATGAAATGCAACGCCAGTAATTGCTTTACTTTATCACTAAGCGGTAGCGATAGTCGAGAAGCAATAGATGGCGAAACGACAACGATGCTACGATGGAGATCAAGGTGTCGCTACCGGTGACGATGGTGATCATGACGGTGCTTCGGAGATGGAGATCACAAGCGCAAGATGATGATGGCCATATCATATCACTTATATTGATTGCATGTGATGTTTATCCTTTATGCATCTTATTTTGCTTGATTGACGGTAGCATTTTAAGATGATCTCTCACTAAAATTATCAAGTAGTGTTCTCTGAGTATGCACCGTTGCCAAAGTTCGTCGTGTCGAGACACCACGTGATGATCGGGTGTGATAAGCTCTACGTCCATCTACAACGGGTGCAAGCCAGTTTTGCACACGCAGAATACTCGAGTTATACTTGACGAGCCTAGCATATGCAGATATGGCCTCGAACACGGAGACCGAAAGGTCGGCGTAAATCATATAGTAGATATGATCAACATAAGATGTTCACCATTGAAAACTACTCCATCTCACGTGATGATCGGTTATGGTTTAGTTGATTTGGATTACGTGATCACTTAGATGACTAGAGAGATGTCTATCTAAGTGGGAGTTCTTAAGTAATATGATTAATTGAACTTAAATTTATCATGAACTTAGTACCGATAGTATCTTGCTTGTCTATGTCTGCTTGTAGATAGATGGCTCGTGCTATTGTTCCGTTAAATTTTAATGCGTTCCTTGAGAAAGCAAAGTTGAAAGATGATGGTAGCAATTACACGGACTGGGTCCAGAATCTCGAGGATTATCCTCATTGCTGCATGTAAGAGTTACGCCCCGGATGCACCGCTAGGTGCCGTGCTCGCCGATGCAACCGACGACGTTAAGAACGTATGGCGAGCAAAGCCGATGACTACTCAATAGTTCAGTGTGCCATGCTTTACGGCTTAGAACCGGGTCTTCAACGACGCTTTTGAAAGTCGTGGAGCATATGAGATGTTCCAAGAGTTGAAGTTGATATTTCAACAGAATGCCCGGATTGAGAGATATGAAGTCTCCAATAAGTTCTATAGCTGCAAGATGGAGGAGAATGGGTGCACAAGGAACACATACTCGTAATGTCCGGGTATTACAATCACTTGACTCAACCGGGAGTTGATCTTCCGGATGATTGTGTCATTGATGTAATTCTTCAATCAACGCCACCAAGCTACAAAGGCTTCGTGATGAACTATAATATGCAAGGGTTAGTAAAGACTATACCGAGCTCTTCGCAATGCCGAAAGTCATGGAGGTAGAAATCAAGAAGGAGCATCAAGTGTTGATGGTCAATAAGACCACTAGTTTCAAGAAGAAAGGCAAAGGGAAGAAGAAGGAACTTCAAGAAGAACAGCAAACAAGTTGCTGCTCAAGTGAAGAAACCCAAGTCTGGACCTAAACCTGAAATCGAGTGCTTCTACCGCAAGCATCGTCACCGAAGCGGAACTGCCCCAAGTATTTGGCGGATAAGAAGGATGGCAAGGTGAACAAAGGTATATGTGATATACATGATGTGTACCTTACTAGAGCTCGCATGATAGTACACAGGTATTTGATCTTTGGTTCTGTTGCTAATATTTGCAACTCAAACAGGGACTACTGATTGCTTAACACCGGCAAAGGACGAGGTGACGATGCGGCGTGGGAAATGGTTCCAAAGTCGATGTGATCGCGGTCGGCACGCTACCTCTACATCTACCTTCGGGATTAGTTTTAGACCTAAATAATTGTTATTTGGTGCCGCGTTAAGCATGAACATTATATCTGGATCTTGTTTGATGCGAGATGGTTATTCATTTAAATCAGAGAATAAAGGTTGTTCTATTTATATGAATAATATCTTTTATGGTCATGCACCCTTAAAGAGTGGTCTATTTTTAATGGATCTCGATAGTAGTGATACACATATTCATAATGTTGAAACCAAAAGATGCAGAGTTGATAATGATAGTGCGACTTATTTGTGGCATTGCCGTTTAGGTCATATCGGTGTAAAGCGCATGAAGAAACTCCATCTTGATGGACTTTTGAAGTCACTTGATTATGAATCACTTGGCACTTGCGTAACCGTGCCTCATGGGCAAGATGACTAAAACACCGTTCTCCGTACTATGGAGAGAGCATCGATTTGTTGGAAATCATACATACAGATGTATGTGGTCCAATGAATATTGAGGCTCGTGGCGGATATCGTTATTTTCTCACCTTCACAGATGATTTAAGCAGATATGGGTATATCTTCTTAATGAAACATAAGTCTGAGACATTTGAAAAGTTCAAAGAATTTCAGAATGAAGTTGAAAATCATCGTAATAAGAAAATAAAGTTTCTTCGATCTGATCGTGGAGGCCAATATTTGAGTTACGAGTTTGGTCTACATTTGAAACAATGCGGAATAGTTTCGCAACTCACGCCACCCGAACACCACAGCGCAATGGTGTGTCCGAACGTCGTAATCGCACTTTACTAGATATGGTGCGATCTATGATGTCTCTTACAGATTTACCGCTATCGCTTTTGGGGTTATGCTCTTGAGACGGCCGCATTCACGCTAAATAGAACACCGTCAAACTGCTGAGACGACACCTTATGAACTGTGGTTTAGCAAGAAACCAAAGTTGTCGTTTCTTAAAGTTTGGGGATGCGATGCTTATGTGAAAAAGCTTCAACCTGATAAGCTCGAACCTAAATCGGAGAAATGTGTCTTCATAGGATACCCAAAGGAGACAGTTGGGTACACCTTCTATCACAGATCCGAAGGCAAAACATTTGTTGCTAAGAATGGATCCTTTCTAGAGAAGGAGTTTCTCTCGAAAGAAGTGAGTGGGAGGAAAGTAGAATTTGATGAGGTAATCGTACCTTCTCCCTTATTGGAAAGTAGTTTATCACGTAAACCAGTTTCGCGACATCTACACCAAATAGTGAGGAAGTTGATGATATTGATCATGAAACTTCAGATCAAGTTACTACGTAACCTCGTAGATCAACCAGAATAAAATCCGCACTGAGTGGTACGGCAATCCTGTTCGGAAGTCATGCTACTAGATCATGATGAACCTACGAACTATGAAGAAGCGATGGTGAGCCCAGATTCCGCAAAATGGCTTGAGGCCATGAAATCCGAGATAGGATCCATGTATGAAAACAAAGTATGGACTTTGGTTGACTTGCCCGAGGGTCGGCAAGCAATAGAAAACAAGTGGATCTTCAAGAAGAAGACCGACGCCGACGGTAATATTGCTGTCTACAAAGCTCGACTTGTCGCAAAGGGTTTTCGACAAGTTCAAGGGATTGACTACGATGAGACCTTCTCACCAGAAGCGATGCTTAAGTCTGTCCGAATCATGTTAGCAATTGCCGCATTTTATGATTATGAAATATGGCAAATGGATGTAAAGACCGCATTCCTGAATGGGTTTCGGAAGAAGAGTTGTATATGATGCAACCAGAAGGTTTTATCGATCCAAAGGGAGCTAACAAAGTGTGCAAGCTCCAAATGATCCATTTATGGACTGGTGCAAGCATCTCGGAGTTGGAATAAACGCTTTGATAGTGTGATCAAAGCATTTGGGTTTATACAGACTTATGGAGAAGCCTCAGATTTACAAGAAAGTGAGTGGGAGCTCTATAGCATTTCTAATCTTATATGTAGATGACATATTATTGATCGGAAATGATATAGAATTTCTGGATAGCATAAAGGGATACTTGAACAAGAGTTTTTCGATGAAAGACCTTGGTGAAGCTACTTACATATTGGGCATCAAGATCTATAGAGATAGATCAAGACGCTTAATTGGACTTTCACAAAGCACATACCTTGATAAAGTTTTGAAGAAGTTCAAAATGGATCGTGCAAAGAAAGGTTTTTACCTGTATTACAAGGTGTGAAATTGAGTCGACTCAATGCCCGACCACGCAGAAGATAGAGAGAAAATGAAAGATGTTCCTATGCTTCAGCCATAGGCTCTATCATGTATGCAATGCTGTGTACCGCACTGACGTATGCTTAGCGAAGCTTGGCAGGAAGGTACCAAAGTAATCCAGAGTGGATCATCGGACAGCGTCAAGAACATCCCGAAATACGAAAAGGACTAAGGATATGTTTCTCGATATGGAGGTGACAAAGAGCTAGTCGTAAATGGTTACGCCGATGTAAGCTTTGACATCGATCCGGACGATTCTAAATCGCAAACCGGATACGTGTTTTTGTTAAACGGTGGAGCCGTCATTGGTGCAGTTCTAAACAAAGCGTCAGAAGGGATCTACATGTGAAGCGGAGTACATAGCTGCTTCGAAGCAGCAAATGAAGGAGTCTCGATGAAAGAGTTCATTTCCGATCTAGGTGTTATACCTAGTGCATCGGGACCAATGAAGATCTTCTCGTGACAATATCGTGCAATTGCCTTGGCAAAGGAATCCAGATTTCACAAGAGGACCAAGCATATCAAGAGACGCTTCAATTCCATTCGGGACCAAGTCCAAGTGGGAGACATAGAGATTTGCAAAGTACATACGGATCTGAACATTGCAGACCCGTGACTAAGCCTCTTCCACGAGCAAAACATGATCGCACCAAGACTCCATGGGTGTTAGAATCATTCTTGAGTAAACTAGATTATTGACTCTAGTGCAAGTGGGAGATCAAGGAAATATGCCCTAGAGGCAATAATAAAGTTATTATTTATTTCCTTATATCATGATAAATGTTTATTATTCATGCTAGAATTGTATTAACCGGAAACATAATACATGTGTGAATACATAGACAAACAGAGTGTCACTAGTATGCCTCTACTTGACTAGCTCGTTAATCAAAGATGGTTATGTTTCCTAACCATAGACATGAGTTGTCATTTGATTAACGGGATCACATCATTAGGAGAATGATCTGATTGACATGACCCATTCCGTTAGCCTAGCACTTGATCGCTTAGTATGTTGCTATTGCTTTCTTCATGACTTATACATGTTCCTATAACTATGAGATTATGCAACTCCTGCCATCGGAGGAACACTTTGGTACTACCAAACGTCACAACGAATCGGGTGATTATAAAGGAGTACTACAAGTGTCTCCAAAGGTACTTGTTGGGTTGGCGATTTCGAGATTAGGTTTTGTCACTCCGATTGCTCGGAGAGGTATCTCTGGCCTTCTCGGTAATACACATCACATAAGCCTTGCAAGCATCACAACTAATGAGTTAGTTGTGAGATGATGTATTACGGAACGAGTAAAGAGACTTGCCGGTAACGAGATTGAACTAGGTATTGGATACCGACGATCGAATCTCGGCAAGTAACATACCGATGACAAAAGGAACAACGTATGTTGTTATGCGGTTCGACCGATAAAGATCTTCGTAGAATATGTAGGAACCAATATGGGCATCCAGGTCCCGCTATTGGTTATTGACCGAGAATAGTTCTAGGTCATGTCTACATAGTTCTCGAACCGTAGGGTCCGCGCGCTTAAAGTTTCAATGACGGTTATTATGAGTTTATGTATTTTGATGTACCGAAGGAGTTCGGAGTCCCGGATGTGATCACGGACATGACGAGGAGTCTCGAAATGGTCGAGACATAAAGATTGATATATTGGATGGTTATATTCGGACACGGAAAGGTTCCGGAAGTTTCCGGAGAAAACCGGAGTGCCTAAGGGTTACCGGAACCCCGGGAAGTTATGGGCCTTATTGGGCCAAGAGGGAGAGAGAGGGCTGCACCAGGAGGTGGTGCTCCCCTCCATGGGGAGTCCGACTGGACTAGGAGGGGGCGCAGCCCCCTTTCCCTCTCCCTCTCCTCTCTTTCCTTTCCCTTCCCTCTTCCTAGTAGGACTAGGAAAGGGGAGTCCTACTCCTACTAGGAGGAGGACTCCCTCCTCCCTTGGTGCGCCCCAAGGCTGGCCGGCCCTCCCCCTTGCTCCTTTATATACGGGGGCAGGGGGGCACCCTAGAACACACAAGTTGATCCTTGAGATCGTTCCTTAGCCGTGTGCGGTGCCCCCTCCACCAAATTCCACCTTGGTCATATAGTAGCGGTGCTTAGGCGAAGCCTGCGACGGTGAAACATCAAGATCGCCACCACGCCGTCAGGTCGACGGAACTCCCCTCCCCGGAGCTTTGCTGGATCGAAGCCCGTGGAGCGTCATCGAGCTGAACGTGTGCCAAGAACTCGGAGGCGCCGGAGTAACGGCGCTGTGATCGGCCGGATCGTGAGGAGAACGTACGACTACTTCCTCTACGTCATCATCGACTCGGAGGTGCCGGAGTAACGGCGCTGGGATCGGCAGGATCGCGAGGAGAAAGTACGACTACTTCCTCTACGCCAGATCGCTTCGCCACGGCCCACGAGGGTACGTAGACAACACTCTCCCCTCTCGTTGCTATGCCATCACCATGGTCCTGTGTGTGCGTAGGAAAATTTTTGAAATTACTGCGTTTCCCAACAAATGTTCCAGCTTTTCCTTTGCTATAAAAGGATTGGGCCACCTTGTTGCACCTTGTTACAGTTGTTACTTGTTACTTGCTACAAATTATCCTACTACAAAACTATATGTTACCGTTACTTCTGTGCTTGCAGAAAATACCTTACTGAAAACCCCTTGTTATTTCCTTCTGCTCCTCGTTGGGTTCGACATTCTTACTTATTGAAAGGACAACGATTGATCCCCTGTACTTGTGGGTCATCTCTATCGTAGTCCTTTCGATAAGTAAGAGTGTCGAACCCAACGAGGAGCAGAAGGAAATGACAAGCGGTTTTCAGTAAGGTATTCTCTGCAAGCACTGAAATTATCGGTAACAGATAATTTTGTGATAAGGTAATTCGTAACGGGTACCAAGTAACAAAAGTAAATAAGGTGCAGCAAGGTGGCCCAATCCTTTTTGTAGCAAAGGACAAGCCTGGACAAACTCTTATACAAAGAAAAACGCTCCCGTGGACACATGGGAATTATCGTCAAGCTAGTTTTCACCACGCTCATATGATTCGCGTTCGTTACTTTGATAATTTGATATGTGGGTGGACCGGTCAAGGTTGTCAGAATCACGATTCTGTTATACGATTATACGACTTTAAGACCCAAACTAACCCCTCTGATTCTACGATTTTACTTCATAGAATCTACGCTTCTATGCTCCTGATAGTGAAGATTCTACGATTTACGATCCTACCATCGGGGCTCCGATCTGATTCAAAATCGCGATTCTGACAACCTTGGGACCGGTGCTTGGGTACTGCCCCTCCTTGGACAAGCATCCCACTTATGATTAACTACTCTCGCAAGCATCCGCAACTACGGAAGAATTCCAATCAGGTGGCTGAACAATAGGTGCAAAAATCAAAGATTTCTGAAGTATTTCAAATGCTTCTACAAAATCATCATCGAAGACAAAAGGAATGTCTTTTTTGTAAGAGATTAGTCAGAGGCCTAGAAATTTTAGAGAAGTCCTTAATAAACCTCCTATAAAAACCGGCATGACCAAGGAAACTTCTTATACCTTTAATGTCTTTAGGACACGACTTCTTTTCAATAGCATCAACTTTAGCTTTATCAACTTCAGTACCTCTTTCAGAAATTTTATGCCCCAAGACAATGCCTTTATTAACCATAAAGTGGCATTTTTCCCAATTCAAGACAAGATTAGTTTCTTCACATCTCTGCAAAACTCGATCAAGGTTGCTCAAGCAATCATCAAAAGAAGATCCATAAACGGAGAAATCATCCATGAAAACCTCAACAATCTTTTCACAAAAGTTAGAGAATATAGCCATCATGCATCTTTGAAAGGTATCAGGTGCATTACATAAATCAAAAGGCATACGTCTATAAGCAAAAGTACCAAAAGGGCAAGTAAAAGTGGTCTTTTCTTGATCCTCTTTTGACCCGGGTATTTGAGAGAAACCAGAGTAACCATCTAGAAAGAAAAAATGTGTATGTTTGGATAATCTTTCTAGCATTTGATCAATAAAAGGCAAAGGGTAATGATCCTTTTTAGTAGCTTTATTTAATTTGCGCAAATCAATCACCCTCCTATAACCTGTAACAATTCTTTGCGGGGTCAATTCGTCTTTATCATTAGGAACGACAGTAATACCTCCCTTCTTAGGGACACAATGGACAGGACTTACCTACTGACTATCAGCAACGGGATAAATTATACTTGCCTCCAGGAGCTTTAGTATTTCTTTTCTTACCACTTCTTTCATCTTAGGATTTAACCGTCATTGGTGATCAACAACTGGTTTGGCGTCTTTCTCCAATTTTATTTTGTGTTGGCATAGAGTGGGAATAATGCCCTTAAGTTCATCAAGAGTATATCCAATAGCAGCACGGTACTTCTTCAGAGTTTTTAATAATTTCTCCTCTTCCTGCTCTGAAAGGTTAGCACTAATAATAATAGGATATATCTTATTTTCATCAAGATAAGCATATTTAAGAGTATCAGGTAGTGGTTTAAGCTCAAACACGGGATCACCCTTGCGTGGTGGAGGATCCCTAGAATTTCAACAGCAAGTTGTGTTTCAAAATAGGTCCCTGTTTAAATAATACTTCATCTATCTCCCTTCTTTCATTCATAAACATATCATTTTCATGGTCTAGCAAATATTGTTCTAAAGGATCATTAGGAGGCACGGCAATAGAAGCAAGACCAATAATTTCATCCTTACTATCAATTCTTTATCATGGGGTTGTCTACGAAATTTAGCAAAATTAAAGTCATGAGACATATCCCCTAAACCAATCGTAACAATATCCTTTTTGCAGTCTATCTTAGCATTAACAGTATTCAAGAAGGGGCTACCAAATATAATGGGACAAAAGTCATCTTGTGTGGAGTCAAGAACAAGAAAATCAGTAGGATATTTAACTTTCCCACACAAGACTTCAACATCTCTAACAATCCCAACTGGTGAAATAGTATCTCTATTGGCAAGCTTAATTGTAACATCGATTTCTTCTATCTTAGCAGGTGCAATATCATGCATAATTTCTTTGTATGAGGAATGAGGTATTGCACTTGCACTAGCACCCATATCACATAAGCCATGATAACAATGATCTCCTATTTTAACAGAAATAATAGGCATGCCTACAACAGGTCTCTGTTTATTTTTAGTATCGGGTCTAGCAATTCTAGCAGCTTCATCACAGAAGTAAATAACATGCCCATCAATATTATCAGCCAAGAGATCTTTAACCATAGCAATACTAGGTTCAACTTTAATTTGCTCAGGTGGTGTAGGTGTTCTAGTATTACTCTTACGAATCATAGTTTAAGCTTTAGCATCATCCTTTATCCTAACAGGAAAAGGTGGTTTCTCAATATAGGTAGTAGGAACAATAGGATCATTATAAGTGATAGTCTTTTCTTCAACTTTAATAGGTGCAACAACTTTTACTTCAATGGGAGGATTATATTTAAACCACTTCTCCTTAGGGAGGTCAACATGAGTAGCAAATGATTCACAGAAAGAAGCTATTATCTCAGAGTCAAGTCCATATTTAATGCTAAATTCACGAAAAGCATCGGTATCCATAAAAGATTAAACACAATCAAACTTAGGTGGTATACCTGACTGCTTACCTTCGTCGAGATCTCAATCTTCTGAGTTGCGTTTAATTCTTTCCAATAAATCCCATTTGAATTCAATAGTCTTCATCATGAAAGAGCCAGTACAAGAAGCATCGAGCATGGAGCGATTGTTCAGAGAAAGCCGAGCATAAAAATTTTGAATAATAATTTCTCTTGAGATCTCATGATTGGGGCATGAATATAACATTGAGTTAAGCCTCCCCCAAGCTTGAGCGATTCTTTCTCCTTCGTGAGGCCAAAAATTATATATATAATTACGATCACGATGAACAAGATGCATAGGATAAAACTTCTGATGAAATTCCAATTTCAATCGGTTGTAGTTCCATGATCCCATATCATCACATAGCCTAAACCATGTCAATGCCTTTCCCTTTAAAGATAAAGGGAAGACCTTCTTCTTGATAACATCCTCGGGCATACCTGCAAGCTTAAATAATCCACAAACTTCATCCACATAGATTTGGTGCAAATCGGGATGCAATGTTCCATGTCCTGTACAAGGATTAGCTAGCAGTTTCTCTATCATACCCGAAGGAATTTAAAAGTAAACATTTTCAGTAGGTTCAGTAGGTTGAGGAGCAACTCTTTGCTCTACTATTCGCGGTGAAGATACCCCGAACAAACCCCTCAAAGGGTTACTTTCCATAGTAACAAGTGACAGTAAATTTCAGCATACTATATAAATTTTTCCTTACCAAAGGCGCTTCACTCCCCGGCAACGGCGCCAGAAAAGAGTCTTGATGACCCACAAGTGTAGGGGATCTATCGTAGTCCTTTCGATAAGTAAGAGTGCCGAATCCAACGAGGAGCAGAAGGAAATGACAAGCGGTTTTCAGTAAGGTATTCTCTGCAAGCACTGAAATTATCGATAACAGATAGTTTTGTGATAAGGTAATTTGTAACGGGTAACAAGTAACAAAAGTAAATAAGGTGCAGCAAGGTGGCCCAATCCTTTTCGTAGCAAAGGAGAAGCCTGGACAAACTCTTATATAAAGGAAAACGCTCCCGAGGACACATGGGAATTATCATCAAGCTAGTTTTCATAACGCTCATATGGTTCGCGTTCGTTACTTTGATAATTTGATATGTGGGTGGACCAGTGATTGGGTGCTGCCCTTCCTTGGACAAGCATCCCACTTATGATTAACTACTCTCGCAAGCATCCGCAACTACGAAAGAAGAATTAAGGTAAACCTAACCATAGCATGAAACATATGGATCCAAATCAGCCCCTTACGAAGCAACGCATAAACTAGGGTTTAAGCTTCTGTCACTCTAGCAAACCATCATCTACTTATTACTTCCCAATGCCTTCCCCTAGGCTCAAATAATGGTGAGGTGTCATGTAGTCGACGTTCACATGGCACCACTAGAGGAAAGACAACATACGTCTTATCAAAATATCAAACGAATACCAAATTCACATGACTACTTATAGCAAGACTTCTCCCATGTCCTCAGGAACAAACGTAACTACTCACAAATCATATTCATGTTCATGATCAGAGGGGCATTAATATGCATATAGGATCTGAACATATGATCTTCCACCGAATAAACCAACTAGCATCAACTACAAGGAGTAATCAACACTAATAGCAACCCACGGGTACCAATCTGAGGCTTTGAGACAAAGATCGAACACAAGAGATGAACTAGGGTTTGAGAGGAGATGGTGCTGGTGAAGATGTTGACCCCCTCCGATGAGAGGATCGATGGTGATGATGATGGTGACGATTTCCCCCTCCCGAAGGGATGTTTCCCCCGCAGAACAGCTCCGCTGAAGCCCTAGATTGGTTCCGCCAAGGTTCCGCCTCGTGGCGGCGGTGTTTCGTCCCGGAAGCTTCTTCTTGATTTTTTCCAGGGTGAAAGACTTCATATAGCCAAAGATGGGCAACGGAGGCCTGCCAGGTGGCCCACGAGGCAGGGGGCGCGCCCCCACCCTCGTGGATGGTGGGTGGCCCTCTCCGGTATTTTCTTCGCCAAGATTTTTTATTAATTCCAAAAATAACTTCCGTGGAGTTTCAGGACTTTTGGAGTTGTGCAGAATAGGTCTCTAATATTTGCTCCTTTTCCAAATTTCTGCATTCCAGCCTACCGCATTCTCCCTCTTCATGTAAACCTTGTAAAATAAGAGAGAAAGGCATAAGTATTGTGGCATAATGAGTAATAACAGCCCATAATGCAATAAATATCAATATCAAAGCATGATGCAAAATGGACGTATCAGTCATCAAGGTCGCAGAGGTCTAGGAAGGGCATGGCGGTCGGCCGGGGTGGTAAAGCGATGCCGTCAGTGAGTGAGGAAGCGAATGCAAAGAAATATGGAAGGACGGATACGCGGGTCCGAGCAAGGTTTTGGGTGGGCCGACGGTGCCGGGTTCCTACGATGCTGGTATCCAGACTCCCACAAAGCCCCGCTGGTTAGCTTCCAGATTGCGGGAAAACAGACATCCGGACTGGTCTGTGGACAGATGCAAGACGACGTTGGATGGCAAACTTCGTTCGAACAGCTCGGTCCGGACACTTACAAGAGGTTTGAGGGTCCGCCTTGGAGATGTCCTTAGACTAGTAACATACATACGTTACTAGTCTATGTTACTACCTTCATAGTGGGTAAAACAATATGTGTGGTATCATGCGAACCTGCCTTTATTAGATCTAGACACATTTTAGCTGGGGTTCGTTATATTACGTAACATATTATGTTACCAAAACATCTCTCCTCATAACTGCTTGTCACATAAGCAAATTTGTTGATTTGGCATGCATGTTATTAGCTAAGTTTCTCTCACTATGCCAGGCTTATATGAGTGTTTTTTAGGTTTGAGGTGACATGGTAATGGTACAAAGTCAACAATAGGCTTCCATTTCCTTTTATAACCAACTGGTGATTATATGCCGATGTCATGTCATTTAAAACCATCATGTATAGTTATTAGGTCACTTGTACAATAAGATTAGCTACAAGGTCTATTGTTAGATTAGTACATCCTTCATAAAGAAATATAAGAGCATGTAGATCACTAAAGCAGTGTTTTAATGCTTTTATATTTCTTTATAGAGGGAGTACACTTTTTTACCTTCGCCTTTTCTCTATCATTATATTATTACTCACGAGAGTCCACTCTTTCCATGTCGCGCTCACGTAGTCAGAAGTGCAATGTGTACTTGTTCTTACACCACGTTATTACTCGCTCGGTACATGAGCCCGTGCAGTTGGGTTCATGCGAAATCTGTCACCTTTTGCCACTTGTGGTTATATCACAATCAGGACCGGCCAATAGAAATAATATCTCAGAAAATTTACCGCGCTCCAAAGGGGGGGCGGTTCAGATTGTTCATACTTACGGTAGCAAACAAAGGCAACAACGCTCTAGAAAAAAACCATGCGAATACAACAGTAGGACCATTCCAAAGTAGTTTACTTAGGGTGGCAAAACACAGTATATACTCTCTGTCCATCTCTTCCATCAGAGCTGGTCTCGACCTGTAACAACGACGACCCACTGGCTGGCTATGCCCTCAAGCTGCTCAAGGCGCTACTGGCTGACAGTGATGCGGTAGATTATTAGATAGATAGCTCGCCGACGGATCAGTAGCTGTAGTTCTTGACGAACATGTTCTCCTTGGCGGCCGCGGCCTCGCCGTCGCTGGTGTACTTGCCGAGCTGCGCCAGGGAGTTGGCCTTGGCACGCAGCAGCAGCGCCTCCTGCGCCGCGGCCACGTTCTCCGGCCGCCCGCCCCACGTCTTGAGGCAGGTGTTCTGCAGCGCCCGCGCGTAGGAGAAGGACACGTGCCACGGGTTCGGTGCCTGGTTCATCGCGTTCAGGTTCAGCGTCGCCTCCACCTCCGACTGACCACCAGACAAGAACTGCACCACAGAAAAGAAACAGTATAGAATGTAAGCTTCTGCAGAAATAATGACTTGTAGATTTCTGAAGGCATACCTTTTTTTGCACTTTTGAGTTAGTTACTACTGTATGTCACAATGCAAATTGGTTGTTGAGGATAGTGTCTTGTCAATATAATCTTGTATTCTTGAACAATGAGAAGCCAAGATGTTTCATGATTGTGCGTTTAGGTTCGGGAGGGTGCTCTGCTCACCATGATGCCGGGGACGGAAGGGGGGATCCTTCTCTGGAGGAGCTTGAGGGTGTAGCTGGCTACTTCCTCAGGGGTGGCCCTGTCCTTGCACTCGGCACCAGGGGTCACCATGCTTGGCTTCAGGAGGATGCCCTCAAACATGACGTTGTTCTGGGCCATGTAGTAGAAGGTCTCCGCCCACACCTTCTGTGCGACCTCGAAGGTCCTCTCGATGCCGTGCTCACCGTCGAGCATGATCTCAGGCTCCACAATCGGCACCAGCCCATTGTCCTAGAACATCGACAAACAAGAGGTTTACATATCCACTAGAATGTTGTGCCTGGCCATTGTGCTGTAGAAGTTTGGACTGTTAGGAAATGGGAACAATACCTGTGAGATGGCCGCGTAACGGGCAAGACCCCAGGCAGCTTCCTTGACAGCAAGCTCAGATGGGCCGTTAGGAATGCTGACAACAGTGCGCCTGCAAGAGAACTTCATGTCAGCTAGGGTGACTTAATGGAAGGTAAACTGTCCTTGTAGTTGTAGGAGCAAATATCTAACCACTTGGCGAAGCGGGCGCCTTGCTGGTAGTATGCTGCTTCACGGGAGGCAAGGCCATCGAGACCTTGGCACCATGACTCATCGTTGGAACCAACAAGTGGCACAAGACCCTGAGAATGAGCAACAGTTTAGAAGAATGTTTTGTTTCTAAGCTTGAAATAAACCTGGGATCATCAGTTTTTGCTTGTAATGTATAGCTAGTCACATGAGCACATATGATTGTTCTGATGCATTAATAATAGTGGCAGTTTGGATCTTTAGTTTAGAATTGTTTTAATTAAAAAAACTCTGATAAGGGAATGCACGAAGAAAATCATGTGTCAGTTTGGAGTGAAATCACAAATCAGTGGACAGCCTACCTTGTCAACCTTGATACCGGGAACGATTCCCTGCTCGACAAGGATGTCAACAATCTTCTTGCCATCAACAGTCGACTGGTAGAGGGTCTCCTCGAAGAGGATAGCACCAGAGATGTAGTTTCCCAAGCCTGGTGGAGTGACAAGGAGGGTCCGGTAAGCCTGGCGGTTAGCCTCTGTGTTCTCAAGGCCAATCGAAGCAAGTCTCTTGCCACAGGTGGCATTCGACTCATCCATGGCAAGGATACCCCTGCCTGGCGATGCGATGGTTTTCTGCAGCAGGAAGAATAAAGCTTGAGATCTTCTGAACCATAAGTCCATAACCGACTGAAAGCTTTGCTTTTTTGGTAGAAATTTTACTGTTGTAAACTTGATGATTTATGCTATCGTAGATTTAAAGTTTAGAAGAAACTATGTAGTTTTGTTATGACTTATGAACCTTCAGATGGATTGCTGAGCTTAAGCCGGACGCATGGATTCAAACAATGATATCACTGGAATGCGAGTTGCTTAATTTCTGTGCGCCATGATGCATCCTGCCTTATCGTTAAGCTAGTGGTGATTAACCCGTGTCATGTCTTACTGCAGATGTCTAATCCAGAAACACATCACATTTATGTTTGGATTTTCACAAGCTCTTTTTTGGTACAACACAACATCAATCATATCTATTTAGCTTGCTGCGATGAAGATAGAAAAGTTACTGTACCAATGCAATATCGAAAACATATGTTATGCATGTTCATTCAGACTAGTGATTTTGGTGTGATCAAAAGCAGCCAAATAATTTCCACTGCGTGACAAAACATCCGTCTTACGTCCACTGGATTATGATAAACGGTACTAGGATAACTGTTCATCCTAATAAGAATAACATTTGATTTTATCTCCTTATCAGTGGTAGTTTCTGTATTGACAATACATCCAGATCTCCCCTTCCCGCAGATGTAAAGACGATTCCAACCAGAAGTCACTGCCCATCAAACTAATACACACATATGCATGGCAAAATTGTAGAATTACACTTTTGGTTAAGAAAGCATACCGCGGTTTTCACGAGCTCATCAGCGTATGCGCTGGCACGGACAACCATGGAGACGGTCACCGGCTTGGGGGCGGCGGCCTGGCGCGTGGCGCCCCATTCGGCCTTCTTGGGAAGGAAAGACGATTTGAGGAGAGTAGCAGACGCCATTGTTTCTGGAGGCAAGCAGATCAGGTGCTACCCTCTCTTCTTTGACACACCTTACAATTGCAGCCTTTCCTTAGGGGGGGTGAGAAGTGCAGCAACCGCTGAGATATAAGGGTAAGCACCTGGGCGCGCAAGGGATATGAGTTGTGAGGTGGAGGTTGGCCTTTTGGATATGGATGGCTGTGATTTGGTTGCTCCAATCCTCTTGCCACCTCCTTTTTGTCCTGGCTCTGCCACATGGCTGTCTCTATGATTTCGTTCCCTTTTCTGTGTACCATGTAAAACCTGTATAATACTGAATTTTTTTCTTGTTTGCGCTATGCGGTCCATAAATATTGTCTGAATGTTCTTGGCCTTAAGGATGATGGTCTTGGCGATGAACCGCTCTGCGTTTCTGTGGGTGCATTTCACCAAGGGTTATTGCCCATGAGTGTCTTCTGACGGTCGAGATGCCCTGATATATTGCATCCATGAATTTGTCCAGTAACCCTTGATTCCAAGGAATAAATCGGTTTTCTCAGTCAGTCTTTTGGTGATAACAACTCGAGCTGTGGTTTGTGTGGCACACCATTCTTTGTACTGTTTCTGCGACAGAGTCCTGCTTCTCCTTGTGCCCCAGTGCCTTGTAACAATCTTGTATCATCCCTTGACCCCATGAATCTTGATACGATGCTTTCATTTAGGAAAAAATGATTTCCCTAGCCTTACCAAAATATCTGAATTTAGATGTCATAGTATTTCCTATCAAAATGCATTAGTAGGAACTGGGAAGTGTCACACTGGCTAGGAGAAAAACAGAGAAACAAGGATACAAATATGCATATTTTCCAGACTGGAGGTGTTTGATATAAAAGTTTAAAGCGTAAAGCAGTACAGGAATTTGGCACCTTTGTCTACTCACCATAAACATTAACATCAGAGAGCGAGTTGGTATGTGGCACCTAGTGCCCTCAATAAAAGGACAAGACACAAAATACGATGAAAGGGATTTTACTATTGAATAACAATAGCCGGTAATTACAAACTGTTTACAAGTACACAAGGTTGGCCTACTTAGATCAGACGATGTCCTATAACTCGGGAGAAATACATCCATAGAGACTGCCTATGGTGTATGTGACTTCTCCCATAAAGTGTGTTAGCATGCCTCAACAAAAACACTCGCTATCACAAGCTTGATGTGCATGATGCCTGTTCTGCACATGCCACCAGGTCTTAAGTCTGATCACATCGTTCAATCCATATATTGTGTATTTATCTCAGAATTGTCAAAACGGCTCAATGAGGCTTCTTTCATCAGTTCAAGCAGATTCAAGCAGATGATGAGTTTGCACAGAGTTATTGCTTTGCTGCCAGCACTTCAATTCATTACATTTGAAGCTAACTTGTAATGAATCACAAGAAGCGGTCTACCCTTCAATTAAATTCATTCTATGCTTCAGATGAACATAAATGTTCTTCATATCAATCAGAGATACCATCAGTTGAGAAACTCTTCAATTATCATAGTTTTCAACCAGCAGCAATTAAAAATTGGCATTGTCAGTATTAATTGAACGGAATTGAATTGACTTCTAATGTAGTTTGAATCGCAGAGCAGACTCTGATTCGACATATTCTGTGCATATTAGTGAGGACCAGGTCTGTAGGTCCAAGGGCAAGCTGATGATGAGCCCACACTCCAAGTTCCTTTTTTTTCTTGCTCAACGGATGTCTTCACCTGAATTGCTGGTAAATTGGTGCGGTCTTGTAATTCCTCTTTGTATGCCTTCTCAGACCATTCACATGGTGGAATTATTGGTGGATTGGTGCTGACTGCAGTTCATTCTTGACACATACGGTTGTGACATCTAGTTTGAGCAAACTCTCCTCTTCAACTCTGCTTCTTTAGAAACCTCATTAATAGGTTTCAAGCAAGCTTCTAAAGCTGCTACAGGAGTGGTAGTAGATAAAAATGCCACAAGCTTCTGCCTGAGCAATGGTGATAGCTTCTCGCAGCATGTCAACAACTCCAATGACGGGAGCACTCCTTTCTTCACCAGCACTGTAAATGCACACCTCACACACTGCTCAATGGCCTGCTTCCTCCGCACCTCATAGTTCTCAATCAGAAGAAATAAGAACTCAAGTAGCATGTTTGTGATGTCTACATACTGAGATATTGAGTTCAACATCAGAAGCATTGCAGGCTCAATGTTCATGACGTTACCCTTAGTCTCATCAAAAAACAGCCAGTCATAGAACAGCGCCAACTTCACATTCGCTACAATGTAACCCTTGCTGCAACTAGTCAGCAACCAACCGATGACCGCCCAGCGGGCAATGACACCGGACTGTATAACCTCATTGGTCGGGTGGTACCCGCAGCATATGAAGCGGACAATGTCCGGTATCCTCTCCTCCCCTCCAGGCACCATCAAATGCTTCCTCGCAAACCACAGCTGGTACCTCTTCTGGCTTCCCCACTTCACATTGTTCATCAAGAAGAGCAGTTGCGACTCCATCTCCGGCGAGATAGACAAGGCTGTGCACCAACCTGGACTGGCAAACCGGCAAATGTCACCGCCGCGGCCCAACATCAAGTCTTTCCAAAGTCCCTGGAACTCCGGCACGAGCACCAGTTCATGGAGCGACCGCACAAGGTCCCTCCCGATCAGCGTGCACACCTGGAAGTGATCCCGCAGCACCGAGACGCAGAAGGATACCAGCTTCTCTCCGCACTCTTCGAGGTTCTTCGCGCTCTTGCACTCCTCGCAGTTGCTGCACTCGGTGCTCCTGGGGAACGGAGCGAGGCGGTTCCTGGCGAGGAGGCGGAGGAACGCGAAGACCGCGGAGGCCAGGAGCTGGGGCTCCTCGGCGGCGAGGAAGGAGGAATGCTCGCGGATGAGGTCGAGGAGGCGGGCGTCTCCGGGGAAGGGCATGCGGCGGAGGAGGGAGAGGAGTAGGGGCGCGAACCCGGGTGCGGCCGCGCGGGTGAGCTCGGCGGCGGCGAGGAGAAGGCGGGTGCGTGGGTGGGGGAGGAGGAGGGGGAAGGGGAGCGAGAGGAGGGCGGAGGCGAAGGAGTGGTAGAAGGCGGGGAAGCGGCCCCCGGCGGCGTGGAGGAGGAGGAGCAGGCGGCGCGGGAGAGGGGACGGGTGGGTGAGGAAGGAGAAGGCTAGGGCGTGGGGGAGGTGGGGGGAGGAGAGATCGGAGGGGGATGGGTCGGGGAGGAGGAGGTGCGCTGAGAGGAGAGGGTGCTCCGTGGAAGAGGTTGACGTGGGGGCCGGACTGTGGTCGCCGCCGGCGAGCAGCCGTGGCGGCGGCGACGGCGGCCGCATCGCGGGAGGTCGGAGGGTGAAAAGAGGTTAGCGCTCGATGATGGGGGTCCTTTTTTTAGGTTCTTTTATTCTGAGTTTTATTAAGGTTTCCTATACACGTATGAACGGACCTAAATTTCTTAGTGGGCTGGGCTCCAGGACGGCCCGCAAAAAAGACTTGCCCATTCCAATCCAGCTCTTAAAATGGAGATTGCCTCAAAAAAAAAAAGCTCTTAAAATGGAGAGGCAAAATTTACTCCAAGAGAAAGAAAAAACGGTACCCTCAAAATGAAAATCAAAAGGAAAAAGAAAAAAGGTTGACGCAACATTTTTTTCTGTGCAACATCTAATCGGATTGGAGCAAATGGGCATGTCAAAATCGGGATATGGGATATGTTATGTTCAGATATGAGTAGCTGCAACTCACTTCGTTCTTGGCCGCTTTTATGCTTCATGCTGGGAGATTATTAAAGAGGACATCATGGCCGCGCTTGACTCTTTCTTTCGTGGTGATATGAGAGGGTTGCATGCTATCAATAAGGCAATTGTGTCCCTGTTGCCAAAGGTGGATGGGGCGATCGACGTGAAAGATTTCAAGCATGTGAGCCTAGTTCATGGGGTGATCAAGATAATTGACAAGCTACTTGCGGGTAGATTAGCCTTGGAGCTGCCAGGGCTGGTTGGCAAGCATCAAATTGCCTTTGTCAGAGGACGTTCCATACATGACAACTTCATGTTAGTGCAAAGTATCTGACAAAGGAGGCGCTGCAGCTTAAACAGCTAACCATCATGCTCAAGCTGGATATCTCAAAGGCATTTGATTCGGTTCAGTGGCCATTCTTGGTGGAAGTGATGAGGTGCATGGGTTTTAGCACTAAGTGGATCGACTGGATCTGCGGTTTACTTGCAACATCGTCAACGAGGATCATGGTTAATGGTGTGCCAGGAGAGCCTATTTATAACTGCCAGGGCCTGAGGCAGGGAGACCTTGTCTCTCCGATGCTATTCATCCTCACAATGGAGCCACTTCAGAGGATGTTTGGTGTTGCTCTCGAGTGTGGTCTCATTTCCCCACTCGCTTCGAGAGGTTTAACCGAGAGAGTTTCTATGTTTGCGGACGATGTCATGATTTTCCTCAGACCGGAGGTGGAGGATCTCACTACTTGTGCAGCCTTGCTGCGTCTCTTTAGTGAAGCGTCTGGTCTCAGAGTTAACCTGCAGAAGAGTGCTGCTCTGCCAATACGGTGCAATTCGGTAATCATGGAGAGGGTTGTACAGGTGCTTGGCTGCCCGCAAGGTACTTATCCATGCAGATACTTGGGGCTCCCCCTCACCCTGCGAAAGCAAACGGCAGCTCAGTTGATGGGTATGGTGGATCAGCTGGCTCGATGCCTACCTAGGTGGATGGCCGTCAACATGCCGAAGAGTGGAAGAATGACACTTGTACAGTATGTGCTCTGTGCAATCCCTTTACATATGATGATGGTATTAGACATCCCACAAAAGGTCATAAAGGCCATGAACAAGATTTGTCGCGGGTTCTTGTGGTGTGCCAAGGATCAGGCATCCGGTGGATAGTGTAGAGTGGCCTGGGAGAAAGTGTGCTCGCCGAAGTGGGCAGGAGGACTTGGCATTCCTAACCTAAAGTGGTTGAATACGGCCATGCAGGCACGGTGGCCCTGGCTGAAAAGAGTGGATCCATCAAGATCGTGGGCAGAGTTTGATATCTCAGTCCCTCGAAGATCGATGCAAATCTTCCAGGCTGCCACCCATGCGATGGTGGACAATGGTGAGAGCACGTTATTTTGGGAGGACAGATGGGTGGATGGATTCAGAGTGGAGGAGTTGGCGCCAACACTTTATAGTACGGTACGACAAAGGATTCGAGGCAGACGTACAGTCAGACAAGGCTTGATGAACGGAGCTTGGGCTTTAGACATACGACCTGAAGTGACGAATCAGATGCTTTAGGAGTACCTAAGTTTGTGGGATCGAATGGAGAGAGTTCAGCTGCATCAGGACTCTGTGGATTCAGTGAGGTGGGCGTGGGAGCCAAGCGGCTCCTTTTCCACGAGATCGGCGTATCAGGCTAAATTTTGGGCCCGAGAGAAGGATCCAACGACGCAATTCACCTGGAAGTCTAAGGCCCCCTTGAGATGCAGATTCTTCACTTGGCTCACAATACATAACAGATGTTGGACATCGGATAGACTAGCAAGTCGGGGACTTGAGCACGAGGATGCATGTCCGTTTTGTGACCAAGTTGAGGAGAGTATGAACCACCTAATGCTCCGGTGTGTCTTTGACAGAGAAGTATGGACGTGGGTGTGCACGGCTTGGGGTAAGCCACAATGGACACCGACTGCAACATCAAGCCTTGCAGAGTGGTGCGTGATCACAGCAGATAGCGCGGTTGAGAAGAAGGACACGCGGGCGCTGATCGTCCTGGTCCTTTGGGAGCTATGGAAGCATCGAAATGGCATAGTGTTCAAGGGGAATGCCCCGTCGATCGTGTATGTAATGCGTAGGGTAGCGGTGGAGTGCGCAACGTGGAAGGCTGCAGGCTTGCTCAAAGTGGATATTGATCACTTTCTAGCGGCCTTGCAGGTGGGTGATGTCGTGAGGAATTAGTGTGTAAGTGTTTGTATGGGTGGAGTTGGGATTTTGTAATCACCAACGTGGAGGGGCTCTTCCCCCTTTTCTCTTCTTGAATATATAGTACGCACACTCGTGCGTATTCGAGAAAAATGTTCTATGTTATCTGTAGTTAGTCTAGCATGTTTTGTTATTTCCTCCCTGCCTTTCAGGTTTAGCTACAGTCATCAGGGATGCATTATCTTAGTTCTTGATATATTCTGTCCTGAAGGAGGTTCTTCCCCTTGGAGTGTTGTTTTGGTTATAGATATGAGTTTGTATCGCCACTTTGTACGCATCTACTCCCTCCGTCCCAAAATTCTTGTCTTGAATTTGTCTACATACGGATGTATCAAGTCACGTTTTAGTATTAGATACATCCGTATGAATCTAAGACAAGAATTTGGGACGGAGGGAGTATGAATTAATACATGGCTTCAGTTTGCACTATCTTCGGCATTCCACATTCTCATGCACAGCATTGAGCCCCTCGGCCTGTTGTGGTTCATTTCGGTAGGGGAGGTGTTAATTACTCCCTTCGATCCAAAATAAGTGCCGTAAAGTTAGTTCAAACTTAGCTCAAAATTGCGATACTTATTATGGATGGGAGGGAGTAACTTTTATGAAGATCCTTAGGCCAACTCCAGCGTGCGGCCCCATTCTATCCGGGTGCGTCCGTTTGGGGAAAAACGGACAAACTAGACGGCCGAGCGCGCGGGCGCAAACGGACATTTGTCTGTTTTCTGTCCGCTTTCGACCCATCACCGGCCCAAGTTTGCGCCTTTTTTGGGTGAAACGAACAGCGCGCGGACAGGCGGGACGCGCGCGCTTGTCCTCCCTGGCCCGCCCGTCGGTGGCACAAAGCAAAACCCCCCGCGCCACATTTGGCGCCATTTCTCCCCCAAACCCTCCCACGTCCCCCCCCCCCACCCTCCCCCGTCCATGGCCGACGACCAGCCGAATTCCGGCGGCCTAGCCGTCGACCCGCCCGGAAAGGTGAAGAAGAAGGCGGCCAAGGGTGCAAGGAAGCCACGGTCATAATGCACGTCGGAGGAGCTCGCCAAGTTGGACGCGAAATCGGTGAAGAGGAGGAACCGGAGGACGGCCGTCAAGGGCAGGACCGCCGCGTCCAAGTTCGCCGCTGAGCGCGATGCGACGGAGGCCGCGCAGCGCAAGGCTGAGGTCGAGGAGAAGGAGGCCGTTGTCAACAAAGCGCACGCCTTCCTCATGCTTGGCATTTGCCGTCGGGCGGGTTTCTCTGCAGCGACCGTCGGCTCGGCGAGCACAGGCTCGTCGGTCGCCAGGCCTCCGCACTGCCAGTCACCGACGTCGCGGACCACGCCCATGTCGCTCGGCTTTCCCTGCCAAGGCACGACGGCCAAACCCGTTTTTCGGGGTCGCCGGACGTTGGCGTGATCGCGCCGTTGATAACCCACAAGTATAGGGGATCACAACAGTTTTCGAGGGTAGAGTATTCAACCCAAATTTGTTGATTCGACACAAGGGGAGCCAAAGAATATTCTCAAGTATTAGCAGCTGAGTTGTCAATTCAACCACACCGAAACTTAGTATCTGCAGCAAAGTGCTTAGTAGCAAAGTAATATGATAGTGGTGGTAACGGTAACAAAAGTAAAGTCAGCAAAAGAAATGGTTATGGTATTTTTGTATTGATAGTAACAGTAGCAACGGAAAAGTAAATAAGTGAGAACCAGTATATAGAAAACTCGTAGGCACCGGATCAGTGATGGATAATTATGTCGGATGTGGTTCGTCATGTAACCATCATAACATAGGGTGACACAGAACTAGCTCCAATTCATCAATGTAATGTAGGCATGAATTCCGTAAATAGTCATACGTGCTTATGGAAAGAACTTGCATGACATCTTTTGTCCTACCCTCCCATGGCAGCAGGGTCCTATTGGAAACTAAGGGATATTAAGGCCTCCTTTTAATAGAGAACCGGAACAAAGCATTAGCACATAATGAATACATGAACTCCTCAAACTATGGTCATCACCGGAGTGGTCCCGATTATTGTCACTTGGGGTTGCGGATCATAACACATAGTAGGTGACTATAGACTTGCAAGATAGGATCAAGAACACACATATATTCATGAAAACATAATAGGTTTAGATCTGAAATCATGGCACTTCGGGCCCTAGTGACAAGCATTAAGCATAGCAAAGTCATAGCAACATCAATCTCGCACCATAATGGATAATAGGGATCAAACCCTAACAAAACTAACTCGATTACATGATAAATCTCATCCAACCCATCACCGTCAAAGAAGCCTACGATGGAATTACTCACGCACGGCGGTGAGAATCATGAAATTGGTGATGGAGGATGGTTGATGATGACGACGGCGACGAATCCCCTTCTCCGGAGCCCTGAACGGACTCCAGATCAGCCCTCCCGAGAGAGATTAGGGCTTGGCGGCGGCTCCGTATCGTAAAACGCGATGAAACTTTCTCTCTGATTTTTTTTCTTCCCGAAAGCCAATATATGGAGTTGGAGTCGGAGGGCCACCAGGGGGCCCGCGAGGTAGGGGGCGCGCCCAGGGGGGAGGGCGCGGCCCCCATCCTCGTGAGCAGGGTGTGGGCCCCCTGGTCTTCATCTTTGGCGAGGATTTTTTATTATTTTTCTAAGGTGTTCCGTGGAGTTTCAGGTCATTCCGAGAACTTTTTCTTTCTGCACATAAAATAACATCACGGCAATTCTGCTGAAAACAGCGTCAGTTCGGGTTAGTTCCATTAAAATCATACAAGTTAGAGTCCAAAACAAGGGCAAAAGTGTTTGGAAAAGTAGATACGATGGAGACGTATCAACTCCCCCAAGCTTAAACCGTTGCTTGTCCTCAAGCAATTCAGTTGACAAACTGAAAGAGAAAAAGAAAACTTTTACAAACTCTGTTTGCTCTTGTTGTTGTAAACATGAAAAGCCAGCATTCAAGTTTCAGCAAATATTATGAAATAACCATACTCACAATAACACGTAGGTCTCATAATTACTCATATCAATAGCATAATCAGCTAGCGAGCCATAATAATAAAACTCGGATGACAACACTTTCTCAAAATAATCATAACATGATATAACAAAATGGTATCTTGCTAGCCCTTTCTGAGACCGCAAAACATAAATGCAGAGCACCTTTAAAGATCAAGGACTGACTAAACATTGTAATTCATGGTAAAAGAGATCCAGTTAAGTCATACCCAATATAAACCAATAATAATGAATGTAAACGACAGTGTGCTCTCCAGTGGGTGCTTTTTAATAAGAAGGGTGATGACTCAACATAAAAGTAAATAGATAGGCCCTTCGCAGAGGGAAGCAGGGATTTGTAGAGGTGCCAAAGCTCGATTTTGAAATAGAGATAAATTATATTTTGAGCGGCATACTCTCATTGTCAACATAACAACTAAAAGATGACGATATCTTCCATGCTAAACAGATTATAGGCGGTTCCCAAATGTAATGGTAAAGTTTATACTCCCCTTCCTCCACAAGCATCAATCCATGGCTTGCTTGAAACAACGAGTGCCTCCAACATTCAACGGGTCCCAAGGGGAGTTTTGTTTGCAGTTATTTTGATTTAGTTTGCATAAAGCATGGGACTGAGCATCCCGGATACCAGCCATTTTCTCGTGAATGAGGAGCGGAGTCCACTCCTCTTCAGAATAACCCGCCTAACACGAAAGATAAGGGCAGCACTAGTTGATACATGAGCTATTCGAGCATGCAAAACAGAATGTTTATTTGAAGCTTTAGAGCCTGGCACATACAAATTTACTTGGAACGGCAGGTAGATACCGCATATAGGAAGGTATAGTGGACTCATATGGAACAACTTTAGGGTTTAAGGAGTTAGGATGCACAAGCAGTATTCCCGCTTAGTACAGGTGAAGGCTAGCAAAAGACTGGGAAGCGACCAACTGAGAGAGCGACAACAGTAGTAAACATGCATTAAAATTAATTTACACCGAATACAAGCATGAGTAGGATATAATCCACCATGAACATAAATATCATGAAGGCTATGTTGATTTGATTCAACTACATGCGTGAACATGTGTCGAGTCACTCAATTCATTCAAAGGAGGATACCATCCCATCATACCATATCATAATCATTCTAATAGCATGTTGGCACGCAAGGTAAACCATTATAACTCATAGCTAATCAAGCATGGCACAAGCAACTATAATATCTAAATGTCATTGCAAATATGTTTACTTCATAATAGCTGAATCAGGAACGATGAATCATCATATTTACAAAAACAAGAGAGGTCGAGTTCATACCAGCTTTTCTCATCCCAATAAGTCCATCATATATCATCATTATTGTCTTTCACTTGCACGACCGAATGGTGTGTATAATAATAAGAGTGCACGTGCATTGGACTAAGCTGGAATCTGCAAGCATTCAACTCAAGAGAGAAGACAAGTAATATGGGCTCTAAGTTAAATAAATGATCATGCATATGAGAGCCACTAAGCATTTTCAATATGGTTTTCTCGACCCCCAAAGAAAGGAAAAGAAAAATAAAAACTATTTACACGGGAAAGCTCCCAACAAGTAAAAAGAAGAACGGGAAATATTTTTGGGTTTTCTTTTTAATTCTACTACAAGCATGGAGAGTAGACTAACTATTTTTTTGTTTTTTCTTAAGGTTTATCAAACACACAAGAAGAAAGCTAGAAAAAGAAATTTAAACTAACATGGATATTACGGTGAAAGAGTATGAGCACCGACATCTAGCAAAGGAGTGTGTGTGAATATAAATGTAATGTCGGTGAGAAATACGTATTCCCCCAAGCTTAGGCTTTTGGCCTAAGTTGGTATATTGCCAGGATAGCTGCGGATACCCGTAGGTGTAGCTGGGGTCAGACATGCGATGAAGAATAGTTGGGATCATAATGTGATTAAGAGGACTCGATCGCCACCGACCGGCAAACCGCCTTTAGGATCGCAAGAATAAGCAGACATTCGTGGAGGCTCATCTTGTGGCTCCGGTTCCGGCTGGTGCAGGATTCCGATAGGCTTGAACAGCCGCCTACGTAACAATGTAAGGACTTGTAGACAAGTTAAACAAAGAGGGAGCAGGCAAAGTAATAGTCTCTGTGGTGATGTTTATCATAGTACAATTTATATTTAAGCTCCCTTCGACTCTTAACAAGAAAATCATGCGCTAGCATACTCTTATAATCTAAATAAGCACGGGGCAATGTTGTTTCTTCTTTCTCCTCATGCCTAATAGGTATCTCAAAATATTCAGCTAGGCGTGAAGCATAAATGCCTCCAAAGATGGGGCCCTTAGTACGGTTCAGACTTAACCGTCTAGCAACAATTCCACCCATAATAACAGAGTTATTGCGGTATAAACCATGGAACAAAATGATAATATCAGGAATGCTAAGGTTTCCATAGTTCCCGCGACCAATCAAGCAACGACTAGCAAATAAGGTAAAGTAGCGTAAAACAGGGAAATGTATGCTAGTAATTCTTGCATCAGAAACCTTCCTGGTTTCTCCCACAGTGATAGTGTTAATAAAAGCTTCCACTTCATTACGGTGTGGTTCATCTAAGGTGCCCTCAAAAGGTATTTTGCAAACTTTGCAAAATTCAGCTAATGTCATCTCCTTAACAACGTCATATAAATGGAACTCTACAGTTGGAGGTGATTTCTTAGGGAAAAAGTAGAAGTTCTGCACAAAAGTATTTGTGAGTAAGAGATACTGATGACGTTGGTCGCGGAGGAAGTTGGTGAGGCCGGCGTTCTCAATCAATAAATAGAAATCCTCATAAATCCCGGCTCTCCTCAAGAAGTTATCGGAAGGACATTCACACGGTCGGACCTCCGCGGTGCGAGGCAAATTAAATTTGGGCTTCTGCTCTTCTTCCTTTTGTTTTTCCCTCGAGCTTCGGCTCGACGAGCCCCTCAAAAATTTCTTCATTATTTCTGAAACAATCTGAATTTTTTAGTAACTTCAAATAAAAGTGAACCAACTTCAATAAAATTGATAGCAACAACTCCCACAAGTACCTAGGGCCTATATCAAGCATTAGAACTACTTGGAACCATATAAATTTGACATGCAAGCTCAAGAACATGGTCACCTATGCAGCACAAATTTGCAATGAATAAAGCACTAGAACAAAACCTAATTGGACCAATGGAGGAGTCACATACCAAGGAACAATCTCCCCAAGCAGTTTTGCGAGAGGTGCTTTGAGCAAGGAGAACGAAAATCACAAAGAAAAGTGGCCGGAACACGAGCTTGAGTTGGTTTTTCGGGTTTGTGTGAGGCAGAGGAAGAAGATGGGTGCAGGGATAAGTGGAGGAGGGCCACCGTGGGCCCATGAGGCGTGGGCGCGCCAGGGGTAGGGCGCGCCTCCACCTCGTGGCCAGGTGGGAGCTCCCCGCTGTAATTTTTGCACAAGAAATCCTCAAATATTGAAAAAATCATATTAAATTGGCATGGCATTACGAGGACTTTTATTTTTGGGATATTTTTATATTGCACGGATAAATCAGCAAATGTATGTAAAAATACTATTTTTACTTTATTTCTACTAAGTAACAGAAAATATAAAGAGGGCATGAAGGTTGTGCTTCTAGTTTCATCCATCTCATGCTCATCAAAAAGAATCCACTAACAAGGTTGATCAAGTCTTGTTAACAAACTCATTCCGATTAACATAGAACCGGAGAAATTTCGAATAACACTATGTTACCTCAACGGGGATATGGACATCCCCAATAATAAGTATATCATATTTCTTCTTGACAGTAGGAAGAGGAAATTCAAAACCTCCAAATATAATCGATGGAATTTTTCCAATAGAGTTGATACTATGAACTTGAGGTTGTTTCCTCAGAAAGTGTACCGTATGCTCATTACCATTAACATGAAAAGTGGCATTACCTTTGTTGCAATCAATAACAGCCCCTGCAGTATTAAGGAAAGGTCTTCCAAGAATAATAGACATACTATCATCCTCGGGAATATCAAGAATAACAAAGTCCGTTAAAATAGTAACGTTTGCAACCACAACAGGCACATCCTCACAAATACCGACAGGTATAGCAGTTGATTTATCAGCCATTTACAAAGATATTTCAGTAGGTGTCAACTTGTTCAAGTCAAGTCTACGATATAAAGAGAGAGGCATAACACTAACACCGGCTCCAAGATCACATAAAGCAGTTTTAACATAATTTCTCTTAATGGAGCATGGTATAGTAGGTACTCCTGGTGAAAGAACATGCGGTGCCCCCATGTTTGGTTTTGGTAATTAATGACAATCTCTATGGACTAATGGTTGCCTTGAGTTATATTTGAAGGATTTGTCCATAGGCATTTCTTCAAGTCCATGTGTTGGTTTCAAGGAGTTTATGAGTTGACCAAGGTGCTATTAAGGAATTATTCTAAGTTTGGTCATGTGAGTATTGAGCTTATTGCAAGCATGTCTTGAAGAATAGGATTGTGTGATCATTCATGTTTACCTTCAAGACATCATCCAAATGAAGAGAGTTGGAAAGATTCAAGGTTGATCAAGACTAAGTCAAGAGTGAATCAAGTTGATCAACTCACAAAGCGTAGAAGATGTACCGAGAGGGATCAAGTGATCCCATGGTATGGTAAGCATTGTCCATTGCGTTTTGTGTACTAACCCATGGTCTATGTGAGAGTTCTATGTGGGGTTAGATACGTGTTCATGGGCTTGCGTCAAGAGGAAGATATCCGTCAACCCATGGAGAGGATGACATCAAGTGGTGATCGTCATCAAGATTGTCGTGTGCAAGTTCAAGTGGAGCATCACGAAGAGATCAAGTGCTTGAAGCTTTCCATCCATTGTGGTGTCAATGGACTTGTGAAGATGTGTCGAAGAGTGGCTCACCCATAGTGGAGTATGAGGGAGCAATCATCTAGTCTTCATCGAGCCAACGCAATCAATAAAGGTGGTTCAACTTGAGGGAGTCAAGATCATCATCATCTAGCTCAAGTGGACCATGTGCAAGGCAAAGGTTTTCCCTTGATATGTTTTCTACTTTACCGGTCTCATGGTGGTAGTTGGGAGACCGGGTTATAGGATCGTTTGTCGTACTATCAAGGGGGGCTCTCAAGTTGGTAGCTTGATCGTATCGTTAGTAGAGAGCTCAAACCATTGCATCCTTGCATCATATTTCTTGGTTCTTGTTTGGTTCTCTTTGTGACTCTTAGAGCTTATGGTCATCTTGATGACAAGCTTGAGTTCATCGAAAATGGAGTTCGCATGCGTCTTCTATGATGTTTTCGGTATTGGAGGTTTTACCGGTCTTATCCGAGGAAGGGTTCTCACCATTTTCTTTTGGGATTTTTCTCATTTGCTTCTTATTGGTATTTCTTTCAAGATTGTGTTAGCCCTTGTCGCTAGCTTTCCAACAAACTTGGTTTCATCGAATTCAGAGTCCGTTTGCAAAAGTTGTGGCAGTTTTGGTGTTCTGAAAAGGCTGCAGCGGTACTACCGCGAATTGGAGCGGATGTAATTTTTTACTACCGCTCTAGAGCGGTACTACCGTGGCTCCTATAGCGTTAGTACCGCTCCGGACCAAAAACTCGTCCCAAATCTTGCAGTGGTAGGCCCGGATGTATTTTTTTAGTACCGCCCGCAAGTAGTAGTACTGCAACCCTTTGCGGTAGTACCGTGATCCCTAGCGGTAGTACCGTGAGGACGAGCGGTAGTACCGTGAGGACGAGCGATAGTACCACTCTGGCGGTTCTTCTGGCTTTTTTGCCTCCTCGCTGCTGTGTTTCAAAGGGCTACTACTGCCCTAGCGGTAGTACCGCTCGGTGCGGGCTGTGAGCATAACGGTTGGATTTTTTCCCACCTATAAAAGAGGGTCTTCTTCCCCATTGAACCTAATCCTTTGAGCTCGTGTTCTTCCCCCATTGTTGACCTTCTTCGAGCTTGCTAACTCTCAATCCCTCCAATGATTCTTGCTAGTTCTTGAGGGAAAAGAGAGAGGAGATCTAGATCCACGTTTCCACCAATCACTTACTCCTCTAAGTGAGGGGAACCCCTTGGATCTAGATCTTGGAGTTCTTCGTGTTCTTCTTTCGTTCTTCCTCTCATTTTCCTCCCTAGCATTAGTTGCTTTGGTGGGATTTGTGAGAGAAGGACTTGGGCACTCCATGTGCCCTTGCCATTGCATTTGGTGCATCGGTTTGAGTTCTCCACGGTGATACGTGGAAGTGAAGTTTGAGAAGCTTATTACTCTTGGGTGTTTGGGCACCCTAGAGCTTGTTCCTCTTGGGTGCCTTGGTGCCCTAGACGGTTGGTGGTGTTCGGAGCTCAATCATTGTGGTGTAAAGCTCCGGGCAAGCGTCGGGTTCTCCAATTAGGTTGTGGAGATTGCCCCGAGAAATTTGACGGGTACCGGTAACCGCCCCCAAGGGTTGCCAAAGTGTACGGGTTCGGTGACCGCCCCCAAGGGTTGCCATTTGTACGGGTTCGGTGACCGCCCTCAAGGGTCCCTTAGTGGAATCACGGCATCTTGCATTGTGCGAGGGTGTGAGGAGATTACGGTGGCCCTAGTGGCTTCTTGGGGAGCATTGTGCCTCCACACCGCTCCAAACGGAGATTAGCATCCGCAAGGGTGTGAACTTCGGGATACATCATCATCTCCGCGTGCCTTGGTTATCTCTTACCCGAGCCCTTTACTTATGCACTTTACTTTGTGATAGCCATATTGTTTCTTGTCATATATCTTGCTATCACCTAAGTAGTTTTTCTTGCTTAGCATAAGTTGTTGGTGCACATAGGTGAGCCTAGTTGTTGTAGGTTTTGTGCTTGACAAATTAACCGCTAGGTTTATTCCGCATTTGTTCAAGCCTCAACCATAATTATTTTAAAGCGCCTATTCACCCCCCCCCCCCTCTAGGCGACATCCACGATCTTTCACCTCGATCTCCAAGTTTCTTTGGTATTCCACCCTTAAAAGTATAATTAGCAAGCATGGTGGAAATTTCAGCTTCCGGTATCTTTCTTTTATTTGTAACAATGTCTTTGTAACGCCCTCAATTCAATCGTACACTAATCATGCACGCAAATGTGTACGATCAAGATCAAGGACTCACGGGAAGATATCACAACACAACTCTAGACACAAATTAAAATAATACAAGCTTTATATTACAAGCCAGGGGCCTCGAGGGCTCGAATACATAAGCTCGAAATCACAAGGGTCAGCGGAAGCAACAATTTTTGAGTACAGACATAAGTTAGACAAGTTTGCCTTAAGAAGGCTAGCACAAAAGCAACATCGATCGAAAAGGCAAGGCCTCCTGCCTGGGAGCCTCCTAACTACTCCTGGTCATCGGCGGCCTCCACGTAGTAGTAAGCATCGGCGGTGGCACCTGGCTCCTGGCTCATCATCTGGTTGCATCAACCGAAAGAAGAAGAAAGGGGGAAAAGGGGGAGCAAAGCAACCGTGAGTACTCATCCAAAGTACTCGCAAGCAAGGATCTACACTACATATGCAACATTATCGAAGGAAGGCTGTATATGTGGACTGGACTGCAGAAATGCCAGATTAGAGAGAAGGCCTAGTCCTATCGAAGACTAGCATCTTCTCGAACCCACCATCTTGCAGCAACAGGAGGGAGTAGAGTAGCATAAAGTAAAGTAGCAGTGGTGTTATCAACCTCGGCCGGAGATCCTTTCTCGACTCCCTGCGAGAAAACAATCCCAGAGCCATACTATCCAGTTATCATCACAATCCATTTATCATCACCATCCAATTCTCATCACAAGTATCCGGTTCTAGTTGTATCGATCGGGATACAACTCCAAGTGTCCGTTACCGTAGGACAGGCTATCGATAGATGTTTTCTTCCTGCAGGGTGCACCAACTTACCCACCACGCTGCATAACTCCGGCGGACACACTTTCCTGGGTCATGCCCGGCCTCGGCCAAACAATACGCCGCAACCCGACCTAGGCTTAATAGAGAGGCCAGACGCCGGGACTAAACCTATGCCCCGAGGGTCATGGGCCATCTCCACAGGAACTCACACTTGCGTTGCGTGGGCGGCGGTGAGTAGACCTAGCTACCTCCTTCAACAAAGGCGGTAACTACGCAGTCCAACCCGGCCAGCGCCGCTTCGACGTGGCGTCTATTAAGCTTCGGCTGATGTATATGACGCAGAACGCCCATACTATGCTCACGTGATGGTTAGTGCTATCAGGCCAGAGGCCCTCGGATCAAATATCCAAATCGTAGTGGATTAGGAACACGCGGTAACAAGCAGAGACTCACGAAAGATGTGTCCCCGTTGCCCCGTCTCGAGGACTTGCGGCAAGGGCTAGGAATGCCCGGCCACGCCTCGTAATTATCTCGCGGGCACCCTCCAGGTCAACCCGTCTCCACATCACTGCAATTAAGCACGCTGGTACCCTCGTGGTCGACCCGTCTTTCCAAGTAACAGTGGTAAAAGTCCAAGTAACCGTGTGTCCAAACATCAAGGGGAAAACCCGAGGAATTGAAGGAAATATGCCCTAGAGGCAATAATAAAGTTATTATTTATTTCCTTATATCATGATAAATGTTTATTATTCATGCTAGAATTGTATTAACCGGAAACATAATACATGTGTGAATATATAGACAAACAATATGTCACTAGTATGCCTCTACTTAACTAGCTTGTTAATCAAAGATGGTTATGTTTCCTAACCATGAACAAGGAGTTGTTATTTGATTAACAAGGTCACATCATTAGTAGAATGATCTGATTGACATGACCCATTCCGTTAGCTTAACACTTGATCGTTTAGTATGTTAATGCTTTCTTCATGACCCATACATGTTCCTGTAACTATGAGATTATGCAACTCCCTGCTTACGGAGGAACACTTTGGTACTACCAAACGTCACAACGAATCGGGTGATTATAAAGGAGTATTACAGGTGTCTCCAAAGGTACTTGTTGGGTTGGCGATTTCGAGATTAGGTTTTGTCACTCCGATTATCGGAGAGGTATCTCTGTGCCTTCTCGGTAATGCACATCACTTAAGCCTTGCAAGCATTACAACTAATGAGTTAGTTGTGAGATGATGTATTACGGAACGAGTAAAGAGACATACCGATAACGATAATGAACTAGGTATTGGATACCGACGATCGAAACTCGGGTAAGTAACATACCGATGACAAAGGGAACAACTGATGTTGATAAGCGGTGTGACCGATAAAGATCTTCTTATAATATGTAGTAACCAATATGGGCATCCAGGTTCCGCTATGGGTTATTGACCGAGAATGGTTCTAGGTCATGTCTACATAGTTCTCGAACCCGTAGGGTCCGCACGCTTAACGCTTCGATGATGTTCATTATGAGTTTATAAGTGTTGATGCACCGAAGTTTGTTCGGAGTCCCGGATGTGATCACGGACATGACGAGGAGTCTCGAAATGGTCGAGACATAAAGATTGATATATTGGAAGCCTACATTTGGACATCGGAAGTGTTCCGCGTGAAATCGGGAATTTACCGGAGTACCGGGAGGTTACCGGAACCCCCCGGGAACTATATGGGCCATAGTGGGCCTTGGTGGAAAGGAGAAAGGGCCAGCCCTAGGTGGCGTGGCCTCCCCTTCCCCTAGTCCTACTAGGACTAGGAAAGGTGGGTCGGCCCCTCTCTCTCTTTCCTCCGGTGAATCCTATTCCAACTAGGATTGGAGGAATCCTACTCCCGGAGGAGTAGGACTCCTGGCCAGCGCCTCCTCTAGGTGGCCGGCCCCTCCCCTTGGCTCCTTTATATCACGGGCGGGGGCACCCCAAGACACTGAAGTTGATCTACGGATCTTTCCTTAGCCGCAGCGGTGCCCCTTCCACCATATTCCACTTCGGTCATATCGTCAGAGAGCTTAGGCGAAGCCTCACGGAGAAGTCATATCGTCGCGGAGCTTAGGCGAAGCCCTGCGTCGGTGGAGCATCAACATCGTCACCACGCCGTCGTCGACGGAACTCATCCCCGACACTTTGCCGGATCGGAGTCCGGGATCGCCATCGAAATGAACGTGCGTAACTCGGAGGTGCCGTGACGCTCGGTACTTGGATCGGTCGGATCGTGAAGACGCACGACTACATCAACCGCGTTGTTATAACGCTTCCGCTTCACGGTCTCACGAGGGTACGTGGACGGACACTCTCCCTCTCGTTGCTATGCCATCACCATGGTCTTGCGCGTGCTTAGGAAATTTTTGAAATTACTACGTTCCCCAACAGTGTCATCCGAGCCAGGTTTTATGCGTTGATGTCATATGCACGAGTAGAACACAAGTGAGTTGTGGACGATACAAGTCATACTGCCTACCAGCATGTCATACTTTGGTTCAGCGGTATTGTTGGACGAGACGATCCGGACCAACCTTACGCCAGACGCTTACGCGAGACCGGTTCCCTCGACGTGCTTTGCACATAGATGGCTTGCGGAAGACTGTCTCTCCAACTTTAGTTGAACCGAGTATGGCTACGCCCGGTCCTTGAGAAGGTTAAAACGGAGTCTATTTGACAAACTATCGTTGTGGTTTTGATGCGTAGGTAAGAACGGTTCTTGCTCAGCCCGTAGCAGCCACGTAAAACTTGCAACAACAAAGTAGAGGACGTCTAACTTGTTTTTGCAGGGCATGTTGTGATGTGATATGGTCAAGACGTGATGCTATATTTTATTGTATGAGATGATCATGTTTTGTAACCGAGTTATCGGCAATCGGCAGAGCCATATGGTTGTCGCTTTATTGTATGCAATGCAATCGCGATGTAATGCTTTACTTTATTACTAAACGGTAGTGATAGTCGTGGAAGCATAAGATTGGCGAGGCGACAACGATGCTACGATGGAGATCAAGGTGTCGCGCCGGTGGCGATGGTGATCATGGCGGTGCTTGGCGATGGAGATCACAAGCACAAGATGATGATGACCATATCATATCACTTATATTGATTGCATGTGATGTTTATCCTTTATGCATCTTATCTTGCTTTGATTGACGGTAGCATTATAAGATGATCTCTCACTAAAATTATCAAGAAGTGTTCTCCTGAGTATGCACCGTTGCCAAAGTTCGTAGTACCCGGACACCACGTGATGATCGGGTGTGATAAGTTCTACGTCCATCTACAACGGTGCAAAACAGTTGCACACGCTGAATACTCAAAGTTAAACTTGACGAGCCTAGCATATAACGAGATATGGCCTCGGAACACGGAGACCGAAAGGTCGAACGTGAATCATATAGTAGATATGATCAACATAGTGATGTTCACCGTTGAAACTACTCCGTCTCACGTGATGATCGGACACGGTTTAGTTGATATGGATCACGTGATCACTTAGATGACTAGAGAGATGTCTGTCTAAGTGGGAGTTTTAATATGATTAATTGAACTTAAATTTATCATGAACTTAGTACTGATAGTATTTTGCTTGTCTATGTTTACTGTAGATAGATGGCTCGTCTTTGTTGTTCCGTTGAATTTTAATGCGTTCCTTGAGAAAGCAAAGTTGAAAGATGATGGTAGCAATTACACGGACCGGGTCCGTAATTTGAGGATTATCCTCATTGCTGCACGTAAAAATTACGTCTGGAAGCACCGCTGGGTGACAGTTCGCTGCAGATGCCGAGCCGAAGTTATGAACGTCGGCAAAGCGGCCGATGACTACTCTATAGTTCGATGTGCCATGCTACGGCTTAGAACCGGGTCTTCAACGACGTTTTGAACGTCATGGAGCATATGAGATGTTCCAGGAGTTGAAGTTAATATTTCAAGCAAATGCCGGATTGAGAGATATGAAGTCTCCAATAAGTTCTATAGCTGCAAGATGGAGGAGAATAGTTCACAAGGTGAACACATACTCAAAATGTCCGGGTATAACAATCACTTAATTCAGCTGGGAGTTAATCTTCCGGATGGTAGTGTCATTGATGTAATTCTCCAATCATCGCCACCAAGCTACAAGAGCTTCATGATGAACTATAATATGCAAGGGATGACTAAGACAATTCTCGAGCTCTTGGCGATGCTAAAAGTCATGAGGTAGAAATCAAGAAAGAGCATCAAGTGTTGATGGTCAACAAGACCACCGATTTCAAGAAAAGGGCAAAGGGAAGAAGAAGGAAACTTCAAAAGAACAGCAAGAAAGTTGTTGATCAAGAGAAGAAACCCAAGTCGGACCTAAGCCTGAACCGAGTGTTTTTATGCAAGCGAGACCGGATGGAAGCGGAACTGCCCCAAGTATTTGGCGGATAAAAAGGATGGCAAGGTGAACAAAGGTATATGTGATATACATATTATTGATGTGTACCTTACTAGAGCTCGTAGTAGCACACAGGTATTTGATCTTGGTTACATTGCTAATATTTGCAACTCAAAGCAGTGGACTACGGAATAGACGAGCAATCGCAAAGGACGAGGTGACGGCGCGCGTGGGAAATGGTTCCAAAGTCAATGTAATCGCGGTCGAACGCTACCTCTACATCTACCTTCGGGATTAGTTTTAGACCTAAATAATTGTTATTTGGTGCCGCGTTGAGCATGAACATTATATCTGGATCTTGTTTAATGCGAGGCGGTTATTCATTTAAATCGAGAATAATGGTTGTTCTATTTATATGAATAATATCTTTTATGGTCATGCACCCTTGAAGAATGGTCTATTCTTGTTGAATCTCGGCGGTAGTGATACACATATTCATAATGTTGAAGCCAAAAGATGTAGAGTTGATAATGATAGTGCAACTTATTTGTGGCAATCGCCGTTTAGGTCATATCGGTTGTAAAACACATGAAGAAACTCCATCTTGATGGGCTTCGGAATCACTTGATTATGAATCACTTGGTACTTGCGAACCGTGCCTCATGGGCAAGATGACTAAAACGCCGTTCTCGGAACTATGGAGCGAGCAACTGATTTGTTGGAAATCATACATACCGATGTTTGTGGTCCAATGAATATTGAGGCACGCCTTGGGTATCGTTATTTCCTCACCTTCACAGATGATTTGAGCAGATATGGGTATATCTACTTAATGAAACACAAATCTGAAACATTTGAAAAGTTCAAAGAATTTCAGAGTGAAGTAGAAAATCATCGTAACAAGAAAATAAAGTTTCTACGATCTGATCGTGGAGGTGAATATTTGAGTTACGAGTTTGGTTTACATTTGAAACAATGTGGAATAGTTTCGCAACTCACGCCACCGGAACACCACGGAGAAATGGTGTGTCCGAACGTCGTAATCGTACTTTACTAGATATGGTGCGATCTATGATGTCTATTTCCGATTTACCGCTATCGCTTTGGGGTTATGCTTTAGAGGCGGCCGCATTCACGTTAAATAGGACACCGTCAAAATCCGTTGAGACGACGCCTTATGAACTGTGGTTTGGCAAGAAACCAAAGTTGTCGTTTCTTAAAGTTTGGGGCTGCGATGCTTATGTGAAGAAACTTCAACCAGATAAGCTCGAACCCAAATCGGAAAAATGTGTCTTCATAGGATACCCAAAGGAAACTGTTGGGTACACCTTCTATCACAGATCTGAAGGCAAGATTTTCGTTGCTAAATTCGGATCCTTTCTAGAGAAAGAGTTTCTCTCGAAAGAAGTGAGTGGGAGGAAAGTAGAACTTGATGAGATAATCAGATTCTGCTCCCTTATTGGAAAGTAGTTCATCACAAGAAATGGTTCTGTGACAACTACACCAATTAGTGAAGAAACTAATGATGATGATCATGAAGCTTCGCATCAAGTTACTATCGAACCTCAGAGGGTCCACCGAATAAAATACGCACCGCAGTGGTACGGTAATCCTATTCGGAAGTCATGTTACTTGACCATGGCGAACCTACAAACTATGAAGAAGCGATGGTGAGCCCAGATTCGCGAAATGGCTGGAAGCCAAGAAATCTGAGATGGGATCCATGTATGAGAACAAAGTTTGGACTTTGGTTGACTTGCCCGATGATCGGCAAGCCATTGAAAATAAATGGATCTTTAAGAAGAAGATGACGCCGATGGTAATGTAATCGTCTACAAAGCTCGACTTGTTGCGAAAGGTTTTCGACAAGTTCAAGGGGTTGACTACGATGAGACTTTCTCACCCGTAGCGATGCTTAAGTCTGTCCGAATCATGTTAGCAATTGCCGCATTTTATGATTATGAAATTTGGCAAATGGATGTAAAAACTGCATTCTTGAATGGATTTCTAGAAGAAGAGTTGTATATGATGCAACCAGAAGGTTTTGTCGATCCAAAAGGTGCTAACAAAGTGTGCAAGCTCCAACGATCAATTTATGGTCCGGTGCAAGCCTCTCGGAGTTGGAATAAACGCTTTGATAGTGTGATCAAAGCATATGGGTTTATCTGAGACTTTTGGAGAAGCTTTGTATTTACAAGAAAGTGAGTGTGAGCTCTGTAGCATTTACGATATTATATGTGGACGACATATTATTAATTGGAAATGATATAGAATTTCTCGACTCGCATAAAAGGATACTTGAATAAAAGTTTTTCAATGAAAGACCTCGGTGAAGCTGCTTACATATTGGGCATCAAGATCTATAGAGAGATCAAGACGCTTAATTGGACTTTCACAAAGCACATACCTTGATAAAATTTTGAAAAAGTTCAAAATGGATCGAGCAAAGAAAGGTTTTTGCCTGTGTTGCAAGGTGTAAGATTGAGTAAGACTCAATGCCCGACCACAGCAGAAGATAGAGAGAAAATGAAAGATGTTCCTATGCTTCAGCCATAGGCTCTATCATGTATGCAATGCCGTGTACCGCACTGACGTATGCTTAGCTATAAGCTTGGCAGGAAGGTACCAAAGTAATCCAGGAATGGATCATCGGACAGCGTCAAGAACATCCCGAAATACACGAAAAGGACTAAGGATATGTTTCTCGTATATGGAGGTGACAAAGAGCTAGTCGTAAATGGTTACGCCGATGCAAGCTTTGACACCGATCCAGACGATTCTAAATCGCAAACCGGATACGTGTTTTATTAAGCGGTGGAGCTGTCGGTTGGTGCAGTTCTAAACAAAGCGCCGTATGGCGGGATCTACATGTGAAGCGGAGTACATAGCTGCTTCGGAAGCAGCGAATGAAGGAGTCTGGATGAAAGAGTTCATTTCCGATCTAGGTGTCATACCTAGTGCATCGGGACCGATGAAGATCTTCTGTGACAATACTGGTGCAATTGCCTTGGCAAAGGAATCCAGACTTCACAAGAGGACCAAGCACATCAAGAGACGCTTCAATTCCATTCGAGACCAAGTCCAAGTGGGAGACATAGAGATTTGCAAAATACACACGGATCTGAATGTTGCGCACTGCCGACTAAGCCTCTTCCACGAGCAAAACATGATCCACCAAGACTCCATGGGTGTTAGGATCATTACTTTGTAATCTAGATTATTGACTCTAGTGCAAGTGGGAGACTGAAGGAAATATGCCCTAGAGGCAATAATAAAGTTATTATTTATTTCCTTATATCATGATAAATGTTTATTATTCATGCTAGAATTGTATTAACCGGAAACATAATACATGTGTGAATATATAGACAAACAATATGTCACTAGTATGCCTCTACTTAACTAGCTTGTTAATCAAAGATGGTTATGTTTCCTAACCATGAACAAGGAGTTGTTATTTGATTAACAAGGTCACATCATTAGTAGAATGATCTCGATTGACATGACCCATTCCGTTAGCTTAACACTTGATCGCTTAGTATGTTAATGCTTTCTTCATGACCCATACATGTTCTGTAACTATGAGATTATGCAACTCCGTTACGGAGGAACACTTTGGGTACTACCAAACGTCACAACGTAACTGGGTGATTATAAAGGAGTATTACAGGTGTCTCCAAAGGTACTTGTTGGGTTGGCGATTTCGAGATTAGGTTTTGTCACTCCGATTATCGGAGAGGTATCTCTGTGCCTTCTCGGTAATGCACATCACTTAAGCCTTGCAAGCATTACAACTAATGAGTTAGTTGTGAGATGATGTATTACGGAACGAGTAAAGAGACTTACCGGTAACGAGATTGAACTAGGTATTGGATACCGACGATCGAATCTCGGGTAAGTAACATACCGATGACAAAGGGAACAACGTATGTTGTTATGCGGTTTGACCGATAAAGATCTTCGTAGAATATGTAGGAACCAATATGGGCATCCAGGTTCCGCTATTGGTTATTGACCGAGAATGGTTCTAGGTCATGTCTACATAGTTCTCGAACCCGTAGGGTCCGCACGCTTAACGCTTCGATGACAGTTCATTATGAGTTTATAAGTGTTGATGCACGAAGTTTGTTCGAGTCCCGGATGTGATCACGGACATGACGAGGAGTCTCGAAATGGTCGAGACATAAAGATTGATATATTGGAAGCCTACATTTGGACATCGGAAGTGTTCCGAGTGAAATCGGAATTTAAGAGTACCGGAGGTTACGGAACCCCCGGAACTATATGGGCCATAGTGGGCCTTGGTGGAAAGGAGAAAGGGCCAGCCCTAGGTGGCAGGCCTCCCCTTCCCCTAGTCCTACTAGGACTAGGAAAGGTGGGTCGGCCCCTCTCTCTCTTCCCTCCGGTGAATCCTATTCCAACTAGGATTGAGGGGAATCCTACTCCCGGAGGGAGTAGGACTCCTGGCAGCGCCTCCTCTAGGCCGGCCGGCCCCTCCCCTTGGCTCCTTTATATCTGGGGCAGGGGGCACACCAAGACACGAAGTTGATCTACGGATCTTTCCTTAGCCGTGTGCGGTGCCCCTTCCACCATATTCCACTTCGGTCATATCGTCAGAGAGCTTAGGCGAAGCCTCGCTGGGAGAAGTCATATCGTCATGGAGCTTAGGCGAAGCCCTGCGTCGGTGGAGCATCAACATCGTCACCATGCCGTCGTCTTGTGGAACTCATCCCCGACACTTTCTTTGGATCGGAGTCCGGGATCGTCATCGAAATGAACGATGTGCGTAACTCGGAGGTGCCAGACGTCGTTCGGTACTTGGATCGGTCGGATCGTGAAGACGCACGACTACATCAACAGCGTTGTTATAACGCTTCCGCTTACGGTCTACGAGGGTACGTGGACGGACACTCTCCCCTCTCGTTGCTATGCCATCACCATGGTCTTGCGTGATCGTAGGAAAATTTTGAAATTACTACGTTCCCCAACAGGAATCACCCCCGGTGAATTCCACTAGATGTAATCATCAAGGTGAACGTAAGAGGAATCACCCCCGAGGTTCACACTTGAGGGGTTGCACGACAGAGTCGTATCGGAAGTGGTTAAGGAGGAAATCACCCTCGATGACCACGACCGGATAGCTATACTATAGGGTTAATATCAGAGGTGTTGTAGAGGTTTCACCCTCGGTACTCGATAGTAACCCGGTAGTGTCGAGCAACTAAGGGGAAATGATGTGCGGTGTCGGGGCCTGGTCTTCGATCCCGTTGATCGGGTCTTCAATGATGAAGCAGGGGCAACAAGGTCAAGGTGGGGGTCCTTGACGGGTCTCTAACCAACCTATACTAAGCGGTGTAGGATAAGCAGGTAGGTAACAATAGCAGGTTACAATAAACAGGCTATGCAGCAGAATAGGAGCAAACAATAACAGTAGCAAAATCTAGTGCAAGCATGAGAGAATGGAATGGGCGATATCGGGATGCTCAAAGGAGGGGCTTTCCTGGTTGCTCTGGCAAGGAGGAGTCGTCGGTGACATAGTCGATCACCGGGGCTTCAGCGGCCTCGGGGTCTACCGGAGAGAAGAGGGGGAAGAAACAGTAAATACATAGCAAACAGAGGTAACACTATGCATGACATGACGATGCGTAGCGCTAGGCATGCCCTAACGCGGTACTACACGTTGCAGACGAAGGGGGGAAACATCAGAGGATGAATTCCCGGTGTTAGGTGGATTCCGGACAAGAAAAAGAGGGGGAAAGTTCCATGTTCAGCATGCTAGGGGCATGTGACAGATGAACGGACCACGTATTCGGATTCGTTGGATTTTCTCGAGCAACTTTCATATAGAAAACATTTTCATCCGAAGTTACGGATTATTTTATATGAATTTTCTAAGTTTTAAACATATTCGAATTATTTAAAATTAATAGAAAAGGAAAATGACGTCAAGATGACGCCATGTCGACATCAAAGTCAACAGGGCCCAGGGGGGACCCATCGGCGGATCGGGCGATGCCTACCAGCCATCGACTAGGTCATCAGGCCACCGGCCCTCGGGGCCACGGGCGGTGACAGGCGGGCCCAGTGTGCTACCGGGCCGGGCGGCTGAACGCCGGTGAGCACGAAACGTGGCGGAGGCACCGCCTCCGGATTCGCCGTCCGGCTGCCAAAATGGTCATGGCGGTGCGTTCGAACGGGGAGAAGAGGCCGATCGAATCGGGTGGTAGCCGGGGCCAGAGACGACGGCAGCGGTGAGCGGTCGCCGGAGATCGAGCCGCGATGGAAACGGAGCTAGAGGGCGCAGGAGACGAGCTAGAGGCTCGGGCGGCACCAGAGACGCCGAGCACGCGTTGCTTGCCCGGCCTTGGCAACGACTACAACGGCAGCGACTAGCTGCACGGCGGAGCCGAGCTCGACCATGGCGTACGCGGTGGCTACGGGAGTGCAAGAGGCCAGGGGAGCGAGGGAAGGGGAAGAGGGGCTCACCGCGCGGCGCAAGAAAGGCCCGTGGTAGTTTAGGAGCAGCAGGAGTCTACGGCGTTCGTCGGGGAAGAAGGGGATCGCCGGCGACCCGAGGAAGACGACGACGTGGTCGGCGATGCAGAGCTCCTCGGCTCCTTCCAGCGGCTCCAGAAGACGCTGCAGTCCACGGCGATGCCGAGGAGCACGGCCAGGCCGCGTTGAAGGCACGGTGGCCGCGAAGATGACGAAGACGCGGCGGCGATGGCGCTCGGAGCAGAGGGAGAGAGCTCGAGAGGGGATCTAGTGGGGAGAGGCAGAGGCAGAGAGGAGTGGGAGTGGCGGTAGGGCAAGTGGGAGGGGAGAGGGGAGCCCGAGGCGTCGCCCTTATCCTCTCCGCGGCGCCTGTAGCGGGGTGGCCGGCGAGGTGGTCGGGTGGCACCGAGGCGCCCGGTCGATCGAACAGTGGGAGAAGGGGAAGACAGTGGGGAGTGGGCCGGCCTAGCTCGGGCGATTGGCTCGGTGGGCGAAGCCCACTGGGAGGCCAGGGGCTCTGCCCCTTTCCTTTTGCTTTCCTTTTTCTTTTCCAGCAGCTTTTGCATTTTCTTTTAGCCACCATTGACTTTATGTAAATTATGCCACCGGCCAAAACATACTCAAAGAATTAAAGTGCACTACCTCAAAAGGTTGGGAGGCTTTTGGAATAGTTGCCAATTTTATAAATTAAAAAGGGCATTTAATTTATTGCTTAGGTCAACGCTTTAAGTAGCTTAGGCCACTTATACCTTTTGCAAAAATGTTGGTTCACCACCAATATAACATGTGGATTATTTGGCACATGATGAACATTTTTGTGTTCATGTCTGAGCATTTTGAATTTCACACAGAATTTGAATTTGAATTCAATTGGAACATGAAAGAGCATGAGACAATAATGATCAGGCACATGTTTAGCAAAACAATTAACTTAACCCCAGGGGTTACTGTAGCATCATTACACCGGGGTGTTACAGTCTTTCATATATTTAGTATAAGGATTCATTTTGAGCATATCAGTCAATCGCATACGCAAAAAGATGGGTCTAATCATTTTAGCAAAGCGCTCAAAATCCTCATCATCCTTTTTCTTGGATGGTTTGGGAGGAAAAGGCATGGGTTTCTGAACCCATGGTTCTCTTTCTTTACCATGTTTCCTAGCAACGAAGTCTCTTTTATCATAACGTTCGTTCTTTGATTGTGGGTTATCAAGATCAACAGCAGGTTCAACTTCTACATCATTATCATTACTAGGTTGAGCGTCATCATGAACATTATCATTAACATTTTCACTAGGTTCATGTTCATTACCAGATTGTGTTTCAAAGATCGGACATAGAGATATCATTTGGATTATCGTGTGGTTCAAAGAACAGGTTCACTAGAAGTTTGCAGTCCTATCATTTTTATTTTTCTTCCTTTTAGAAGAACTAGGCATATCAATATTATTTCTCTCGAGAATCTTGCTCGATTCTCTTAGGGTGGCCTTCAGGATACAAAGGTTCTCGAGTCATTCTACCGATTCGAGTAGCCACTCTAACAAAGACAATCATTTTTCTTACTATTCATTTCATCAAGCACTTCTTCTCGAGCTTTAAGTACTTGTTCTACTTGAGTGGTAACCATAGAAGCATGTTTGCTAACAAGTTTAAGTTCACCCCTAATATTAGCCATATAATCACTCAAGCGTTTAATCATAAAGGTATTATGTTTTAGTTGTCTACCAAAATAAGCATTAAAGTCATCTTGCTTAAACATAAAGTTATCAAACTCATCCAAGCAATCGACTAGCAATTTTAGTAGGAGGGACTTCAGCTTTATCATGTCTATAGAGAGAATTTACCTTTACTACCGTGTCGGGATATCGGGAGGTTCTTCAAGAAATAAGTAATTGAGATCATATACTTCTTCAACAAAGGTGAAATTAAGACCATGTATTTCTTCAATAGGAGGTAAATTCTTAACACCTTCAGCTTTAATACCTTTTTCTTTCATGGATTTATTTGCCTCTTGCATATCTTCGGGACTGAGAAATAGAACACCTATCTTCTTCGTAGTTCGTTTAGGAATAGGCTCAGTAATTGGCTCAGGAGCTGGCTTGGGAGGTGCTCAATTATTTTCATTTGTCAACATATTATTCAATAGAATTTTAGCTTCATCCGGTGTTCTTTCCCTGAAAAGAGAATCAACACAACTATCCAGGTAATCTCTGGAAGCATCGGTTAGTCCATTATAAAAGATATCAAATATTTCAGGTTTCTTAAGAGGATGATCAGGCAAAGCATTAAGTAACTTGAGAAGCCTCCCCCAAGCTTGTGGGAGACTCTCTTCTTCAATTTGCACAAAATTATATATATCCCTCAAAGCAGCTTGTTTCTTATGAGCAGGGAAATATTTAGTAGAGAAGTAATAAATCATATCCTAGGGACTTTGCACACAACCAGGATCAAGGTAATTAAACCATATCTTAGCATCACCCTTTAATGAGAACAGAAATATTTTGAGTAAATAAAGGTAGCGCGATCTCTCATTATTAGTAAACAGGGCAGCTATATCATTTAACTTAGTAAGATGTGCCACAACAGTTTGATTCATAGCCATAAAAAGGATCAGATTCAACCAAAGTAATTATATCCGGATCAACAGAAAAATCATATTAATCCCGATCAGAACACGTATAGGTGAAGTAGCAAAAGGTGGTCGGGTCTCATTCTATCTCTAAAAGATTCTTTACTCCATTTAACTAGCAACCTCTTAAGTTCAAGTCTATCACGGCAAGCAAGAACATCTGCAGAAGTTTCAGCATTAAAATGATAAACCTCAGGAATAGCAGGCATATTTTCATCATCACTAACATCATCGTATTCAGGTTCAATAATTTCTCTTTCTCTAGACCTAGTAATTTGCTCATCAAGAAATTCACCAAGGGGCACAGTAGTATCAAGCATAGAATTAGTTTCATCATAAGTATCATGCATAGCAGAAGTGGCATCATCAATAACATGCGACATATCGGAACGAATAGTAGAACCAGGTTTAGGTGTCGCTAGCTTACTCATAACAGAAGGTGAATCAAGTGCAGAGCTAGATGGCAGTTCCTTACCTCCCCTCGTAGTTGAGGGATAAATTGTTGTCTTAGCGTCTTTCAAGTTCTTCATAGTGTCCAGCAGATATAAATCCCAAGTGACTCAAAGAATAGAGCTATGCTCCCCGGAAATGGCGCCAGAAAAGGTCTTGATAACCCACAAGTATAGGGGATCATAGCAGTTTTCGAGGGTAGAGTATTCAACCCAAATTTGTTGATTCGACACAAGGGGAGCCAAAGAATATTCTCAAGTATTAGCAGCTGAGTTGTCAATTCAACCACACCGGAAACTTAGTATCTGCCAGCAAAGTGTTTAGTAGCAAAGTAATATGATAGTGGTGGTAACGGTGACAAAAGTAAAGACAAAGAAAAGTAATGTTTTTGGTATTTTTGTAGTGATTGTAACAAAGAGCAAATGTAAAAGTAAATAAGCGAGAAGCAAGATATAGAAAACTCGTAGGCACCGGATCAGTGATGGATAATTATGCCGGATGTGGTTCGTCATGTAACCGTCATAACATAGGGCGACACAGAACTAGCTCCAATTCATCAATGTAATGTAGGCATGTATTCCGTAAATAATCATACTTGCATGACATCTTTTGTCCTACCCTCCCGTGGCAGCGGGGTCCTATTGGAAACTAAGGGATATTAAGGCCCCCTTTTATTATAGAACCGGAACAAAGCATTAGCACATAGTGAATACATGAACTCCTCAAACTATGGTTATCACCGGGAGTGGTCCTGATTATTGTCACTTCGGGGTTGCCGGATCATAACACATAGTAGGTGACTATAGACTTGCAAGATAGGATCAAGAACACACATATATTCATGAAAATATAATAGGTTCAGATCTTAAATCATGGCTTTTCGGGCCCTAGTGACAAGCATTAGGCATAGCAAAGTCATAGCAACATCAATCTCGAACATAATGGATAATAGGGATCAAACCCTAACAAAACTAACTCGATTACATGATAAATCTCATCCAACCCATCACCGTCCAGCAAGCCTTCACGATGGAATTACTCACGCACGGCGGTGAGCATCATGAAATTGGTGACGGAGGATGGTTGATGATGACGACGGCGACGAATCCCCTCTCCGAGCCCCGAACGGTCTCGAGATCAGCCCTCCCGCGAGAGATTAGGGCTTGGCGGCGGCTCCGTATCGTAAAACGCGATGAAACTTTCTCTCTGATTTTTTCTCCCCGAAAGCCAATATATGGAGTTGGAGTTGGCGTCGGAGGGCCACCAGGGGGCCCACGAGGTAGGGGGGCGCGCCCAGGGGGGAGGGCGCGCCCCCACCCTCGTGAGCAGGGTGTGGGCCCCCTGGTCTTCATATGTGGTGAGGATTTTTTATTATTTTTTCTAAGGTGTCCCTTGGAGTTTCAGGTCATTCCGAGAACTTTTGTTTTCTGCACATAAAACAACATCACGACAATTCTGCTGAAAACAGCGTCAGTCCGGGTTAGTTCCATTCAAATCATACAAGTTAGAGTCCAAAACAAGGGCAAAAGTGTTTGGAAAAGTAGATACAACGGAGACGTATCAGCCGTCCACCCCGCGCCCCTCGGCCGTCATCGACCTCAACGTCACGCCGGGGTCCAGCAGCAGCGGCTGGCTGTCCATCGAGATGCAAAGAAATCAAGCACGGCCACCGTTTACGGGCACCATGCCGTCGCCCCGCGCCCTGTTCGACGGAATGCCAACACCAACGCCAATGATCGACGACCCCTTCTACAACCAGTACATGCAGAATGTGATCTACGAGGGTGGGCATGGCGGTGCCTACGATCCCGACGAGACCCAAAGTCAGGATGGCCGCGCCCAGTACGTTGCCGATGAAGAGCCCCACGACCATGCTGACTACGACCATGCTGACTACGACCGTGGTGACCCGTGGCATGAAGACGATGACATCTATTGCCAAGGTGATGGTGATGAAGAAGAAGGCATTGATATTGATATTGGGGGTGAGCCATTGTTCATCGACGAGCTCACCCAAAGAGCAGAAGCGCAAAAGAGGAAGAAGAGCATTCACACGGGTTCATATTCACAAGACGAGGACAAGTTGATTTGCCAATATTGGATGGAGATTAGCCAAGATCCGAGGACCGGCGTTTTTTGGACGAGAGTCCACAAAACATTCCATGAAAGGAAGATGTTTGAGCCCTACCAAATTACGAGCGACCGTGGCATCACCTCAATTCAAAAGAGGTGGTTGTTCATCCAACAAGAGTGCAACAAGTATTGTGCCGCACTTGAGAGCGTTGAAGCACGCCCGTGAGTGGTCTCGGCATTTGGGACATGGTATGCTCTCCTCATCCTAGTTCTTTCATTGCTACGGCCATGACACTTCGGCCTTGTATATGTTTGCATGTTCAATTATTGTTGATCATGTGGTGTAGGCATTTCAATCTTTGGAAGCATTCAAGGCCCGGCACAATGACAAGCCATTCACTCTTACGCATTGTTGGACGATCATCAACAACTGCCCTAAGTTCAAGGATCAATACCGTGAACTTCAAAGGAAGAGAGGCAAGAAGACGGCCACATTGGCCGGAGGTGGAGTTGGTGAGGCGTTGAAGAGGCCGAGGGGCAAGACCAACTCCAAGGTGGACGACATACGTGATGCGTTATCCATGGCCTTGCATGAGACTTTGCATGGCATGATGTCTCAAAAGGATGTGAGGGACGAGAAGAAGCGATAAAGCAAGGACGAGCAAATGAAGCAATACCTAGAGCTTCAAAGGAAGAAGCTTGAGATGGAGGAGGCGGCTAAGAAGAGGAAGATCGACATGGAGGAGGCGTCCCGGCAAAGGCAGCTCGACATCGACGCCGCCAATGTCACGGCCAGGCAGAGGCAGCTTGACATCGAGGCCAGCAATGCCGCAACCAAAACAAAGGAGATGGCCCTTGCGATCATGAGCGTGGACTTGACCAAGATGAGCGAGAATACGAGGAGCTGGTTTGAGGCCAGGCAGAAGGAGATGTTCAAACTAGGTCGTCTGATCGGTCGTGGCCGTTCTTTTTTGGAGGCTGGCATGGGTGCCGGCCGCTGGTTGTGTGCCGGTGAGAAACACATTCATTTTGGAGGCTGGTTGTGTTGTCGGGCGCTGGCTCTGTTGCCGGCGACAAAACTATTCATTTTGGAGGTTGGCTGTGTTGCCGGCAAGGACATCTAGGCTGATGGTTGTGTTGCCGGCGAGAACGTCTAGGCCGCTGGCTCTGTTGCCGGCGTGAACCAGGGCTGCTGGCCTAAACTAGGGCGTGGTATTTTCGAAAGTTGGTGTTTTGAAATGGAGGCAGACAGGATGGGGCCAAAGGATGCGTCCGTGCATTGGGCGCACGGCCACCGCATCCCAGGACAGGCCCGGACACGACCCCATTGCCCTATCCAAACGGATAGAATCCAGGCAAAACAGACATCCATTTGGGATCGTGCGCTGGAGTTGGCCTTAACTGGAATGCGCATGGGTTGTGGGATTTGGGCAGGTGCTCTCTTGTTAGACAAACTACTGCTTCCTGTCATCCGGATATTCTCTGTTTTCATGAGAGAAAATTGTCATCAGTTTCAATGCTCAAAGTGAGAGAATTTCTTCCTGGTTGGCTACGTTCTTTCACCTTCATGCCCGCTGAAGGTACTGGGGTATATTGCTCGCCTGGGATCAGTGAGTTGTGTGTTTTTTTTAAGATTCGGGGGGGGGGGGGGAGCCCCCCACCTGAATCATTTTCTTTTTTATTGATTATCAGAGGAGTAACAGAGATCAGGGAAAGTTACAAGTGAGAGAAAGAGGGGGGGTGGCGGCGCAGCACCCCCATTATCCCACGAGATAAATACACTCACGATCATTTTAGTTGCGACGGAAGCCCGATACGGTCACTGAACTTAGAAATACGGCTGTTACGGTCACTATATACGATGTGACGTGAATGTACGGTCACTGTTGGTCGTATGCGGTGAGTAGCCGCTCGTTTGACCACTTGTTGACCGCCACGTTCTCAGCTCCGATTAGGCCAATCTTGCGGCGAGGGGTTAAGTGTAAAATCGCCCCACCACCCCACCGATGTTCGCCCCACTCCTCTCTCTCTCCCTGCTCCTCTCTCCCCGTCAAATCCCCAACCGTCAAATCCCTAACCCCGCTCCTCTCTCTCCCTGCTCTTCAATCCCCAGCCAGCACCGCCGCCGCCGCATAAGATCTCGCCCATCCGCCAGAAGCTCCTCTAAGCGCTTGTCTGCCATGAGGCAATGGCGCTTCTCGATCTCCTGCCTGCAAGCGAAGGTGCAGATGTATGTATCGACCACTGAGAAGCACGACGGGTGGATCTTCTACAGATGCCGCACCCATGGGGTTAGTTCTTCATTTCATTTTTGTATTCGTTGTGTTTGATTTCGATGGAAAGATGCAAGATTTTTACCTCTCCTGCCCCAATTTTTGGATAGGTTTCTTGTGATTTCTGGCGTTGGGAGTTGGAGTATGTTGAGTACCTTGTTGACAAACATTACCTCGTCGGAGATGCCGCCGTGGATGCTATTGGTGAGGCGGAGGAACGAAGAGAGCATCTGATTGCTGCACAGGAACTGGTGCACATGAATGCACCCATCAGCAGGTCCAACCGGGCTGCAAAGAAGGAAGCAAGTTGTGGGATAAGCAGGCAGCAAGCAATTGCATTGATGATGTTAGGGAGGGAGGTGGTGAAGCTCATGAAGATGTTGTTTGTTGCTGTGGTGGTGCTAGGTGCTGTTGTTGTTGGGTTGATGCTGAAGAAGTGAAGAATTGAAGTGGTGAAGATGTTTCTTTTGGGGATGTTGCTGCATTGATGTTGTGTTGAAGATGTTGAAGATGCTACTTTTGGGTTCTTGCTATTGCAATGGTGTAGTAGTGGTTGGTTAGTAAATGATCTCTTAGTAGATTATCTGATCTAGTAGTGCTAGGTTAATTTGTGTTGAGGTCATGTAATGGTGTGTAAGCCCAAGTGGATATCCTATGTTGAACCTGTCAATCTATCTATCTATCCTATGCTATGTCATGTGATGGTATTTTGCACTTCAGCTTTTATCATTCTATCCTAGCTATATTGATGTTGGAGTTTTCAGTAAAAGTGATGCAATGGTGTATGATATCAACCTATCTGCACTTAACAGTTGAATTGACTAGGAAACTGAGAATAAGTAATGGGCATCATGGATCAACATATTATGATCAGGCAAGGTATCATATTACCATCCATCATCCATAGATAACCAAAAGAGAATACAGTCTTGCAAAGATTTCTTACAATCATCCATCATCCATACAGAACCAACATAGATTATCACAGTACATAGCCTAAACAAAAGCAAGTTGGCACCATTCATGATCATATGAATAACACAGACAGTATGATCAGGAAGGTACCAAACACTTCATCTTTGGCAACCTACCTAAAGATATCAAACATTGATGATTTGACAGCCTTTCTTGGACATTCAGCTTCATTCTGGCTAGATTTTCTTTTCCTAGCCAACCTTTTCTCCTGTTCTCTCTGTGCAATTGTCATCATTCTCTCATGTGCAGCAGCAAGCTTCTTATCTGCTTCTCTTTTAGCAGCAGCCAGTCTCTTTTCCTCTTCCTTTTGTGCAGCAGCAAGTCTCTTCTCCTCTTCTTTTTGTGCAGCAGCAAGTCTCTTCTCCTCTTCTTTTTGTGCAGCAGCAAGTCTCTTCTCCTCTTCTTTTTGTGCAGCAGCAAGTCTCTTCTCTTCTGCCTTTTGTGCAGCAGCAACTTTTTTTTGCTCTTCTCTCTTTGCGTGATTGCTTCCCTCTCTGCCCTCTTTTCTGCCTCCTTCTTCTCAGCAGCAGCTTTCCTCTCTGCTTCTTGCTTGGCTTTCCTCTCAGCAGCTATTGTTTTCTTTGTTTCTTCAATAATTTTTCTTGTCTCAGCTTGAAACTTCTTGTTTAATTCTGCTTCTTCTTTCTTCTTGGCAGTTCTCTCCAATGTAGCCAATCTTCTTCTCTCTGCAAGCTCAGCTTTCCTCTGTGCAACCTCATGTTTCCTTTTTGCTATCTCTTCAGCTCTCTTCAATTCCTCTTCTCTTCTAGATGCAAGTATTGCCTTCTTCCTCTCCTCTACTTCCCTATCTTTCCGATTCTTCATAACCTCCAATTTCTGTGCCAACTCACCGGCCTTATGGTGCTTGAACTAGCTTGGCTCCTTGGCTTCCATTAGTCCGGTTGAGCAAAGACTTGGGCAGCAGAAGGAAAGCGTAAGCAGTCTTGGCCTTTGTTCCACAACCCTTGCTGTTGGCATCTATAAAGAATGTACATTTGATGAGAACAATAGGATATTCATCTAGAAAGAATGTACATTTGATGAGATCAGTAGTACCTGGGCAATCATGTTGTCAACCATGAGATCACCATATGGAGGAGCCACATTTGGAGGAGTCACATTGGCACCAACAACACCTTCATTTGGAGAAGTCACATTGACACCAGTGATACCTTCATTTGGAGGAGGCACATTGACACCAGCAGTACCTTCATTTGAAGATGGTTGATCATTTGATGGAGGCACATTAGGTGGTGGCAGTCCAGCCTTCAAGGTCTTGCACCCCTTCCTGTTGTGATCTGCATCACCACAATAAGAACAATGCATCATGACAACCATGCCTTGTGATTTTCTTCCCTCCCCTTCTATGATCAACCTCTCCAGGTGCCTGTCTCCTTGTAGTACATGGCCTTCCAACATGCTTCTGGTACAATGGTGGCATTATTGGAGGCCCATGTAAGTCTTCCCATTCTGTCCTATCTCTACAAGGATAGATAATATTGCCATATGCTTTCTTGAACATATGTTTTGAGTAGCAATGATCAACCATCTTCAAAGGATCAACTCTATCATTCCTGCAGCAGGCTACCACATGAGAGCATGGAATGCCTGCTTTCTGCATTCTTCTACATGTGCAGGTTTTCTTGTGCATGTCCACTATGTAATCCATTCCTCTATCACCTGCTAGGAATAAGCCATCTCCTGATCCCTCCACATAGCATGTGTTTGCAAATTATGTTACCTTCTCAACCTTCTTCCTGATCTTTGGACATACATCTCCTTGCCATTTATCTTACTCCAGCTATTTGTTGTAATGCCTTGTCATAAGTTGCCTATAAATCCTGTCAACCATGCTAAGTATTGGTAGCTCCCTTGCTTCCAGGATATACCTGCATTTAACAGCAAACCATGGTAAGTATTGGTAATTCACTACATTGAAAAGCCTTAACATTTTGGCAAACTTCACAAATGTACCTGTTGAAAACTTCACAAATGTTGTTAAGCAAAATATCACATTTTGGCAAGTCGCTTTGAAAAGCCTTAACCCAAGTTTGTGGTTCTAGCTCATGCAGCCATTTGTATGCCTCAACATTAAGAACCTTCATCTCCTCCATGCCCTGTTCATACAACTGCACTGTATTGCTCCTAGCTATCTTCCGTAGTTGATTCTTCAAGATGTCACCTTTGAAATGTTGTTGAAAGTTTTGCCACATGTGCCTAACACAATATCTGTGTTCTGACTCAGGGAACAGTTCTTCAACTGCATTGATGAGCCCCTACAATTGCAAAGCAACATAACCATTTAGAAGCTATTCACAACCATTCACATAGTAATGACACAGAAACTTTGAAAAAGAAAGATGGTACTTACCTTTTGTTTGTCTGACATGATAGTCCAAGGTTTAGTGTTTATGATGCCTAGGTCCCTTTTAAGTGTGTCAAGAAACGATGACCAGTTAGGGGTGTCCTCAACTTCAACCACAGCAATGGCAATTGGAAATATGCAGTTATTTGGATCTACCCCAACAAATGCAAGCGCTTGTCCTCTGTATCTAGTTTTAATGTGGCAACCATCTAGGAAGATGACTGGTCCGCAACCCTCCGTAAATCCTCTCTTGCAAGCATCTAGACACATGTACAACTTTTGAACCTTGCATTTTCATCTAGTGAAACATAGAAGGATGAGCCGTGGTTGCTTCTCCTAACCTCATTAGCATAATTCCATAGCAGCTTGTACCGCCCTTCCTCATCACCATAAATAATTTTCATAGCCATTCTCCTTGCCCTCTGAAGTTTCATCCTAGTGGGTGTCATATGCCATTCTTTCAGAACAACCCTTGAGAAATTCATCAAGTTCATATCTTGATCAGCCCTAAAGCTCTCTAGGTATTTCATTGCTAGGAATCTTGATGTGAAAGCCCTAATCTTCCACTTCTTGCTGCATGTGTGCTCATGCACATATCTCTTCACCATGAAAGCCTTAGTTCTTCTATCATATGATGCCCACAAGTACCATGTGCAGTCTTCATCACATTTTGCTTTCACTCTTTTCCTATCATTCACGGGAAGCTTGATATCAACTCTGTTCTGGCAGGAGTACTCTTTAATTGCTTTCCTTAGAAGCTCCACACTCTCAAAAACCTGCCCTACATGGAATTTTGGCCTATGAAGATCCTCTGGTCTGAAAGTTTTGAACTTTAAATGTAGTTCCTCATCATCAGAATCAGGTGCCCACAAATCTTCACCTTCAGACAAGTCTTCATCTGAATTGTACTGCTGCTTGCTTTTGTCTTCATCTGTAGGTTTCCCATGCTTTACTTGCTCCTTTGAATTGTTCTTATGCTTCTTTTCTGGTTCATCATCATCAACATTATCTGCAAACAAGTCATCATCATCATTGCCTATCTCATTGTCACTGTCCACAAGTACACCTGGGTCATAGTCCTCATCATCTGTATCACTTGCATCATCCTCTCGCTTCCATATCATGACTGCTTTTGGTCCTCCTACTTGATGTGCTTCCTCCAACATCCTCATTTGCATCTGCTTGTGCATCTTTCTCTGCTTCCACTTCAGGTATACAACCCGGAGAGGAGTAGGTGCATGTGGCTCTGCCTCTGGTTACGCCTCTGCTTCCTCTGTTTCTGCAGTCATGCTGCCCACTCTCTTGCAGGACTAAATACTGGAGGCAAAGTGGCTCTAGGATAGTTGACAACATCATCCTCACTTAGGTTTGCTTTTAAGCTCTCATCATGATCAAGATATATACTAAAGGAGTGGTGTCCAATATCAATAAACATCAACATTCTATCTGTCTGCTCATCATCACTAAGCTCCCTGAGACCATTATTACTGAGTGTAAGGATGGGGACACAATAGTATACCTTCAACCTCCCTGCCATCTCATAACCAATCTCCTCAACAAGGTGTTCAATCATAATTGGTGACCTTCTCCAGATTATCCCCTGCATGATGATGTTATGCGCAACATCATCATGGTTGATTTGCACAGAGAAGTTGGTGCTTCGAGGGCCTGACACACAAGACAGAAACATCATGCATCAGAATTGACTATAGCATCATTTCATTTGAGTATCTAAAACCCTAACCCCCGAAGACCATCAAATCCAATACCGAAACCCTAGTACAAGCCATCGAAACTACCAAATGCATACCATCTATAATGACAATGCGGGCCAAAAAGGAGTGTCTTTGAACATCAAAACGCAAAAAAGTCGGATTTACGCAAAGATGAAACTTATCAGACACGGGGAGGCGCCTTCGCTGCATTTAACAAGGGCTATCGCCACCATCTACCGCCGGTGGAATTGACGTGGCGGCGGCGCTTCCATCCACGGAAGGAATCAAGATGGCGGCGGCATCAGAGGCCGATTTGATCTGGCGGGCGACGCCTATGCAGCGCCTTCCCTGTCTCCAATCGAAGACGAAGAGGCGTCGTCATAGTAGGGATGATTGGGGGGGATTCGGACATGCCCGAGGAGTTTTTCGCTTATTATGCACGGGTGGTGCTGTTCGCCACCTGTCCCCAACGACTGGTCAACAAGTGGTCAAATGAGCGGCTACTCACCGCATACAACCAACAGTGACCGTACATTCACGTCACATCGTATATAGTGACTGTAACAGCCGTATTTCTAAGTTCAGTGTCTGTATCGGGCTTCCGTCGCAACTACAATGATCGTGAGTGTATTTATCTCTTTTCCCACGATCCCACAAGAGACACACAACACCAGGGGTGGTCACCGCACCCGAACCAAACAGTGGGTGGAAGCTCTCTGTTTCCACCAAACTCATGTAACTGCCCTCTGGTCACCCGGGCTATGGCTCGTTTTGAACGCATAAGGTAGACTACTCTTTCAAAATGAAATAAAATAACCAAACAGAAATTCAGTACACATCTTCAAATGCACACGCAATCAAGCATGTTGAATGAATTAGTTTAAGTAAACGGAATCGCTAGCTCTAAATCGCCTGATTTCCCCTTGAGATACACGTCGCGTCACTGATTCACGTGGCGGACAGGTTGATCGACTCGAGGGATTCTCAGTCAATGGAGACACAAAATGACCCATGTTTTCTGTGATAAGAAGAGAACATACACGATGAATTTTTCAGAAAATCAAAGGTCCAAACTACCAAGAACGACACATATGCCTATAGATAGATTGTGCAGTTAACGGGCCATGTTTATGGTAAATTGATAATGGATTCGGTCTGTGCAAAATTGTTTGAAAATAGTTTATTTGTTCAGTAATTTTATAGTACCTCGTCACTGTATAGACAAGGTAACCCCACTATTATATAGGAAAAAAATATACGCAAGGTGACCAGCAGGCATCATCTGAATTCCTCTCAACAATTGTACCAACAGTTGGCAGTAAACAGAAGTGACAGTAAAAAGTTGATGCAATCCCCGGCTACCAACAGTGTTCAACCACAGGAATACACAATGCAGTTCATCGCACCATCACCTCCATATCCAGCGTCTAAGATCCGGTTACAACCAAAGGAGTGCGCCATTCCCTCCCACTAGCTACTGAGTACTACTAGGAGACTCCCATCTATCTCCCTTTCCCTCTTAGATTAGTAGTCCAGCTGATCAGGCATGCAAAAACTTTCACAAAATGGCATCCACCAGGTATGGCAATTCTCCTCCCCCATGCCGGCTTAGCTGTTGCTGGGATTCAAGATATCGCCGAGATTCAGATTCAAGCTGTTCCTCATGGTTCGCCTCCCTGTTGCACCGGCATTGCCCTTTCTCATCATCGCCGTGAACTCGCTGTAATCGATTTGCCCATCCTGGAAACAGCACACAGATTAATTGGCGAACAGACAAGTCAGGAATCAAACAAAACAAATGCATGGGGACGGGACAGAGTAGATTTAAGTATGAAGAAACACTGACATTGTTCTGGTCGACATCTTTGATCATATCCTCAAGGTGAACGTCATCCAGACCAAATTGACGGCATGCTTGGGATAGCTCATCGATGGTGATGAATCCACTTCCATCCTTGTCAAAAAATGAGAATGCTGACACCAAGTTCTCCTCCCTCTCTAGTTTGTTCATGTGCAATGTAGCTGCTATGAATTCACCATAATCAATCGTTCCGCTGTTGTCGATGTCCGCCTTAAATGAATAGACAGATGCCATTATAAATCATAAAATCCACAGATTGTGTTATGCTCGTTTTCTGAAAGAAGGAATCGTTTATTTAGCTGGTAAAGCCACCTACCGCATCCATTAAAGCCTGGATTTCATGTTCAGTTAGTTCTGACCCAACCCTTTTCAAGCCATCTTTCAGCTCATCAAATGTTATAGTTCCACTATTGTCAGCATCAATCATTTTGAACAGCTCCCTTAGACCTCCAATCTCTTCCTCAGACAGGCTTTCAGCAATAACCTGGGTGGGGGAAGATAATAATAAGATGCATATCGTATGTGAATAAGCAGCTCAAGATGAGCATTGCAAGTTGCAAAATGTTTATCAAGTATCTGAGAAATTACGCAATCTTTATAATGCATCAACAGTCCATAAACCCTCAAGACTCCATATATGTATTTAGTTCACAACCAAATAACAAAAAGAAAAAAAGATGGGAGACTTAATAACAGCATTGATGCACTAACTACTGTCGTATAACAATAATCTGCTATGATAATATGGATCTGAAAAAAATCATTCTAGAAAGCTAGAAAACCATCTGGATAAAAAAAAAGTTGGCCAAGACTCTAGCAAAATAAAGAAAATTAGGCAGGCACATCAAGATGCTCCACTATTTCCTTCCATAAATGTGTATGGGAACAGAACAAAAGCAATACTGATGGTAGCCAGAGATGCTTGGTCTTCGATACTAGGGTTAAAAGTGGGATTCTAAGAGGCATGCATTGGTATATGATACAAATGTGGCAACACTATTGTTAACAGTAATGGAACGAAGCATTAAATTTTGAGGTAACTTAGCAATTAACCACATGGATACAACCTATATCTGGAGAATTAGCTAGTGCATTTACTAGCACATTCATGTAACATGTTTCTCTTGTTTAATAAAATTTTACTGTTAGGGTCTCCCTACAGTTTTCTGCTCAAAAAGAAGTTAGTGCATTTATGAATGGAAAATTAAAAATTCATACCCTCAATGCCATCTTCTTGAGCTTGTTCATTGCAGAAAAATGCTTCAGTCTTGACAAAACAGCAGAATCTATAGGCTTATCAGGCGCCACAGAATCATCAACAATCCATGGGTGACCTGACAGGCATCAAAGGCAATGACAGTATGAGAAGTGAAAAATCAAAATATATCCTGTCTAAAGCACCAAATCTACCACTTCCGTGAGTGACAAGGAGGAGGTGCACTTACAGAGAACCTCATGAGCAGAGAGTCGCTTTGTAGGATCCCTGCAAAGCATAGTACGGACTAGATCTTTAGCGCTGTCAGAGATACTAGGCCAGGGCTCAGACTCAAAATCAAGTTTGCCTCGAAGGATCTGTCTGAAGATTCCTGCTTCAGTTTCTGAGAAGAAAACATGCATGAGGGAACATGAGAATATGGAGGCCTACCAATTTGATGGTTTAACTGCAACTAGTTTACCTGCCCAGAAAGGGGGGACACCACATAGCAAAATGTACAGAATCACCCCAGCACTCCAGACATCAGCTTCTGGACCATAGCATTTCTGAAGCACCTCAGGTGCAACATAGTAGGGGCTCCCAACAACATCAGAGAATTTGTCACCTGAGGAGATGGAAGCAGATATTTGAACAAATCTAGTCTGGCTCGAAGAGAAATTTTTAAGTAAAACATAAGACTCAAAATATACAACGTAGCATTTGAAGCGCCAGATGAAAATATCAAATCAAGACTGCACACTGGAATAACAACTAGATTGATGATATTGCTAGTAATGGGTACCACACATTTCACGACATGTAACTAGTCTAAACTTGCTTCAGAGATTCGAACCAGTGTTGTCTGGTTATATGAACACACTTGTCTTCCCACCCATATGAGGTTTCGAAATAGTAATCTTATGAACATTACAAAGTTACATGGTTCCTTTCGGTATCTTGCAACCATCATATCTAAAGAAGACAAGTTTTAGCAAGCCTTTAAGGTTCCAGCGAGATAAACCACACAATAACACAAGCACCGCCCTTGACATTCATTAATACTAGGAGCTGTTTCTCTCCATCTGTTGGCAACTACAACAACCCACTAATTATCATAATTTACAACGGGAACTCCAACACTGTTCCAGTACCAGTTCTTCCCACTTTCAAAGCAATGTCACCTCATGGCAAGCATTCTTACTCTAGCAAAAGGAATAAAAGCACTATCGCCATTTAAATCAACCTGATCAAATATGCTATGCCAACAAATCTCGAACTAGTCAACAAAGTACAACATATGAAAGAACGAAGTACTAGACATGTAAATCAATAGAAGCATAGTACATACCGGGCTTGTAGAACATGGATAGCCCGAAATCGGTGGTCTTGAGTGGGGCGTCCTCGGCAGTGCTGGCAAACAGGAAGTTCTCCGGCTTGAGGTCCCGGTGCATGACGCCGAGCGAGTGACATGCCTCTACGACCCCAACGATCGTCCTGATGAGCTGCGCTGCTGCACGCTCGGTGTAGTGCCCCTTGGCCACGATGCGGTCGAAGAGCTCCCCGCCGGCGCAGAGCTCCATGACAATGTGCACGAAGAGCGCGTCCTCGTAGGCGCCACGGATGCGGACGACGTTGGGGTGCTCGGAGAGGTGGTGCATGATCTGGATCTCGCGCCAGACGTCCTCGTAGTCCTCGCGGCACAGCAGCTTGCGCTTGGGGATGGACTTGCAGGCGAACTCGCCGCCGTCCTCCTTGGCCACGCACAGGTAGGTGGTGCCGAACTGCCCCTGCCCCAGCTTCTTCCCGATGCGGTAGTGGTCCCGCACGTTGGCCGTCTTGTGCGGCAGCACGGACGCCGGCCGCCCGGACGGCGCCGGCGCGGCGGCCACCGGCGGCAGCTTCGGCCTCGGATTCGCGCCGCCGCCGCCAGCGTTGCCGCTCGCGTCCGGCTGCATTGCCGAGTCCTCGGTGCGCACCCTGGATCAAGAACCGCACGGAGGACGCGAAACCTTGAATCAAGAAACGAGGAGGGGTCAGGAAACCGGCGACGCGGCGGCCGGATGCAATCAAGAACCGGTCAAAAAGGGGGAGCACGCTCACCTCCGATGGGGATTCCTGTGGATTGCGACGGAGCAGCGCAGAAAGCTCGGGATCTCGGAGTGGGGCTCTGGGGATTCTTGGGCCTTCCAACCCTGTCGACGAGATTGTGAGCCGAGAAAAAGGAGCTTTATGGGAGGTTTATGGCCAAAGCGTGAAGCAAAAAATAAAAGGGGGGAGAAATCTTGCTCTCACTTTCTCAGGTGTCACATGGGGAAGATGCAACCTCGCCAAGAATGAGAACGGAAGAACGGGGGAAAAGATTAGCACAAACCTCTTTATCCTGCGTGGCGCTGCTACAAGTTGGAGGAGTCGGGTCGCACAAAAGGACAGGATCTTGGTGGCTCGCCCATTTTTTATACGAGTTCTCTGGGGGAGGGGGGAGGGGGGAGGGGATGTGATGACGACGACGACGACAATGACGACGACGATGGTAATCTCTTCTGGGGTTGGAAATGGTAAAAGGGGAGGATGGGTTGGTGAAGAGGGGGATAGGCCGATTGGGGGAAAGAGAATGCCTGGCAGGATTGTTAGGTCAGGTCGTACCACGACACCACGGGGTTTTCAGGAAGGAGGGAGGAAGGAACCAAGAACCTCTCCTCCATTATTTTACTTCTCCAAGAATTAATTACGTTTTTTTTTCTCAGCAGACGTTCATCATCGGATATTCCCACCTAATGGGTCGTACATTTTAGTCTAAGCGCGTGTTTGCTTGAATGCATACGGCCCAAACAGGCGCGTATGGTGTAAAAATGGTCTGTTTGGTAACCTACATTCACTGATTGGCCTACATAACACGAATCTTAAAGCAAACACCAGCTAGACACGCTGGGAATGGCCCTCAACCAGGCTCGAGCGTTACACGGAGGGGAACGCGGCGCCGAGCTCATGCGAGGCGCGAGCTCGCACGCATATCATGAAAAGCGATGGGAACAATTGGGGTCACCTCCCGCCAATTCGGCCGCCCTATATAGCCGATCTCATCTCACTGCCCAAACTCCCGTCACCATTCCCACTTTCGAGTTATCCCTGCCACGCGGTTCGACACTGACGAGCAGGTAAAAGGTGCTTCTTCTCCACCCAATGGTACATGGCCATGATGATTCGTGTTCGCCTCTTTACGGACCTGCTCCATATGATTTGTGTCCTCCTCTTCTCGGACATGTTCCTTGCCTCCTTCTGGCTGCACCGATGGCTGCGAGTTTGATCACTCCCTCCTCTCTACTCGTTCTATCTAGATCTGTGAGCATGTGATAGGATTAGATATGCGACCATGTGGTAGCAGTGTACACTTTCGATCTGTGAGAATGTGATGTTGTGGTAGCTAGTGGTGATGGATTGGTGACATGCTAGGTGTTGTTTCCATGTCGTCAAAGATGATATTATGGTAGATATGGTACTACCCTGTGAATCGGAGTATGTGTGGTATCCTAGTTTGCAAGTATGTAGAGGTATGGTAGTGTGTTGAAACCCATGATATGCTATGAGATTGAAGAATAGTCATAGGATGGTGCGTTGAACTGGTGACCCGTGTGTACTATTCTCACTGTCCATGTTTAGTGCTCGTTCGTATTATTCATGTTTAGTGTGTTCCACTCTTGCTGATGCTAACGCCTGTAGGACATGGGCACGGAATAGTTTAGTCAAGCCATTGTCCTATTTGAGAGCCAGTTCTAGTCGTAATATGTCGAGGACTCCCACCTATCATCGAGGAGCAGATGCCTCCGGACTTAGATATCTTCAAGGGGTCTGTTGTGCCTCCATCATTTGTGTTGTTTGTGCCTAGTGTTGTTTCTACACAAAAGGCACCATCAAGGTTGCAAAGGAAAGAAGGATGGGATGGGGGAATTGATGAAATGACAGTCGTTCATGTCCATGTTTGTGCTTAACAAGATGTGTGATGTCATAACCAGTAAAGTGAGGACTCACAAGGGTTCCAAGGAGGTGCACTTGAACTCTGTTGCCAAGCAAGTGTTTGAATTATGTGGCCAAGAGGTCACCTCGACCCCAGTCTACAACCACCTCAGGATGTGGAGAGCGAGATGGATCGAAGTGTCCAAGTTTAGAGACCTTAGTGGCGCGTCATGGGATCAAGACACCTGCATAATCCTTTTGGAGGCAGAGCACTACCAAAGCCACACCACGGTTAGCTCATATACCACTTGTTTAAGTATGTCTAACATGCCAATCACAACTAACCATGCCATGTTTCTCTCTTAGGACCACGTCCAGGACGCAGAGTTCCTCAACATACCCATCCAGAACTACTGACAGATGCAACATATCTTTTCCTTTGGGCTGGCAACCGGCAAGCATGCCATGGGCTCCAATGAGCCACTTAGTTCGCCTATGCCTGACTATCCAAACACCCAACAGTCAAAGATCATCGTCCTTGATGGTTTAAGGGTGATGATCACATTCTTGTGCTTGATAGGAAGAAGAAGAAGAGGGGCGGCTTGATGGAGGACGAGTTGGGTGTCTTTAGTAGCATGACTGACGCCGTCAAGGAGATGCCAACCATTATTAGGGAGAGAAAGCCGTTTGACGTCCACCCTGACCTGTACAACACTGTCATGGACCAAGGTGGCTTCAGTCCAAAGGCTCTGATAGATGCTCTAAGCCACTTCCTAGGCAACAAGGCTCAGGGTGTTGGGTTCGTTGCCATGGGGAACACCTATAAGATGTTATAGCTTAGGTCCTGGCTGGGCAAACACAACTACTAGTGTTGTTTCTGGTGGTGGTGGTGATGGCGTGCATGATCCTCGATGACAATGGCGATGACAATGTACATTTTGTGGTAGCTAGGGCTTCAAAATTGTTGTTGGTCTGTATATTTTAATGAGGTGGTATATAGTACTCGCTCCATCCCAAAATAAGTGACTCGGTACAAAGTCGAGTCACTTATTTTGGGACGGAGGGAGTATATACTAAACCCTCACGTTAATGGAGAAGTTTCGGTGGTAGGATTACACCCTCCTTTTGGATTTGGTGGTAGGATGACACCATAGTAGCTAGGATGAACTTGCTCTGCCTTGTGATCATGCATGCATAAGTTTCTTCTACTCAATGTGTACTGTGCTCCTTTGCTTGTTACTTGAATTATTGCTCTTTTGTCATGCTAGGAGGAGTGGTGTGTGGTGTATAGAGGGAGGGTTCCAGGAGTTTACAGTTCATGACAAGCATGCCGAGACAAGTGAGCGGTTACACATACAACTCCTTCAAAGGGTTTAAGACTAGAAAGGCGGCAAAGGATGCGTACTCCAAGGTTGTGCTCAAGCAGGCAAGCAATGTTGAAGTATGCAAGGTTCTGCTACTCATGATTGAGTTGTTGGATTTCCCCTAAGAGGAAGGGTGATGTAGCACAACAACAGAAAGTATTTCCCTCGGTTAAGAACCAAGGTTTATCGAACAAGAAGGAGGCACCAAGCTAACAACGTTAGCAGTACCTGCACACAAATAAATAAATTGCTTGCACCCAACAAAGGCAAGGGATTGTCAATCCCTTTGTTCTTGCTGGTTACAAGATTAAAAGCAAAAAGTGAGCAAAGCGGCAAGAAAGTAAAAGAGCAAAAAGAGCAATCGTATAAGTTTTTGTATTGATGGAAACTAGAGCAGGGGGGCATAGGTTCACAAGTGGCATCTCTCTCAAAAGCATGTAGTGGCATGGTAGACAAATTGTCGTTAGGCAATTGACAAGCGCAAATTATAACTATGATCATTCATAGCATAATCTCGCATAGGCATTACATCTGTGATTAGTAGACCATTAAACTTACTGACGTCTACTACTATTACTCCACCCCAAGAATGCTATCTAGCATGCATTTCAAAATATTAAGTTTACAAGAAACAGAGTAACGCAACAAGCAAGATGACATAATATAGACAAAAGAAAACCTAGCAATAAGATTAATCTCATCATTATATCCTTAGTGGCAACAACACAATATGTGTCTTTGTCCTTTATGTCATTGGACAAGATCACCACAAGGTTAAACCTACTACTGTGCTCACTCCCTCTGAAGAAATACTCATCTATCTTGGCCAGAGAAGATAGATAGATCAGAAAGTATACATAGCTATAAAATTACACATCAAAAAGACTTCAAGAGACCCACTAGCTACATGGTCGTACGCAAAAAAAGTGCCTCCTTATTACGCGCAAAAATAATAATTCCTCTGACAGCTAGGACCCACCAGGTCGAAGCGTACATACCGCTATCTGTCTATTAGCAAATGTATACGTACATACTAGTCGGTCTCTCTGCAACGATGAATCATGGCTGAGTAAGGAGCGACACATATCATAGTAGAACCCCCGACGTAGCATGTCATGCAGTCCTGTCTAAATCTTGTACGCATATGTACAACCACGCCGCAAAAATATGGCCACGTATGTACATATAGATATGGTCTCGAACGCGTACTCGCACATACGCCCATGGCCCGTATACATCAAGAGGCAACGTGACAGAGGCAATGGATGGCTCCACTGGATGATGGGGTTACGCAGCAACGACGCCTTGTTCATGGACATCCAATTGGCCGGGTCGTAATGGATGAAACAACGTCCTATTCACCGGGAGCCAACCGTCTGAGTCGGAATACGTCCTGTTCATCTTGATACGCCTTGAGTGCGTGTCTTCTATCGTTGCATCTTGATGCGCTCTTGTGTGGTGAAGATTATTTTCCTCATGCTTATCTTTACGAGGTTTTTGCCATCTTAATTGGTATCCCTCGTCTTGATGAGCCTTTCATCTTCTATCTTCATCGTGGGTTGTCACAAGCATAGGTTCTCTATATGCTTATTAGTAAGCTTGTGAACCATTTGCTAGTTGTGTGTGGGAATGATAGGCCTTGCACCGTGTGCCTCATTCTTTCAAGAATTTATTGATGCTTAATGCTCTTCTGTACATTAGTCTTCTCAAGTGCATTGCCTTGACTCACACACATATTTTTGGTTGAGCCCACTCTTAAGTTGCCTCTCTTACTTGTTGCTCAACCATGTGTTTGTTGCAAGTACTAGGCTTAGTTTCCTATATGCTCTCTTGCACTTGTTGTAAGTTTCTATTGATTTTGGGGGAGCTATGATCCTATTTTGTGCACTTTGTATCCAAATACAAAAATTCTTAATGTGCACAAATCATGGGGAGCTTCTCTAGTTTCTTTAGAACACCGCTCTGCTCTTATCATAATATCCTTCATTCATGTGGCTCGTAGGATCATTGGCCTAGTTGGTTCAATTGGTATCTTTTGATAGCTTGCTTCAATTGGTATCTTTTGATTGCTTGATTGCTTGTTACTCTCTTTGTTATGTCTTTGTGGCGTATCTTCCTTTTGCAATCTTTGGGCCTCAATATATTTTGTCTTCCTCCAAGTAGTTACCGTTGGATATGTGTATTGCATTCCACTCTCTTGTTGAGAAATACACAATTTATGGAGGAACACATTTTATATTGGCCTTCTAAGCTTTTGGTCCATTTTGGCAATCGATGCCAACGGGGGGAGTTTCAGAGAGTTTTGTGGAGAAGTTTAGAGAGTTGTCTCTTCTGGCTTTGGTTTGTTCCTAAGCATACGCATCTCCTACGCATGCATTATTGGTTTTTGCATTGCATGGTGATGCATAATTACTTATATAAACTCTCTTGAAAGTGATTGCCATCAATTACCTAAATGGGGGAGATTGAAAGGACATGCGGTGCCCCCATGTGTGGTTTTGGTAATTGATGACATTCTCTATGGACTAATGGTTGAATTTAGTTATATTTGAAGGATTTTTTCATAGGCATTTCTTGAAGTCCATGTGTTGGTTTCAAGGAGTTTATGGGTTGACCAAGGTGCTATTAAGGAATTATCCAAAGATTGGTCATGTGAGTGTTGAGCTTATTGCAAGCATGTCTTGAAGAAGAAGATTGTGTGATCATTCATGTTTACCTTCAAGACATCATCCAAACGAAGAGAGTTGGAAAGATTCAAGGTTGATCAAGACTAAGTCAAGAGTGAATCAAGTTGATCAACTCACAAAGCGTAGAAGATGTACCGAGAGGGATGAAGTGATCCCATGGTATGGTAAGCATTGTCCATTGCACTTTGTGTACTAACCCATGGTCTATGTGGGGTTAGGTATGTGTCCATGGGCTTGCGTCAAGAGGAAGATATCATACAACCCATGGGAAGGATGACATCAAGTGGTGATCGTCATCAAGATTTCCGTGTGCAAGTTCAAGTGGAGCATCACGAAGAGATCAAGTGCTTGAAGCTTGCCATCCATTGTGGTGTCAATGGACTTGTGAAGATGTGTCAAGAGTGGCTCACCCATAGTGGAGTATGGGGGAGCAATCATCTAGTCTCCATCGACCCAACGCAATCAAGAAAGGTGGTCCATCTTGAGGAGGACAAGATCGTCATCATCTAGCTCAAGTGGATCATGTGCAAGTCAAAGGTTTGCCCTTTATAGGTTTTCTATTTTATCAGTCTCATGGTGGTAGTTGGGAGACCGGGTTATAGGATCGATAGTCGTACTATCAAGGGGGCTCTCAAGTGAGTAGCTTGATCATATCGTTCGTCGAGAGCTCAAACCATTGAATCCTTGCATCATGTTTCTTGGTTCTTGTTTGGTTCTCTTTGTGAGTCTTAGAGCTTATTGTCATCTTGATGACAAGCTTGAGTTCATCGAAAACGGAGTTTGCATGCGTCTTCTATGATGTTTTCGGTGTTGGAGGTTTTAATTTGGCCTTATCCGAAGAAGGGTTCTCATCTTTTGGGCCTTTTCTCATTTGCTTCTTATTGGTATTTCTCTAAGGATTGTGTTAGCCCTTGTCGCTAGCTTTCCAACAAACTTGGTTTCGTCGAATTCAGAGTCCGTTTGCAGAAGTTGTGTCAGTTTTGGTGTCCTTAAAAGGGGCTGTCGCGGATGTAATTTTTTAGTACTGCTCTTGGGAGCGGTACTACCGCTTGAGCGGTACTAACGCGACTACTTCCGTGGCTACTTCCGCTCGGGACCAAAAACTCGTCACAAGTCCAGCGGTGGTAGGCACGGATGTAATTTTTTAGTACCGCTTGCAAGCAGTAGTACCGCTACCCTTAGCAGTAGTACCGCTACCCCTAGCTGTAGTACCGTGAGGTCAAGCGGTACTACCGCCCGACAGTTCTTCGGCTTTTTGCCTCCTTGCTATTGTGTTTCAAAGGGCTACTACCACCCTAGCAGTAGTACCGCTCCTTGGAGCGGTAGTACCGCTCGGTGCGGGCTGTGAGCATAACGGTTGGATTTTTTACCACCTATAAAAGGGGGTCTTCTTCCCCAATGAACCTTATCCTTTGAGCTCGTGTTCTTCCCCCATTGTTGACCTTCTTCGAGCTTGCTAACTCTCAATCCCTCCAATGATTCTTGCTAGTTCTTGATGGAAAAGAGAGAGGAGATCTAGATCCACGTTTCCACCAATCACTTTCTCCTCTAAGTGAGGGGAACCCCTTGGATCTAGATCTTGGAGTTCTTCGTGTTCTTCTTTCATTCTTCCTCTCATTTTCCTCCCTAGCATTAGTTGCTTTGGTGGAATTTGGGAGAGAAGGACCTGGGCACTCTGTGTGCCCTTGCCATTGCATTTGGTGCATCGGTTTGAGTTCTCCGCGGTGATACGTGGAAGTGAAGTTTGAGAAGCTTATTACTCTTGGGTGTTTGGGCACCCTAGAGCTTGTTCCTCTTGGGTGCCTTGGCGCCCTAGACGGTTGGTGGTGTTCGAAGCTCAATCATTGTGGTGTAAAGCTCCGAGCAAGCGTCGGGGTCTCCAATTAGGTTGTGGAGATCACCCCGAGCAATTTGACGGGTTCCGGTGACCGCCCCCAAGGGTTGCCAACGTGTACGGCTTCGGTGACCGCCCCCAAGGGTTGCTATTTGTACGGGTTCGGTGACCGCCCTCAAGGGTCCCTTAGTGGAATCACGGCATCTTGCATTGTGCGAGGGCGTGAGGAGATTACGGTGGCTAAGGGAGTCCTGGATTAGGGGGTGTCCGGATAGCCGGACTACCATCATCAGTCGACCTATCATTTGCCGGACTATCATCATCGACCGGACTCCAAGACTATGAAGATACAAGATTGAAGACTTCACCCCGTGTCCGGATGGGACTTTCCTTGGCGTGGAAGGCAAGCTTGGCGATACGGATATGTAGATCTCCTACCATTGTAACCGACTCTATGTAACCCTAGCCCTCTCCGGTGTCTATATAAACCGGATGGCTTTAGTCCGTAGGGACTACAATCACAACAACCCTTACAATCATACCATAGGCTAGCTTCTAGGGTTTAGCCTCCTTGATCTCGTGGTAGATCCACTCTTGTAAACATCCACAATATCAATATCCATCAAGCGAGCGTAGGGTTTTACCTCCATCAAGAGGGCCCGAACTCGGGTAAACATCGTGTCCCTTGTCTCCTGTTACCATCCGCCTAGACGCATTCGGGACCCCTACCCGAGATCCGCGGTTTTGACACCGACATTGGTGCTTTCATTGAGAGTTCCTTCGTTGGCCACCGATAGGCTTGATGGCCTCTTCAATCAACAACGACGCAGTCCTGGGTGAGACCTTTCTCCGGACAGATCTTCAGATTCGGCGGCTTTGCACCGGGCCAACTCACTTGGCCATCCGGAGCAGATCGAAAGCTACGCCTGGCCGTCAGTCAGTTTGGAAGCCTAAACTTCACGGCCGACATCCGCGGGGACTTGATCTTTGATGGATCTAAGCCACAGCCCGGCGTGCCATTGTCTCGATGCGGCTTGACCTAACTCGCCACGGATAGCACCTTGGAGGCCGCTGCGAATCCGCCCGACTCATAGTCCGGAGCCGATCGCTTCGGATCGAGGACGGATGGCTGGACACCGCCGAGAGCTGCAACACCTACGGCGATGGAGCCGAACACTTACCTTGTCCCCATAAAGCCCTTGACTCGAGGTGCGGACTCCTGCCGGACTCCGGACCTCCTGCGCCCTTGCGGTACCGAATCCGATTGGCGCCGATCATGGAATTCACCACCGCGGACATCTTTCAAAGACTCGCCTTCGGTGATATCATAAATTCATCAAGCATCTCTCGCTATCCGGAGAGCCTGGCGAACTACGGCCAGACGGTTGGGACGCGGACGACGAAGAAATTCAGATCCCACCCACCACCCACTTTGTAGCCACCGTCGATGATTTAACCGAGATACTCGACTACGACTCCGAAGACATCGACGGTATGGACGACGATGCCGGAGACTACCAAGAACCAAAGGTGCCTCAGGACACTGGAAGACCACCTCGTCATACGACATATACATGGTGGACACCCCAAAAGATGGGGACGGCGAAGAAGCAAGCGGAGGCCGATTCCTTAAAGAAACAGCCCAAGCGCCGACGTCCGCGCCCGCTTTAAATCCCGCCACGACAAGAATGGAGATTCGGCACATGAGATAATAACACCCCGAGAAAGTGCCGAAGACAACTCCCTCCAAAGACGATCCAAAGTAGGAGGAGGCAGAAGCAAGCCCTCGGGAGAGGCGGCAGACGAAGAGGTCGAGGATCACAATTACTTACCTCCCTCCGGGAGACGAGGCAAGCCTCGGCGACAGCATTTAATCGTCGTGCTCGAGGATCCCGTCGAACAAGAGCTGTTTCAGACGCAGGGCTAATGGCCACGGCAACCAGCCTAAAGAAAAGCAACAACGACTTCAAGCTGATCAAGACCCATCTTGGCCGACAGATGGACCAAGGTCCTCGCGTCAAGAGTATGAACTCGAACGCCTCCAAAAGTTACCCAAAACGCAAGTTGCTCCCCGATTAGAGGAGGAGGCATACAAACCGGCATCACCAGCAAGAAAATACGGCAGACCGACCACCTCGTGGCGCGATAGAGAGGCGTGCAAGCCCTCCACCAAAACCGCACCCGGCATCGCTCAAAAAGGTGAAGCCACGGGGAACGCGCCGGACTTGCGAGATATATTGGAGGACAAGGCAAGACAATCCAGATCTATCTATGGATCACGTGGACGCCTTACGACCCACGCATTTAATACCGTCGCACCGGATACAACTACTCGCCGGGCGAACACAGCAGATAACGCTCTCTCGAGCTACATCGCGATATTGCTCAATCTGAGGCGCCAAGACACCCACTATGCTTCACCGATGAAGTAATGGATCATCAAATCCTGAAGGGTTCAAACCCGTTAATATCGAATCCTACGATGGCACAACAGACCCGCGGTTTGGATTGAGGATTATCTCCTCCATATACACATGGCCCGCGCGACGCATCTTCACGCCATCAAATATCTCCGCTCAAGCTTAAAGGACTAGCTCGGCATTGGCTTAAGAGCCTGCCCAGAATCAATTGGATCTTTGGGAAGACACGGAAGCCGCATTCCTCGACAACTTCTGTGGCACGTATAAAGCGACCACCGGACGCAGATGACCTAAGCCACATAATCCGGCCGAGATGAATTGGCTGTGCAATTCGGACACGGTTCTTAACAAAGAAAAATCAAATCGCCGACCGTCCGGATGCAGAGGCACTCGCTGCCTTCAAACATAACATCCGCGACGACAGTGGCTGGCCCGGCACCTAGGACAGAGAAGCCGAAATCCATGGCAGCCCTCACATCCCTCATGACCGGCTTCTGTGCGGGAGAGGATAGCTGGATAGCTCGCAGTAACAACCTAAGCAAAAACGCTTGCAGTCCGGGTACCATGGACCGAAATGGCAGGTTGCTTCTAAACAAAACAAACGTCGCATTAATAGCGGCGGCAATGAGGATACGGCAAATAACGCCGGATTCCGAGGCTCCAAACCCGTCAACGGAAGAAGCCATTCAAAAGAACCACTCCGGGCCCGTCCAATTTGGACCGAATACTCGACCGCTCTTGTCAAATACATGGAACCCGAAAAGCCGGTGACCATACCAACAGAGATTGTTGGGTATTCAAGCAGAGAATTAATCGCCGAAAACGGCGACAAGGGGCTACACAACGATGACTAGGAAGAGACCCGGCCGCCGAACAACAGAGGACAAAAGGGATTCCCCCCTCAAGTTCGGACGGTAAACATGATATACACAACGCATATTCCCAAGAGGGAGCGGAAGCGTGCACTAAGGGACGTATACGCGATGGAGCGGTCGCCCCAAAATTCAACCCATGGTCCTCTTGCCCGATCACTTTCGATCGAAGAGACCATCCGACCAAGATCCGCCATGGCGGATTCGCCGCATTGGTTTTAGACCCAATCGTTGATGGATTTCACCTCACGAGAGTCACGATGGACGGCGGCGATGCTGAACCTGCTTTATCGAGGATACGGTCGCAAGATGGGCATAGACCCTTCAAGGATTAAACCTACAACGCGACCTTCAAAGGCGTCATACCGGTGTCGAGGCCAATTATGCGAGCTCGATTACATCGAAGTGGTCTTCGGATCCCGGATAATTTCCAAGCGAGGAATTAATCTTCGACATAGTCCCGCTCCGCGTGGCTATCACGCTCTGCTCGGACGAACCGCGTTGCAAAAAATTCAACGCGGTGCCGCATTATGCATACCTTAAGCTCAAGATGCCAGGCCCTCGTGGAGTCATCACGGTCAATGGAAACACGGAACGCTCCTCCGAGCGGAGGAACATACAGCTCTCGCGAGAAGTACAAAGCAGCCTTTTAAGGCAATTCTCGAGTCCGGCCGTTAAACGACCGGACACGACCAAACGCTACCGGAGCAACATCAACCAAGACCACAGCACGCCTGCACGCCAGTAGCAATGCGGCCCCAACCCAGCGCCGCAAAATTGTAAGACAAACTCTCTCACAGACATAATTACGCTCGAGATACCATGGGCATAGGGGAAGGGCACAACCACAACAGACCCAGAGTGCGGTTCGACCACACACCAGGGGCTCCCAAGTGTGTCGCTCTTTTTCTTTTATTTTTCTCTTTTTACAGAACTTCGGTCCGTGGCGAACCTGCCGAACTCATGATGCAACAGCCGGGGAAGGACAAAGGCTGCATTTAACACTCGTGTGGTCTCCATCACGAGCATTAAATTTGTTAAATACAACATTCCGCTGCCTACCTCGAGGGAGACGCCTTTAATTCGTCCAATCCCTTGCTTTCCGCACTATTTGTATCATTTCGACCGATAGCATATCTTCTCAAATAAAATGCAGCACCTTTTGCCTATAATTGCATTAATTTATATATATATATATATATATATATATATATATATATATATATATATATATATATGTTCATTTACGACATGTTGCACCCGTGCATCTTGGTACGGCCAAATACACCAGGGGCTTATGTCCTCCGCATTATGGTGTGATAAAGTCCGCACACTTTCACAAGTGCGGCACCCGAACTTATAGCATTATATGAATCAGCTCGAATCATGTCTTGGGTCAATAGTTGGGTTTGCCTGGCTCCCATGTTTGGCACCTTACGTTCTGCTCTATCGGCTAAGGTAGCACTGGAGAACCACCGCGATTGCGCCCGGTTGAGCCGGGTTAACGCCTCGATGGAGAAAGCTAAAACTGACCGGCACGATAAGGCGAGAGACTGGTCGCTGTTCGAGAGGTCCTTTTGGGTCCTTAAAGACCTACGCCGCTTCGAGCGAAGTTCTGGATTATGTCTGATGAAGGCGTGGATAGCGCCCCAATTCGGTCTTCCGAATACTAGGGGCTTCGCTGAAATTTAAAATTAAAGAATTCTATGGCTAAGTGAGAGTGTTCAAGCACTATAAGTCCGGTTGCCTTGTTCGTTGTGTTGAGCGCCTCGCTAGATGGACCCAAAAATGGGAACAATAGTGATCAACTTTATCCGAACACCCCAAAGACTTCGTGGCATGGGGGCTGAAGCCGACGACTTGCCATCTCTCGATTTACTAACCGGCCGCACAGACGGAACTATTTTTAATTAAACAAGAGTTGCTTAGCGCATATGAACAAAGTTTTCAGCGCACAGGATAACACATTGCGAATTCACTCAAAAATTACATCCCTGGGGCACTCATCCGCAATCTTGTGGGCACCCTTCAGGACAACCTTCTAGTAAATTTCGGGCGTACGATGCTCCTTGCCCGCTGGTGGCACGTCAGTGATTAGCTTCTCCGCATCCAGCTTGCCCCAATGCACCTTTTGCGCTGGCAAGGGCCCGACGAAAGCACCTTCAATACAAAGTGAGCGCTTGATAACCTCCACCCAGTGGGCACGCATCCACCAGCCGTCAGACGAGGCAAGTAGCTCTGTGCATGGCCTCTCCAGTGCCCGCCGGACTATGAGGCCCTTCATGGCCTGCTCGGCCACCTTGTGAAGCTCGACCAGCTGCTTCAGCTTGTCGCTAGGGGCACCGGATGGCCGGCCTCAGATATCGAGACGAAGACCTTCTCCGTTGAGCTCCCTCCTCGGCTCGGTAGAATGCGGCTGCATCGAGACACGCCATGAGGCAGATCTGCAAACGCCTCGAGAGCTCCGAATTCGGGTAAGTAACACGTAATTTACATTCACATGCTTGCTTTGCATGAAAAATGCCTTACCCGCCGCTATCTTCCTCATCAACTCAACCTCCTGAAGGGACTTATGGGCCTCGGCCTTGGCGGTTTTGGCACTTTCGAGAGCCGAGGCAAGCTCGGACTCTTGAGTCTTTGAGTCACGCTCCAAACTCTCATGTTTTTCCATGAGAGCCTGGAGCTCTTGCTGAACCACCGCCACCCGTGCCTCCTGCTTTTCTCGCTCTGCCCGTTCCGTGGCCGCATTGCGTTCGGCCGAAGACACGGCCTCCTTCAGGGTCACCACCTCGTTCGTGGCCCCTGCAGTACCCATGTTATCCTTGTTATTTTTTGTTGCAACCTAAATCCTTTTCTGTAAGGTACAAATTCAAAGTGGTGTTACTCACCTTCTTTGTCTTGGAGCTGCTTCCTGGCGCGACCGAGCTCTTGCCCGGACCGCTCGAGCTCCTGCTTCAACGCACCGACCTCCATGATCGGTGTGGCAGAGGTCGGCAGCCTGCACCCCATATTGACATAATTTTTAGCAGCCTGCATATATCTTTTTTCAGATCCTCATCCGCTTTTCTTTCCGAACACCAACCGAGCATCGTGGGCTACTGTCTATGCGGTATTACATTGCATATTTTAACTTCTTACCTCAAAGCCCGATAGAAGGCTACTGCGAAGCCGGCCAGCCCGCCTTGGCGAGCTGCACTTTGAATCACCGCACTCATAATAGTGCGGTGTTCTTCCTCGATGGAAGCGCTCTGCAGCGCCTCCAACAAATTGCCCGGCGCCTCGGTTGGACGGAAGCCGCCACGGCGGTCTTGCCCTTCGATCGAAGGGCCGCCGGACTCGGAACCACTGCGGGTTACATTGTGGAGTCCGGCGCAAGAAGTCCGGAGGACGCCTTTGTGGCGCCCGAGCCTCCCCCCGATGGGTCCCTTCTTGGGTTCCCACCTCGGCGTCCTCGGCGACGCGAGGGGTGGAGGCGGTCGGGATGGAGTCTACATCCGACGGAGCCAACGACCCGCTCGAAGAAGCGGGGAGATCATCACTGGCCGGACTACAGGCAGTATGCGGCATTAGAATGACACTATGTGACATGTAAAAGAAATTATAAATCATTCAGGAATCCGGATACTTACGATCTCGCCGGAGGCCTGGCCCTTGAAGGCCATTCTTCCTTGCCAACGTTGATGTTGGCGGAGCTGTCCGGGGGAATAGTCCTTCCCCTCTTGGACCCTTCGGTCTCCCCTGTTGGGAAAGCCTTCCTCTTCCTCTCTCCCTGCTCCGAGAGAGTCCTCTTCCTCCTCCTCATTCTCGGGAGGAATCACCGAGTCGTCGGACACCTGAAAACGGGAACTCTTTCGATCACCCGTGGCCTCCTTCTTGGCCTTCTTCTCCGGCACCACCTGCGGTGCCGGAACCAGAAGCCTCGCTAGACGAGCGTCTACTGGGTCTTCTGGCATAGGAGCCAGACAGGTAATCTATTCCGCCTTCCTCATCCAGTCCTGTCAAAGGAAAAGGGGAAATTAGAACCCGCATAGAGTCAAACTATGAAAAACAAGTGTCCCGTAAAGGGGTAGAATCACTTACCTCGTCGGCTCAAGGCTGAAGGCGAAATCCGCGATCTTCAATCGCGGATGCGGGGGCTTCGGCGCCCTTGGACAGCACCTTCCAGGAGCCTTTGTACGTTGTGTCGAAGAGCTTGCTCAGCGCCTGGTGCTGTTCCGGATCGAACTCCCATAGATTGAATGCCCGCTCTTGGCATGGGAGAATCCGGCGGACGAGCATGACCTGGATCACGTTAACCAGCCTGAGCTTCTTCACGACTTCTTGATCTGGGCTTGGAGTCCCGGCTCCTTCAAACTACCCCACAAAGCAAGCCCTTCTCTTTCCAGGAGGTGAGCTGCGTGGGGATACCAGATCTAAACTTCGGGGCCGCCGCCCATTTAGGGTCACGCGGCTCGGTGATATAGAACCACCCGATTGCCACCTTGACGGATTCCACGAAGGCCCTTCGAACCAAAGGACGTTGGGCATCTTGCCCAACATGGCGCCCAAGACTACCGAAAGTGCCCTTCACTACCTTCGGCTTGACATTGAAGGTCTTGAGCCACAAGCCGAAGTGGGGCTGGATGCAGAGGAAGGCCTTGCACACGACGATAAACGCCGAGATGTTGAGGATGAAGTTCGGCGCCAGATCATGGAAATCCAGGCCGTAGTAGAACATGAGCCCCCGGACAAAGGGGTGAAGTGGAAAGCCCAGTCGGCGGAGAAAGTGGGGAAGAAAGACGACCCTCTCATGGGGCCTGGGGGTGGGGATGAGCTACCCCTCGTCGGGCAGCCGGTGCGCGATGTCACCGGAGAGGTATCCGGCGCCGCGCAGTTTGGCAATTTGCTCCTCCTTGACGGTGGAGGCCAACCATTTACCTCCCGCTCCGGACATGGTCGGAGAAGGTTGAGACGAGATGCGCGAACTTGGGCGCTGGAGCTCGAGTGCGCGGAGATGGATAAGCAAAGGAGGAAGAAGGCGTAGGTGAGAAGGTGAATCCTTATCCCTTATATGGGCGGACGAAGTCTTACGCGTCCCCCACCGGCCTGGTAAAACTCGCTTATCTCCCAAGCGTCACCATCAATGACGCGGTTGGGTTACCCACGCCCGTATTAATGAGAATCCCGGATTAAGGGGAAACACGATCTCTGCTTCGACAAGACGTGCCAAGGAAACCGCTTCGCTAAATGCGCTAAGGTGGTAAAGTAAAAAAAAATCGAGTAATGGCTTGGTAGTGGTGTGACGTCATGCCACGGAAAACGTCAGCAGATTGAACTTGTGTATATATTATTATTCTCTCTACGGTGGAATGTGGAATTTATTTTGCAGAGACGGACACTATCCTGGTGTTCACCATCTTCTATCATTTGTAGGAGGAACCCGCCTTGCAATGCCAATCAATATACACTTGGGACTTATCGTCATTGAAGCTGGTTCAGGGGGCTCTTGAGGAGTCTGGATTAGGGGGTGTCCAGATAGCGGACTACCATCATCACCGAACTATCATTTGCGGACTATCATCATCGACCGGACTCCAAGACTATGAAGATACAAGATTGAAGACTTCACCCCGTGTCCAGGATGGGACTTTCCTTGGCGTGGAAGGCAAGCTTGGCGATACGGATATGTAGATCTCCTACCATTGTAACCGACTCTATGTAACCCTAGCCCTCTCCGGTGTCTATATAAACCGGATGGCTTTAGTCCGTAGGACTACAATCACAACAACCCTTACAATCATACCATAGGCTAGCTTCTAGGGTTTAGCCTCCTTGTTCTCGTGGTAGATCCACTCTTGTAAACATCCACAATGTCAATATCAATCAAGCAGGACGTAGGGTTTTACCTCCATCAAGAGGGCCCGAACCTGGGTAAACATCGTGTCCCTTGTCTCCTGTTACCATCCGCCTAGACGCACAGTTCGGGACCCCCTACCCGAGATCCGCCGGTTTTGACACCGACAGTGGCCCTAGTGGCTTCTTGGGGAGCATTGTGCCTCCACACCGCTCCAAACGGAGATTAGCATCCGCAAGGGTGTGAAATTCGGGATACATCGTCGTCTCCGCGTGCCTCGATTATCTCTTACCCGAGCTCTTTACTTATGCACTTTACTTTGTGATAGCCATATTGTTTCTTGTCATATATCTTGCTATCACCTAGTAGTTTATCTTGCTTAGGATAAGTTGTTGGTGCACATAGGTGAGCCTAGTTGTTGTAGGTTTTGTGCTTGACAAATTAACCGCTAGGTTTATTCCGCATTTGTTCAAGCCTAAACTGTAATTATTTTAAAACGCCTATTCACCCCCCCTCTAGGCGACATCCACGATCTTTCAATTGGTATCAGAGCCTCGTCTCTCTTTGTCAGGCTTAACCGCCTAGAGAGTAAAGATGTCGACTAGGGTATTAGGATTCTCTGACACTCTTAGTTTCAATGGCACAAATTTTGATGTATGGGTTATTCGCATGCTTAATCTCTTTAGGGTCATGGACCCAAATTTAGAGTGAATTGTAGATATGGGTTTTTCTCCTCCAAAGGATCCCCAAAGATTATCTTTAGAGGATGAGAAAAACTCTTATCTCAATGCTCAAGCTTCTAATGTGCTTTTCGATGTTTTGAGCAATGTAGTTATATTTCAACTCATACCTTTCTGGGATGATCATGAGTTGTGGACAAAGCTTCAAGATAAATATGGCGTGTCCAAGTTTTGTGGGGATGATTGTTCTCCCTCCACCTCCGGCCGTGTTGTGTTCTCAACTTCTTCTACTTCACCTACATGTGGTTTGCCACAAGGTAATGACATGGTGAGTAGTGGTGTTCATTGCAATGATGATAGTGGGCTCAGTTTTGATAATCCTTCATCACTTTCTTGTTGCGATGCTTCATCTTTGGACTCTAGCACTTCGAGCACTCCAAATGTTTCACATGCTTGTGTAGATAGTCCTTGCATATCATGTACAAATTGCTTGACTAAATCTCATGATGATATGCTTGCTATGTCTTGTTGCCATGATAAAATGCATGTATTTCCTCGAGTTGTTGTGCTAACAATGTAGAGGAAACCCAACACTCCATGGAACAAGATGTGGTCTTGAATGGTGCTTCAAGGGATCCCACATCATCATCTATTGCTTTTTTCCTTATGGCCAAGGCTTCAAAGGTATCTCCCACTTTTAATCCCAATATATCTTGTGATAATATTGATGATGGCAAGAGTGATGATGATGTCGATTATGATGAAGAGAATGATGATGTTGCCTCCTTAAAAGTTAAGGGGGAAATAATTTTTAAAGCTCTTCTTAAGAATAAAATTGCTCATTTCAACTTCATGGAAATCATGTCTGTTGCTATTGAGGGCAAGAAATATATTGATGAGTTGGATTCTCGTCTTGAGGAGCATGAGGTCACCATTGATAAAATGGAAGGTCATGAGCGTGATTACGCTAATGAGATTGCGGACCTCTCTCAAGCTCTTGAACTTGAACAAACCACCAAGGAATCTCTTGAGGAGACTTTTGCTCTAGAGTTATCTAGAGTGGAGGAATCTCATGATAGATCTCTTGAGGTGGCCAATGTTTTTGAAACTAAAAATTCTAAGCTTGAAGTTGCTCATGCTAGACTCCTTGAGGATTTTGAGCACCTCGAAAATGGCTCAAGGGTCATCAAGGGTGAGCTCATCAAACTCACCGAAGTCTCATGCTCAACTTGAAGCTTCTTATTTAAAAGAGCTTTCCAAGTTGCCTTATCCTCTTGTTGTTAATGATGATGCTTGTGCTACTAACTCTATTTCTTGTGAAGCATCCATTTTAAAGGAGAACGTTGAGCTACGGGCTCAACTTGAGTTGCTATCTAGCAATTATGGGAAATTGGAAGAAAGCCATGAAAAGCTCTCAAGCTCTCATGATGATCTTCTAGTATCCCATAATGTGCTAAAGATAGCTCATGAGGCCATGATTTCTAAGGTAACATCTAGTGAGCCTCATGTGGACACTAGCACTACTTTTATTCAAAATGCTATATTGCCTTGTGCTAGTCCTCGCGATTCATCCATGCATAACGTTGGTACATCTTGTGATGAATTGCTTTCCTTGCCTTGTTGCTCTAACTATGAAGCTTATACTTCATCTAGTGCTTGTGTTGAGACTAACCATGTAGAGGAAATCAAAGAGCTCAAGGCCCAAGTCACTTCTTTGAAGAAAGATTTGGAAAAGTGTCATGAAGGGAAGGCCACACTCAACAATATCTTGAGTGTACAAAAATCCCCCAATGACAAAGGTGGACTTGGATTCAACTCCGGTAAGAAGAATAAGTCCAAGAGCAACAACAAGAAGGGCCAAAAACAAGTCAAGAGTTCGGCCAAGATTATTTGCTTCAAGTACAAAATTGAAGGGCATCATGTTAGATCTTGCCCATTGAAGAAGAAGGCCATTAGTTACAAGCAACAAGGGAAGCGGCTACAAGTGCATTCTCATGCTCAACCTCAAGTTGAAGAAAGGCCTCTTCTCAATAAGACTCAAGCTAATGCTTCTCAAGTTGAGAAACCAAGTGAGAAGAAATTGAAGAGTAGACGTTGCTACCTATGTCGTGAAAAAGGTCACGTCACTTCTTCATGCACGAATGGTACCGTATCCAACCCTTTTCTAATTGATGATATCTATTCTCTTGGGAAGGATAAGGTTGGCAATGTGTTTGCCAAGTTTGTTGGTACTCAAAGTGGTGTCAAGAAAAGAACCATTTTGGTAGCCAAGCCTATTGTGACTAACCTCTTAGGACCCAACTTGGTTGGGGACCAACTAGCTCATACTTGATCAATAGGTGTTGTTAGAGGACATTGGAGACTTGGCTACATTATGAAGAATTAAGGGGACTTCATCACTCTTATTGTCTCAAGCCAAGTCAATTGAATCATCAAGCTTATATCTTATATCCAATGTGCCTCCTTGCGGTAACTTGTACTTAAATTGCTTATATTGAAAGTTACTTGCCCCCTTGCATGTTTTGGTTTTGTTCCTTGCATGTTTTTGTATATGTTGTGTCTCCAAATTGCTTATCTTTAGTAATCAAGTTTATGTATGTTGGTTTGCACTTCATGTACATGTGTGTCGTACTTTGAGCCTTTGTGCATCTTGTTTGTATCTTAGTTGGCTCTTGTGAGAGATTAATGGAATATCCCATTATGGGGAAGTGATGTGCTTTGTGCACCTCACAATCCTATAAATGTGTGTACATGAGTAATACCATCTAGTATTGATATTTCATGATTATCTAGTCGCTATGTGGTATGTCTTCTCATGAGAAATTCAAATTCTAAATAGTCCATTAATTATAACTTGTTGGATTCTCTTATTGCCTCTTGTTAAGTTTTTTTTGGTATCACATTATGGGGGAGTCATATGCTATGTGCATATTAAAAGCCTAGAAAATGTGTACATTTGAGATATTTTCACCTAGAATTGATATTGTAAAGTATCTGTTCTTAGGTGGCATGTTAGCTCTACAAGTTACAATTTGCGTGTGTTCGGTGTGAAGATGATGTTGGGTATCCTTGCTATCTACCAACGGGAATCATTTCCAAATACTTCTTGTCTTTTGACAATTGGTACTCACTTATGTGCGGTAGAAATTATTGATCATCTCTACATTGGCCTTTGCTTTTATTTGCCTTATCTCTTGCCTAGGAATGTATCACTCCCTTTGTCTTCCATACCACTTGTGGATCTTGTTATTTTCTTGATCTTGTCTAGTGTTTTCTAGATACAGTGAAAGTGGTGATCCCACCTTGTGCATTTTGTATTCAAATGCAAATTCTCTATAATGCACTAGTCTTGGGCGAGCTATCCTATTTTCTATAAAACACTCATCTTGCGCTCCTTATCAAGTGTGTGTTGGTGGAAGGCAAGCCGTTTTCTTTTTGGTACTTTGTGCCATCATGAAACTTTGTACAGCTTGGTTTGTTTGGAACCATCCTCTCTTTTGGGAGTTTGATATCTTTTATTTAGTGTGTATCAACCGATATCTCATTCCTCGATGTATCTATTATGGATATCCTCCAAGTGATGATTTATTCATTTGGTATATTTTCTTCACTTGGTTTTTCTTTGTCATTTGGTATCGGTTTTTGAAAGTCTTGAGCATGCATATTAATTTGATGTAGTATTTTTAGCATGCTTTCTTTCTTGGACCCAATATATAGGGGAAACTCCACCAAGTCTCAAATTGGATGAGATGTGCATGAAATTCATTTTCATATCTATATGCACATATTTATGTGGAGGTTTTCCTATGTATTGTTGGTTCTCTAACTCTTTGGTCCCAATGAGTTTGGGTACCATTTTGTTTGTGTTGTTGTTCTAGGAGCAATTGGAGATGCATTGGATGCTCGGCTCACTCACAAGGAAGGTGGTGTCATCATGTGCTAATTGGAGTCAAGCTAGGATGATCAATGAACTACTACCTACCTTTAATTGGTATCTACTACATCCTTCCAATGATATCTCGGTAACAAGTATCTCTTCATGCATTCTTTTCTTGCATTCAACCTTGTGTAGGTTGCATCTTAGCATGATTTTCGTTCCATCTTGTGATACTTGTTTCCTTTCTCAAATCATCTCAACGATGATCTCATGTTGCTAGTTGTGATGTCTTTGATGGGTGTGTGGTAGGAAGTCATTTATATACTGTAAGACCATATCTAGCCATGTGCTATGCTTCCAAGCAAATATCTTATTGGTATATGTATGACTTCCTTTTGGATATCTTGGTCCTTCGCGTGGTAACTATTTCGGGTGTACATCCTTCTTTGTAGATATATATATATATATATATATATATATATATATATATATATATATATATATATATATCATCATGATTTCGTCTACCTAGAATATTATAGACTTGAGAGAAGTTGCATATCTAGATGATATCCTTTCTTTCACGTCCACCTTGTCTTTCTTATGTTATTTCTTTGGTGGCTCCGTGAAAGCTTTTGCCTTGAGTGCGTGTCTTCTATCATTGCATCTTGATGCGCTCTTGTGTGGTGAATATTATTTTCCTCATGCTTATCTTTACGAGGTTTTTGCCATCTTAATTGGTATCCCTCGTCTTGATGAGACTTTCATCTTCTATCTTCACCGCGGGTTGTCATAAGCATAGGTTCTCTATATGCTTATTAGTAAGCTTGTGAACCCATTTGCTAGTTGTGTGTGGGAATGATAGGCCTTGCACCGTGTGCCTCATTCTTTCAAGACTTTATTGATGCTTAATGCTCTTACAGACATTAGTCTTCTCAAGTGCATTGCCTTGACTCACACACATCTTTTTGGTTGAGCCCACTCTTAAGTTGCCTCTCTTACTTGTTGCTCAACCATGTGTTTGTTGCAAGTACTCGGCTTAGTTTCCTATATGCTCTCTTGCACTTGTTGTAAATTTCTATTGATTTTGGGGGAGCTATGATCCTATTTTGTGCACTTTGTATCCAAATACAAAAATTCTTTTGATTGCTTGATTGCTTGATTGGTATCTTTTGATTGCTTGATTGCTTGTTTCTCTCTTTGTTATGTCTTTGTGGCATACCTTCCTTTTGCAATCTTTGGGCCTCAATATAGTTTCTCTTCCTCCAAGTATTTACCGTTGGATATGTGTATTGCATTCCACTCTCTTGTTGAGAAATACACAATTTATGGAGGAACACATTTTATATTGGCCTTCTAAGCTTTTAGCCCATTTTGGCAATCGATGCCAATGGGGGAGAAGTTCCAGAGAGTTTTGTGGAGAAGTTTAGAGAGTTGTCTCTTCTGGCTTTGGTTTGTTCCTAAGCATACGCATCTCCTACGCATGCATTATTGGTTTTTGCATTGCATGGTGATGCATAATTCCTTATATAAACTCTCTTGAAAGTGATTGTCATCAATTACCAAAATGGGGGATTTTGAAAGACATGCGGTGCCCCCATGTGTGGTTTTGGTAATTGGTGACATTCTCTATGGGCTAATGGTTGAATTGAGTTATATTTGAAGGATTTTTTCATAGGCATTTCTTGAAGTCCATGTGTTGGTTTCAAGGAGTTTATGGGTTGACCAAGGTGCTATTAAGGAATTATCCAAAGATTGATCATGTGAGTGTTGAGCTTATTGCAAGCATGTCTTGAAGAAGAAGATTGTGTGATCATTCATGTTTACCTTCAAGACATCATCCACACGAAGAGAGTTGGAAAGATTCAAGGTTGATCAAGACTAAGTCAAGAGTGAATCAAGTTGATCAACTCACAAAGCGTAGAAGATGTACCGAGAGGGATCAAGTAATCCCAAGGTATGGTAAGAATTGTCCATTGCACTTTGTGTACTAACCCATGGTCTATGTGAGAGTATATGTGGGGTTAGGTACGTGTCCATGGGCTTGTGTCAAGAGGAAGATATCATTAAACCCATGGAAAGGATGACATCAAGTGGTGATCGTCATCAAGATTGCCGTGTGCAAGTTCAATTGGATCATCACGAAGAGATCAAGTGCTTGAAGCTTGCCATCCATTGTGGTGTCAATGGACTTTTGAAGATGTGCCAAAGAGTGGCTCGCCCATAGTGGAGTATGAGGGAGCAATCATCTAGTCTCCATCGACCCAACGCAATCAAGAAAGGTGGTCCATCTTGAGGAGGACAAGATCGTCATCATCTAGCTCAAGTGGATCATGTGCAAGGCAAAGGTTTGCCCTTTATAGGTTTTCTATTTTACCGGTCTCATGGTGGTAGTTGGGAGACCGGGTTATAGGATCAATAGCCGTACTGTTGGAGATATGCCCTAGAGGCAATCATGTATGATGATATTTCCTATGTGTTTATGAATAAAGATAGTCCTTGGACATTATCAATGATGTGTATCAGCAAGTACGTGACTTGTTTGTGGGACTATGCATTGTATGATGACTGTCCTAAAAGGTCCCTAGTTGAAAGGGCTGTGTGGACGCCAAGACCGACTAGACTAGCATATGACACGGTCGATGGCTCGGTCTCACTAGCCATGGAGCATTGGATGCTAACCGGATAATATGGACTTGGAAAGGTGCGGTCGGATTCGACGTAGTCGGATCCGAGTCGAGATAAGGTCCGAGTCGGACAGACCCAACTATGAGACGTAGCGATATGTCATCTGTGAGTCTCTAGTACAACATACATTCTATGTTCTAAGAACTGAGCCGACGCATGTACTCAGGATGGTGACAGACTTGCTTTGGGCCGACCAAACGCTACTCCGTGGATCGTGTAGTTACAAAGGTAGGTTTCGGGTTTGTCCGATCCCATCTTTGAGACATGGTCGAGCAAGATGGGATTTGCCCCTCCGATCAGAGAGATATACTCTGGGCCCCTCGTGTGATCTCGACCAGGAATAGCATGACCATGCGACAAGGATTATGAGATAATCCGGATTGTGGTGGTATCATCGGAACAAGAAAGAGGTCGGGTTAGCACAAGGATGACAGTCTCGCCTTGAGCCCGACAACATATATCGCGGCGGCAAAGGGAACCGAAGTGTGACACGTTATGCAGGTTCGCTTAACCAGCTTCATCGCTCGCTTGGTGGTCGGCACGCCTTGCTAGAGGCCGCTACCAACCGTCTGGTCGGAGGTGATCCGAATCGTGACCAAGCCGACTTGAACCTAAGGGGTCGCGCGCTTAAGGGAAGGAACCTACGAGGTCAGTTCAGAGGACCTTTGGTCGGATGTGATCCGAATCGACTAGGAACGTGACCAAATAGACTTTGGGCTTTAGGGTCCGTGCGAGGCCCAAGTGTTGAGCCCGCGACGGATGCCTATATAAAGTGGAGGTGCGGCACACTCATGCGTGAGATCGCTTTGGCGCTGCGACTAGGGTTTGCATGTGTTGCGAATAGCCACCTCCACTCGCCACCGACTGTGTGATCGGACCTAGCAGTCCGCCGACGACGTTCCTCCGCACGCAGCGGATACCGTTAGAGGCGGTGCACATGCGCCGCTCCGGCGAACTCGTACATGGGATCGGACGACCGGCCGCTCGAGGGAGATCGAACGAGGAGGAGACGATCCACGCAGACGCGCTGCCCCAACTCTTCTTCCGCTGCACGACACTGCGCGTCTAGTGGTAACGAACTATGATCCATCTCCCGTAGGATGTTCCTGGATGTTCTGCGCGTAGGAATTTTTAATTTGCAGTCGAAGCATCCTACCGTAGAACCCAACACGTACTATCAAGGGGGGCTCTCAAGTGAGTAGCTTGATCGTATCGTTCGTCGAGAGCTCAAACCATTGCATCCTTGCATCATGTTTCTTGGTTCTTGTTTGGTTCTCTTTGTGAGTCTTAGAGCTTATGGTCATCTTGATGATAAGCTTGAGTTCATCGAAAATGGAGTTTGCATGCGTCTTCTATGATGTTTTCGGTGTTGGAGGTTTTACCGGTCTTATCCGAGGAAGGGTTCTCATCTTTTGGGCCTTTTCTCATTTGCTTCTTATTGGTATTTCTATAAGGATTGTGTTAGCCCTTGTCGCTAGCTTTCCAACAAACTTGGTTTCGTCGAGGGTAGAGTATTCAACCCAAATTTATTGATTCGACACAAGGGGAGCCAAAGAATATTCTCAAGTATTAGCAGTTGAGTTGTCAATTCAACCACACCTGGATAACTTAGTATCTGCAGCAAAGTATTATGGAAGTAACGATAACGGTGGCAAAAGTAATAGTGATAGTTTTGTAGTAATTGTAACAGTAGCAACGGAAAAGTAAATAAGCGAAGAACAATATGTGAAAAGCTCGTAGGCATTGGATCGGTGATGGAGAATTATCCTGGATGCGATTATTCATGCAACAGTTATAACATAGGGGTGACATAGAACTAGCTCCAGTTCATCAATGTAATGTAGGCATGTATTCCGATAGTCATACATGCTTATGGAAAAGAACTTGCATGACATCTTTTATCCTACCCTCCCGTGGCAGCGGGGTCCTATTGGAAACTAAGGGATTTTAAGGCCTCCTTTTAATAGAGTACGGACCAAAGCATTAACACATAGTGAATACATGAACTCCTCAAACTACGGTCATCACCGGAGTGGTCCCGATTATTGTCACTTGGGGTTGCGGGATCATAACACACGAGGGTGACTATAGACTTGGAAGATAGGATCAAGAACTCACATATATTCATGAAAACATAATAGGTTCAGATCTGAAATCATGGCGCTCGGGCCCTAGTGACAAGCATTAAGCATAGCAAAGTCATGGCAACATCAATCTCAGAACATAGTGGATACTAGGGATCAAACCCTAACAAAACTAACTCGATTACATGATAAATATCATCCAACCCATCACCGTCCAGCAAGCCTACAATGAAATTACTCACGCACGGTGGTGAGCATCATGAAATTGGGGATGGAGGATTGTAGATGATGACGACGATGGATTCCCCTCTCCGGAGCCCGAACGGACTCCAGATCAGCCCTCCCGAGAGAGATTAGGGCTTGGCGGCGGCTCCGTATCGTAAAACGCGATGAATCCTTCTCTCTGATTTTTTTCTCCCCGAACACGAATATATATAGTTGGAGTTGAGGTCGGTGGAGCTCAAGGGGGCCCACAAGGCAGGGGGCGCGCCCCCCACCTTTGTGGATAGGGTGTGGGCCCCCTGGCCTTGATTCTTTCGCCAGTATTTTTTATTATTTCCAAAAATAATCTCCGTGAAGTTTCAGGTCATTCCGAGAACTTTTATTTCTGCACAAAAATAACACCATGGCAATTCTGCTGAAAACAGCGTCAGTCCGTGTTAGTTCCATTCAAATCATGCAAGTTAGAGTCCTAAACAAGGGCAAAAGTGTTTGGAAAAGTAGATACGTTGGAGACGTATCAACTCCCCCAAGCTTAAACCTTTGCTTGTCCTCAAGCAATTCAGTTGATAAACTGAAAGTGATAATGAAAAACTTTTACAAACTCTGTTTACTCTTGTTGTAAATATGTAAAGCCATCATTCAAGTTTTCAGCAAAGATTATGACTAACCATATTCATAATAACACTAAGGTCTCATGTTTACTCATGTCAATGGCATAATCAACTAGCGAGCAATAATAATAAATCTCGGATGACAACACTTTGCCAAAACAATCATGATATGATATAACAAGATGGTATCTCGCTAGCCTTTTCTGAGACCGTAAAACATAAATGTAGAGCACCTTTGAAGATCAAGTACTGACTAAACATAGTAATTCATGGTAAAAGAGATCCAGTCATAGTCATACCCAATATAAATTAATAGTAATGGATGCAAATGACAGTGGTGCTCTCCAGCTAGTGCTTTTTAATAAGAGGGTGATGACTCAACATAAAAGTAAATAAATAGGCCCTTCGCAGAGGGAAGCAGGGATTTGTAGAGGTGCCAGAGCTTAGTTTTTGAAAGAGAGATAAATAATATTTTGAGCGGCATGATAAATAATATTTTGAGCGGCATACTTTCATTGTCAAGATAACAATCGAGAGATATCGATATCTTCCATGCTACTCACATTATAGGCGGTTCCCAAACTAAATGGTAAAGTTTATATTCCCCCTCCACCAACAAGCATCAATCCATGGCTTTCCCGAAACAATGGGTGCCTCCAACTAACAACAATCCTGGGGGAGTTTTGTTTGCAATTATTTTGATTTGATTTGCTTAAAGCATGGGACTGGGCATCCCGGTGACCAGCCATTTTCTCATGAAAAGTGAGGCGGAGTCCACTCCTCTTGAGAATAACCCGCCTAGCATGGAAGATACAGACATCCCTAGTTGATACATGAGCTATTCAAGCATGCAAAACAGAATTTTATTTGAAGGTTTAGAGTTTGGCACATACAAATTTACTTGGAACGGCAAGTAGATACCGCATATAGGAAGGTATGATGGACTCATATGGAATAACTTTGGGGTATAAGGGATTGGATGCACAAACAGTATTCCCGCTTAGTACAAGTGAAGGCTAGAAAGAGACTGGGAAGCGACCAACTAGAGAGCGACAACAGTCATGAACATGCATTAAAATTAATAAACATTGAGTGCAAGCATGAGTAGGATATAATCCACCATGAACATAAATATCATGGAGGCTATGTTGATTTTGTTTCAACTACATGCGCGAACATGTGCCAAGTCAAGCCACTGGAATCATTCAAAGGAGGATACCACCCTACTATACCACATCACAACCATTTTAATAGCATGTTGGCATGCAAGGTAAACCATTATAAACGCCTAGCTAATTAAGCATGGCATAAGCAACTATAATCTCTAATTGTCATTGCAAGTATGTTTCTTCATAATAGGCTGAATCAGGAATGATGAACTAATCATATTTACAAAACAAGAGAGGTCGAGTTCATACCAGCTTCTCTCATCTCAATCAGGTCATCATATATCTTCATTATTCACTTGCACGACCAAACGATGTGGAAAAATAATAATAGTGCACGTGCATTGGACTAAGCTGGAATCTGCAGGCATCTGACATATAGGAGAAGACAAGATAATATGGGCTCTTGGTTAAATGAACAATAAGTCATATGAGAGCCACTTTAACATTTTCAATATGGTCTTCTCCTCTCGACCCCCCAAAGAAAAAAGAAAAGAAGTAAAACTATTTACACGGGAAAGCTCCCAACAAGCAAAAGAAGAACAAGAAATCCTTTTGGGTTTTCTTTTTAATTATTACTGCTACAAGCAAGGAAAGTAAACTAACTAAAAGCCACAACTAATTTTTTTTGTTTTCTTAAGGTTTATCAAACACACAAGAAGAAAGCGAGAAAAAAAGAAAAAGAAACTAGCATGGATAGTACAATGAAAAAGTATGAGTACCGACAACTAGCAATGAGTGTGTGAACATGAATGTAATGTCGGTGAGAGATACGTACTCCCCCAAGCTTAGGCTTTTGGACTAAGTTGGTCTATGGCCACGGCTGGCCTGGCGGATATCCAAAGTTGTAGTTGGGGTTGTACTGAGATGCAGCGGCTATTGCATCGTGTGCTGCAGCGTGGAGGCGAGCTGTCTCAGTCCTCCTCTCATACTCATTCGCCTGTTCCTTGGTTATGACATATCTCCCCTTTGCCTGGAAGTCAAAGAAAGTAGGATCAGGGAGAGCGACGTGATAGGTGCGTCGTCTGTCAAAGATTAGTCGGTACTGGAGGAACCGATCATTCCTCTCAACAAATTGATGACAAACCATAGCCTCATAATCTAAATAAACAGGAGGCAACTCAACATCATACTCATGTATGGGTATATCAAGAAAATTAGCTAGACGGGTTGCATAAATTCCACCAAAGAAATCTCCATTAATTCTATTATTATGCAACCTACGTGCAACAATGGCTCCAAAATTATAATGTTTATCTCCTAATACAGCACTCCTGAGAACACTGAGGTCAGGGACACACATGTGACATGCTTCATCCTTACCATTTATGCACCTACCTATGAAGAGAGCAAAATAATGTATAGCAAGAAAATGAATGCTCTCTACGGTAGCTTGTGTTATATCTCTAGACTCCCCCATAGTTATACTAGCAAGAAAATCTCTAAACTCAGATTTGCGAGGCTCGCTAGTGCTACCCCATTGTGGAAGTTTGCAAGAAGTATTAAAATCCTCTAAGTCCATAGTATAAGAATTTTCATAAAGATCAAACATGACAGTTTGAGAATTACGTGATGATGAAAATTCAAACCTTCTCACAAAGGAATCAGTGAGATAGTGGTACTGACGGCACTTATCTGCCTCGAAGCTCTCAAGATCAGCATTACGCACATATGCGTTAAATTCTTCCTTGATTCCTGCTCGATCCATAAAGTCCTCTAGAGGCCATTCACAAGCCCGCACTTGAGCTTCCCTCGGTGGTTACTCGTCCGCATCGCGTATTGGGAGCCTGGGTCCTTGCTTCCTTGAAGGACCACCTTGATACATTTTACTAAACATATTTCTTCCTCTGAAAAATTTCTGAAATTTTTAGTAACTTCAAAATAAAAGTGAACCAAACTCGACAAAATTGATAGCAATTACTCCCTCCACAAGTGCCTAGAGGCCATATCATGCATTAGAACTACTTGGAACCATATAAATTTGTCATGCAAGCTCAAGAACATGGTCACCTAGGCAGCAAAAATTTGCAATGAATAAAGCACTAGAACAAAAACTAATTGGACCATTGGAGGAATCACGTACCAAGGAAGAATCCCCCAAAGCAGTTTTGTGAGAGGTGCTTTGAGCAAGGAGATAAAAAATGGCAGCAAGATGAGCAAGAACTCGTGCTTGAGCTGCTTGGTGATTTTTTTGGGAGGAAGAGGAGTGTGTGGCGGCTGGAATAAGTGGAGGGGAGCCACCATGGGCCCACGAGGCAGGGAGGCACACCCAGGGGGGTGGGCGCGCCCTGGACCCTCGTGGCCAGGTGCTTGCTCACCCTGATGTGTTCTCAGTGCTAGATATTCTCAAATATTCCAGAAAAAATCATATTTCAATTTCAGGGCATTTTGAGAACTTCTATTTTCGGGGTATTTTTTTATTGCACAGATAATTCAGAAAACTGACAGAAAAATACTAATTTTGCTTTATTTAATCTAAATAACAGAAAGTAAAAGAAGGGTACAGAAGGTTGTGCTTTCTAACTTCATCCATCTCATGCTCATCAAAAGGAATCCACTAACAAGGTTGATCAGGTCTTGATAACAAACTCATTTCGAATAACATGAAACCGGAGAAATTTCGAGTAACACTATGTTACCTCAACGGGGATATGCACGTCCCCAATAATAAGAATATCATATTTCTTCTTGACAGTAGAAAGAGGAAATTCAAAACCTCCCATAATAATCGATGGAATTTTTCCAATAGAATTGATATTGTGGACTTGAGGTTGTTTCCTCGGAAAGTGTACCATATGCTCATTACCATTAACATGAAAAGTGGCATTGCCTTTGTTGCAATCAATAACAGTCCCTGCAGTATTCAAAAAGGGTCTTCCAAGAATAATAGACATACTATCGTCCTCGGGAATATCAAGAATAACAAAGTCTGTTAAAATAGTGACGTTTGCAACCACAACAGGCACGTCCTCACAAATACCGACAGGTATAGCAGTTGATTTATCATCCATTTGCAAAGATATTTCAGAAGGTGTCAACTTATTCAAATCAAGTCTACGATATAAAGAGAGAGGCATAACACTAACACCGGCTCCAAGATCACATAAAGCAGTTCTAACATAATTTCTTTTAATGGAGCATGGTATAGTGGGTACTCCTGGATCTCCTAACTTCTTTGGTATTCCACCCTTAAAAGTATAATTAGCAAGCATGGTGGAAATTTCAGCTTCCGGTATCTTTCTCTTATTTTTAACAATATCCTTCATATACTTAACATACAGATTTATTTTGAGCATATCAGTCAAACGCATATGCAAAAAGATAGGTCTAATCATTTCAGCAAAGCGCTCAAAATCCTCATCATCCTTTTTCTTGGATGGTTTGGGAGGAAAGGGCATGGGTTTCTGAACCCATGGTTCTCTCTCTTTACCATGCTTCCTAGCAACAAAGTCTCTCTTATCATAACGTTGATTCTTTGATTGTGGGTTATCAAGATCAACAATGAGTTCAATTTCTACATCATTATCATTGCTAGGTTGAGCATCAACATGAACATCATTATTAACATTATCACTAGGTTTCATTTCCAGATTGTGTTTCAACATCAGAAATAGAAATATCATTGGGATTCTCAGGTGTGTCTACAACAGGTTCACTAGAAGCATGCAAAGTCCTATCGTTTTTCTTTTTCTTCTTTTTAGAAGGACTAGGTGCATCTACATTAGTTCTCTGAGAATCCTGCTCAATTCTCTTAGGGCGACCTTCTGGATACAGAAGTTCCTGAGTCACTTTACCCCCTCTAGTTGCAACTCTCACAGGAAAGTCATTATTCTTACTATTCAATTCATTGAGCAAATCATTCTGAGCCTTAAGTACTTGTTCTACTTGAGTGGTAACCATAGAAGCATGTTTACTAATGAGTTTAAGTTCACCTTTAACTCTAGACATATAGTCACCCAAGTGTTCAATCATATAAGCATTGCGTTTTAATCTCTACCAACATAAGCATTGAAGTTTTCTTGTTTGACAATAAAATTATCAAACTCATCTAAGCATTGGCTAGCAGACTTATAACGAGGAATATCACCCTCATCAAATCTATAGAGAGAATTTACCTTTACTACATTTGTCGGGTTATCAAGACCATGTGATTCTTCAATAAGTGATGAATTAAGACCATGTATTTCTTCAACAGGAGGTAAATTCTTAATATCTTCAGCTTTAATACCTTTTTCCTTCATAGATTTCTTTGCCTCTTGCATATCTTCAGGACTGAGGAATAGAACACCCCTTTTCTTCGGAGTTGGCTTAGGAGTGGTTCGGGAAGTGTCGGTGTACTAGAGTAGGGGTACCCTAGTATCCCGTACTCGTGCACGGACAGTTGCAACACCCCGCGGCAGGGTTTGCCTGGTCACCGTCAAGATCCTCCGGGGCTCCTTTGGAGCCATTCAAGAACAAAGTATTTGACTAAGAAGACAAGACCCCGGCAAGAGGAGCTTGCCGGGAAGGCCATTCAAGGCATACAGAAGACAGGGCCCCGGCAAGAGGAGCTTGTCGGGAAGGCTCGGAGCGCGACAAGCCTCCGGACGCGACAAGGCGCTTGCCGCGGCAAGCAACCTCTCTCCATCTCCGCTCCAGCTCATCCAGCAACGTGTCACCATGGGACCATTCCATGTGCGCGTGTCAAGAGGCTGTGCAGCCAGCGGAGAGCAGCGATAAGCGGCTGACAAGCTTGCCATCGTGGCGGCGGTGGCGCTTTTGACGGTCTCTGTTGCCTTTGTTTGGGCGACAGACGGGCATTTATTGCTTTTGTCCCTTGCCGTCGAGTTAGGTATTTTGCACCGTACATCGCTCAAGTAGGTTTACCAACCTCTGTTTTTACATTTGTACCCTCATCTATGTTGCCACTGCCGGAGACCCTTGAGCATATAAAAGGAGGCCCATGCATAGCGTAGAAAGGGTTCGGTTCATTCGACTCACTCGAGACCAGACACGCTCACGCTTAGGTTTTGTAGCTCCCATCGCTCCCTAGCAAGAACATAATACATCAAACAAGCAGCGGTAGGAGTTTTATCTCTCCGGAGAGCTCCGAAGCTGGGTAAACTGCTCGTGTGCCTCGCCTCGATCCGCTCTTCGTGCGATCTCCGCCCTCCGAACCACAAAGGGGCCTGGTCCGCCGCCCCATAGGTGTTCGTGGGTACGATCGACCTCCCGACATCTTTGGCGCACCAGGTAGGGGGCGTCGAGGCCGTGTGAATCTGATCCGACGTTCACACGAGCAGCGTCCTCAACATCTTTCTCAACATGCCACCGAAGAAGAAGGCTTCGGCGGCAGCAGAGCCGTCCGCGTCGTACCCACCCTCACCGCAGAAAACGGGTGGTGGGGCAGACGCCGGCGGAGGAACGGGCGCCGACGAAGGTGTTCGCGACGTTGCCAAGTCCAAGGACAAAGCCCCGCAAACCTCGGCGTCCGCGCATCCCCGCGCCCATCTCGGAGACGGGACCAACAACGTCATGGCGTTCACAATGCCATACGTTCGTTGGATCGAGACCCTCAAGACCAGCATGCGCGCCAACATGCCGGCACGAGTGAGATCTGATGCGCTGGGCGGTGCTGCTCCTTCTAACATAGTTAGAAGTCCGAGCATATCCCGCCTCGCACCGCTCGCCAATGCCACCCACTACTCCACTAGAAGCTCGGCAAGAGCTCGGCTGCTCTCGACTACCCTCCAACGACCGACAAGGTCGACGAGTGGAGGCCACTATCGAGCCTCATCGGCTTTGTTAACGCGGCGACGCTCCGCGGCAACCAACACCGTCGGTGCCGCGACAAGACGACAAGGCACGAGCCGGTGGCGACGAGACTATCGGAGGTGCAACTACCATGCACTCTCCGCCCCGAAGGCCAAGATCACCGACTCACCGGATCCACCTCGACAGTGACTCCACCGCGTCATCGGATCCGCGAGCTCGCCGCGATCAGCGCCAAGTTCTTCATGAGCGACAATAAGAGGACGCTCGAACTCGCATCGAGCGCCGGAGAGAAGCGCGACGTCAGTCCGACAAGCGCGCTGGGCCTTCTGTTGACGTGCGCGCGCCGGAGGAGCCATGCGACTTGCCGTACGCGGTAGGTTGTCCTGCGTTCACTCATGAGCTGCGGCAAGTCCAGTGGCCCAGCCAGAAAAACTTCAAACCAGATGTGCCAGAGAAGTATGATGGCAGGACGCATCCATCAGAGTTCCTCAGCATCTACACCATCGCGGTGCAGGCTGCGGGGGGACGGAACGACAAGATCCTCGCCAATTACTTGCCGCTCGTGCTCAAGCCCAACGTCAGATCTTGGCTCATGCACTTGCCGGACAGCTCCATATCCTCTTGGGCAGATCTATGCCATCGGTTTGTTGGTGCCTTCACGGTGGCCACAAACCTCATGGCTAAGAGAGTGACCTTCATCCGCTAGCCCGAAGGAAGGAGAGTCCTGCGCAAGTTCATTCAGAGATTCAGCCGTGTGCACTACAACATCGGATGTCCACCACTGCGGTGATCGGTAGCGTTTCATCGAGCGTGCGGAATCGCAGGATGAGGGAGGAGATGGCGATGTGCAAAGTCAAGGACGTCGATGAGCTGCACGCCTTGGCCGACAAGTGTGCACTTGTGGCCGAGGAAGGGAGGAGACTCCCGGGAGAGAATGCAGAAGCAGGATCTGACAGTGAGGAGACCGCCCCGGCAAAGAAGAGCCGGCGGCGAGGCAACATGAAGAAGAAAGGCAGAGAAGTGTTAGCTGTTGAGCAGTCCGGCAATGGAGGTGGCGACAAGAACGCCAAGGCTGGTGGCTCCGGCAAGGAGGTTGCCGCTGACGCCAACCACCAGTCTGCGGGCGCGCCGACAAGCGTGACGGCTCCGCAAGCAAGATTGCAAGATCCACCGCACCAAGGGCCACGACCTCCGAGCTGCAAGAAGGTCGAGCAGCTTGTCGAGCAATGCCAGAAGGCTGAGTACGGCGCCGACAAGGAGAAGGCCCAGAAGGTCTTTGGAGGAGCAAGCAAGAAACGTCCCGGCCGGGGAGGACGCCGCGGCAAGGCCAAGCAGCGGCAAGGAGACAGACCTCCCCGCGGTCGCGACAAGGATGAAGATGATGACGACGACGAAGATATGGAAGACGACGACGCCGATGAGCAGTAGTTCTAGAAATCCACAGAGGTCCTCTGCGTTGACGGAGGTGCTTCCCTGCATACCTCCCACCGCCAACTCAAGCAATGGATGCGGGAGGTCAATGCAGCGGAACCATCCGTAGAGTCACGCAAGCCTCTGAAGTGGTCCAAAGACGCCTATCATCTTTGATATTGAGGACCACCACGATCGCATAAGCTGCGGTCGGGTGTTTGCCGATGTTGGTCTCACCAACCATCCGCAACCTCAAGGTCACCAAGATGCTAGTTGACGGCGGGGCCAGCTTGAACCTGATCTCCTCGCGGTGCTCCGAAGCTTCAAATCCTCGACAATGAGCTCGAAGAGATCGGCACCTTCCAAGGAATCAATCCGGGAAGGAGCAAGCCGAAGGGAAGATTATCTTGCCGATAATGTTTGGCAAATGAGCTGAACTTTAGGACCGAGAGGGTCACATTCGACGTTGCCGATTTCCCATTGCCTTACAATGGGATACTTGGCCGTCAAAGACTTCGCCAAGTTCATGGCGGCCTCTCACTACGCATACAACTTACTCAAGATGCCAGGCCCGATAAGTGTCATCTCTGTCCAGGGCGACAAGAAGGATGCCCTTATCTGTGCCGACAAGATCTACCGGGATGCAGCAGCCGCAACAGATTGCCAAACACTTGCCGATGAAGCTCCCGGGGAGAAGAAGACAAAGTCCAAGTCCGGCAAGAGCTCTGATGCCCACTCCGGCAAGCGCACCTCTTCGGAGTGCTACGCTACCGTCGAGGACGCACCATCGAGCTCCACCGGCAAGTGCAAGAAGAAGATGGTAGCTCCGCCAAAGACCAAGAAGGTGCCCGCCAAGGAGGACGGCACTGGTGGTACCTTCACCATCAGTGCCTCTCTCTCGAACCTAAATAGGAAGGCGCGCTCGTTGCTTTCCTGCGGGCGAATGTCGGCGTGTTTGCATGGCAACCGTCGACATCCCGGTGTTCGGGAAAGTGATTGAGCACCGCTGGCCGTTTGTCCTCATGCGCCGCCGTCAAGCAAAAAGTCAGGAAGCAAGCGGTGGAGCGCCAAGAATTCATAGCGAAGAGATCAAGAAACTGGAAGCGGCGAGGCCTTGTCGAGGAGTGCTCCATCCTACGTGGTTGGCCAATCCAGTAGTCGTCGCATAAAGCAAATGGGAAATGGAGACTTTGTATTGACTTCACGGATGTTAATAAAGCTTGTCCCAAAGATCCATTTCCCTTACCGCATCGACCAGATTGTTGACTCCACGGCTGGATGTGATTTGCTTTCGCTTTCTTGATGCATACTCAGATACCATCAGATCTTCATGGCTGAAGAAGATGAGGAGAAGACCGCATTCATTACACCATGTGGCACATCTTTGTTTCATACGGATGCCTTTCGGTTTGAAGAATGCTGGTTCAACATTTGCAAGCGTAGTCCATGACGCTTTTGAGCCGCAAATGCACAGAAGTGTAGAAGCCTACATGGATGACATAGTGGTCAAAAGCAAGGACAAAGCAACTCTGGTTCAAGATTTGGACGAGACCTTTGCAAATCTGCGCAAGATCAACCTCAAGCTTAACCCCGAGAAGTGCGTGTTTGGAGTCCCTTCCGGCAAGCTTCTCGGGTTCTTCGTGTCTCGGCGAGGGATTGAAGCCAATCCCGACAAGATTAAGGCCATTGAGCAGATTGAAGCACCAAAGCGCGTCAAGGATGTCACGAAGACTTGCGGTTGCGTAGCTGCTCTCAGCAGAGTTTATTTCTAGGTTCTGCTGAGCGCATACCGCCATTTTTCAAGATTTTGAAAAAGGCAGGTCCAATGAAATGGACTCCCGAAGCGGAGGCTGCGCTGCAGGACTTAAAGAGATACCTGTCCTCCACTCCAACACTTGTTGCACCTAAACCACAAGAGAAGTTGCTGCTATATATAGCGGCAACCAATCAAGTGGTTAGTGCTACGTTAGTAGCGGAGAGGGAGGCGGATGACGAGCCAGCTACCACGGCAAACACATCCAATGACAGTGGGGCTTCGCCGACAAGCTCTGGTCCCGACAAGGACGAATCCGCAGACGCATGAACAGATGCGAAAAGGATGGTGCAGCGCCCGGTTTACTTTGTCGGTTCCCTCCTGCAGGGGGCTAGGTCAAGGTACTCTGGTGTGCAGAAATTGCTTTTCGGCCTCCTCATGGCCTCGAGAAAGCTGCGCCATTACTTCCAAGCACATGAGATCATAGTTGTCACTCACTTTCCGCTCAAGAGGATACTGCAGAATCCAGAGGCAACAAGCATGATTGTCGAGTGGGCACTGGAGCTGTCAAGCTTTGGTCTCAAGTTCGAAAGCACTTCAACTATCCAAAGCAGAGCATTGGCAGAATTCATAGCAGAATGGATGCCAACGCCAGATGAAGAGATTCTGGAGACGAGCATTCCCGTCAAGGAAGCAAGCAGAGAGTGGCTAATGTACTTTGATGGTGCCTTCTCGCTGCAAGGCGCCGGTGCCGGCGTGCTGCTTATCGCACCCACCGGAGAGCACCTCAAGTACGTAGTCCAGATGCACTTTCCCAAGGAGCAAGCAACAAACAATAACGCAGAGTATGAAGGTTTGCTTGCGGTCTCAGGATCGCAGTGGACCTTGGGATCAAAAAGCTTATTGTCAGAGGTGACTCGCAGCTTGTCGTCCGCCAAGTGAACAAAGATTATCAGAGTCCGTTAATGGAAGCATACGTTGATGAAGTGAGGAAGCTAGAAGAGCACTTTGACGGCCTGCAAATGGAACATGTTCCAAGAGCTCGTAATGATATTGCCGACGGCTGTCAAAGTGCGCTGCACTTAAGTTGCACTGTGGAACCAGGGATTTTCGTGCTCAAGTTGACTCAACCAACCGTAACACCATCAATCGGACAAAGCAAGAAGAGGAAGTTGATCTCGATGACTACTTTCCGCAGAGCTTCCCGAAGCCGTCGCTATGCGAAGGTCCCCAAGATCAACACCAACGGTCTTTGAGGGGCAGTCTGCTCCGACAAGCCCTGTGGTTTGTTTCGTTGAAGCAGACGCTCGACAAGTCTTGCTACGGCAAGCTTGCCGGGAGCATCAAGCTTCCGCAGAGCCGCAGGAGTTCTTGCCGTAGAAGCCGATGTTCCCGCAGCAAAGATATGTGCCTTTAGTCCTTGTTGTCGAGCCGCAAGCTCCAAAGATGGGCGCAGCCGATTGTCCTTTTCCTTCGTGACGGAGAACTTCCCAAGAACAAGAAGAAGCGGAAAGAGTAGCCCGGCGGTCAAGTATGTACCGGTTTGTTGACAAAGATACCGCATGTAAGAAGACTCAACGGTGTGAAATTGAAGTGTATTCCTGTGGAAGATGGATGAAGCTGTTGGCGAGTTACACGGAGGCATATGTGGTCACCACATTGGCGCAAGAGCACTTGCCGGAAAAGCTTTCCAAGAAGGTTTCTTCCGCCGACAGCCCTCCAGGATGCAATCGCACAAGTAACCAAGTGTGAAGCGTGCAGTTCCATTCCAAACAGATACACCAGCCAGCTCAAGCTCTCCAGACGATCCCTTTATCCCGGCCCTTTTCGGTCTGGGGCTCGACATCCTCGGCCCTTTCCCCGAAGGTCGGGGCTTTGAGTACTTGTACGTCGCCATCGACAAGTTCACAAAGTGGCCGGAAGTGGAAGCGATGAGGAAGGTGACAAGACGATCGGCGATCAAGTTCTTGGTCGATTGTTTGCCGTTTGGAATCCCTAACAGGATCATCACCGACAACAAAGACACAATTTACGAAGTCGCACCTTCATGCAAGACGTCCAAGATCTTGGCGCCAAGGTCTGCTTTGCTTCTGTTGCTCACCCGAGAAGCAACGGTCAAGCAGAGAGGGCAAATGCTGAAGTGCTGCGCGGGCTCAAGACCAGAACTTTCGACTGGCTGCACAAGTGCGGAAGAAACTGGATCGAGGAGCTGCCGGTGGTTCTTTGGTCGATCAGGACGCCGCCAAATCGAGCCACCGGCCAGACACCTTTTGCTCTAGTCTATGGAGCAGAGGCAGTTCTCCCCACGGAACTCGTATACAGATCGCCTCGAGTGCTTGCTTACGATGAGCTTGAGCAAGAGCAGCTGCAACAAGATGACGCGCTGCTCCTTGAGGAGGATCGTCTTCAAAGTCATGCGAGCTGCTCGCTTCTGACAAAGAAGCTTTGCGCCGCTACCATAGCCGCATAAAGTTAGTGCCAGAAGTCTCGAGGAAGGCGACCTTGTTCTTGGCGTGTTCAGTCCGCCAAGAATTCAAACAAGTTGACGCCAAAGTGGGAAGGCCCTTATCGGGTGAAACGAGTCACTAGGCTCGGCGCCGTCCGCTTTGAGACCGAAGATGGCATCCCGTGAGCAACTCTCGGAACATTGAGCATCTTCGTAAGTTTTACCCATAGAGGCGCGGTTGCGGAACCTGTTCGGCAACCACCTTTTGTACAAGTCTTGCCGCTGTTGCATGTAATCCTTTGTACAAAGCCGGGCGCAGACCCCGTGCATCAGTAAAGCTCATATGTTGCGCACAACTTGTCAAATTCATGCTTTCATCATTTTATTGCATGTTTTGGCTAACACTTTGTGCAGCAACCACACCCGGTAAGCAAAATTGAGCCGTTGGGCTCCATAACTTTATTTTCTCTTCTTTCTCTTTTCTCAAAGAAAGGAAGACTCCCTCGCGCACAAGTTAACCAGGGGGGAAGGAGAAGATAATACTATGGACCAGGCATCGCTCGAGGAAGTTTCGCCTTATCGGGAAGCAAGAGACAGAAAAGCTAAGTTGCCAAAATTTGAGCAATCAATTTTTAAATTTTTAAGTTATCTTCCTCGAACGAAAGTACTTTGTATGGAAAACCTGTGTGCAGAGGAACCAACTCATGAGCTAGTCGTGCCCTTACTTTGTTTCGAGTCCGCTCAACAACTTAAGTGAGCTGCGGCTAGTCGCGACAAGGTTGCTTGTCGGAGGCGGCTTTGCCAAAGAAGCTCTTGACGTTCCGACTGGCGCCATGGCAAAGGTGCCCGCACCGACAAGTCCCCCAAATGCGTAAGGCGGAAACGTGCAAAGGAAGGAATCAAGTAGAGGAAATAATGTTGCATTGATCGCCTAAGATAGAGTATATTACAAAATAACTTGTCGCTGATCTAACAAAGTGTTCTAAACATGATCAGCAGCGACAAGGGAAGGATAAAATTGGCGGCCTAGTCTACGCGATCGCCATCAATCCGCTTGATCTTGTTCACCTTGTCCACAATGGGTGCCACAAGGGCTTTGAGCTCCTCCACATTGGCATCTGGCGGCAATGATCTGAGGACGCCGTTAAGGTTGAGGCCCGGATTGCGGAAGGCCACCTTTATCAACACCTTCTCGAGGGCTCCTGCACAGATCTGGCGTGATTCCTCGGCCAGTTGCTTTGGGACCTCTTCCCGGAGTCGCTGGAGACCCGTCACCACGCCTTTGAAGAATAAACTGAGTTTGGTGCTGGGTTGGAGATGCTCGTCGGAGGAGTATGCAAGGTCCGCCATCCCCAGCTCCATCAGCTCGTTGTGGATGTCGGCAGCAGTGTCCACAAGGCCTTCAGTCCAATGCTCCACACTCTCCCTCAAGGCGTTCTGGGTGGAAACAACATTCGCTAGCAGCTCCTCCTTGGCTTTGATCGTCTCCAACAGGCCCACTTCCCGCTCTCTGGCGCCGTCCAACGTCTGCGTCAGAGTGGTCATCTTCAACTCAAGATCCGCCTTGGAATCTTTGGCAGCGTCAAGCTCCTTGCCCCTATCGGCGAGACGGCCCTGCAGCTCGCCAAGGGTGTAAGCGTCCTTCTCGCGCTCGTGCTTGAGCGCGGCAAGCTCTTCGCCGCTCTTCTTGAGGCTGGCCTCCAGCTGTGCCACCTTCGCCTTCAACTCTTCCTTGGCGGCCTCGGCGGCTGCGGCGGCATCCTTCGCTTCCTTAAGCGCCCCGCCAAGTGACTCCTCGGCTGCAAGGTCTTCTTCATGGCTGTCCAGGTTGACCTTCCGCTGCGCCACTTCGCTTTCTGCGGAGAGCTTCTCGGCAGCCAGCCGCTGCTCCTCCTCATTGCGGCCTTCTCAAGGATGAAGGCCGTGCGCTCTTACGCAAGTTGCCCAGCATACCTTTCGTCGCGAAGAGTTTCTTGGTTGGCGCTCCGGAGCTCTTCTGCGCGCTTCTCCATGTCCGCTCCCTCCCTCGCGACAAGTGCTTCCGGGGACTCCAACTTGGCTTGCCGGGCGCGGTAGAGCGACAGCAGCTCCTCCTCGGACTCGCCGCTGCTGCCGCTTGGCGCGTCCACCAGCGTCAGCCCAACGGAGGCGAGTAGCTCGCCGTCGAAGGCCTCTCCTTCGACCGGGCGCCTGAGCTCGACTCGGGGAGTTTGATGAAGACACCCTCGTCGGCCTTGGTAGGCGCGGTGGGGCTCCTCGAACTGGCCTTCTGACGATGGCGGGGAGTTGGCTGTCGGTGTAGCGCCTGGCGCTCCTGCAGCCTTAGGGCCGTCAGTGCGATCGCCTGACCCCTCGCCAGCTTCTGCGTCGGCAGCCTCGGTGGCCTTCTCGCCAACAGGCTCGTCGGCGACGGCCTCTTCTTCCACAGCAACGACCTCTTCTTCCACGACGGCGACCTCGTCGGTGTTGCCGCGCGCTTCCTCCTCGCCGGCAGCCTCGACCTCCATCCGCTCTGCGCCGACGAAGAAAGAGCGATCAAGCAAATGTTCAAAAGAGAAACAAAAGAAACCAAGCCCAAGGGAGATTTTCGTAAGGAAATTACCCGCAACGGGATCCGCAGCCATGGCCTCGACCACTTTGGAGGGTCACTGCACTGCCCCTTGCCGGGTAGCCTCCTTGCCGGAGTGGCCTCCCTTGTCTGAGGGCGCCTCCTTGCCGGGAGAATCCTCCCTTGGCGGCGTAGTGACAACAGACAGGATTTCGGGGGCGGCTTCTGAGCCCTCCTGATGAGGCTGCTCTGCTCCTACACAAGTAAACAATCAGGTATCAACGAAGAAGGAGCACCCCTGCACACCTAACAGTAAGGAGAAAGCCGCACACTTACCCCTGGGGCTATCTTTGAGGGGCTGCTCTGAGGAAGGGTTGCCGGGTCCGGCAAGGGGGTCTCAGACGCCTCCTCTGTTGCCACGGGTGGATCGTCCTCAACGACGACCGTCGGGATCTTGGCCCTCTTCGACGCTCTCTGGGCTAGCGTCCTGAAAAGGAAAGAGTTTAGAACGAAGCAAATCAGATTCAAGATGAAGCAATAAAATTGAAGAAATACAAACACAATCTCAAAGCTTACTCCTCATCTTCCTCCTCGGAGCTGAGCGCGGAGAAGTCAAACTCCGGCTCGCCTCCGGTGCGACGAGGCGGAGGAGTGGGCTCTCTTGGCTGCTTGGCGGAGGCGTCGGCGGTGGCCTGGGAAGACCCCGCCCCAGTTGTCGCAGCAGTGTGAGGCGCCTCAAGGCAACATCGCTTGCGCGGTAGAGCAGCGTCATGGCGCTTCTTCTTGTGGGCGATCTGCCGCCCCGACTCGTCTCCGGCCTTGCGGAGACGCCTCTTCGGCGGAGTCGGGGGCTCCGCTGGCGGCAAGTTGCCGGGTGGTGGAGAAGAAGCGCCCTCAGCGGGTCCACTCGACCCGGCCTCGGGCTCGACAAGCTCGTCCTCGCCGGCGATCTCCCTTCGCTCGGCAAGGCTTGCCGCCTTCGCCGCGTCCGCCTCCTCCACGGTGTACCCGAAGACTCCAGCGGCAGCTCGCCGCCTCCTCCACCTGGTGGCAATACGCGCCATCTCCTCGTCGGTGGTGTCGCGAGTGAGCCTTTTCGCTCGTCGGAGCGGATCGGCACTTCTTCCAAGTCGTCGAAGAACTGCTGCACGACCTCGTCGGGAGGCTCCTGCCAGGTTGGAACGATCCCATGGGAATCGCACAACGGCATCATGGCGCGGATGCGGTCGAGTGCCGAGTTGTTGCACAATGGGACGACCCCCCTCGGCAACCTAAACCACTCAGGGTGATCGGGGTCATTCTTGAACAGCTCTAGCAGCATCGCATCCAGCTCCAAGACGGTGAAATTCCAGTTCAGCCCGGGCGCAACCTCATGATGTCTGCCGCATTTTGGAACTCCCAAGCAGGCCTCCTCCTCTCCTGCAAGGGAGTGATGCGGCGCGGCGAAGTCTGCACCAAGCTGCGCTTACGGTTAGTCCGGCAAGCCTGAGGCGCAAAATCCGGGTCACAGCTATCTTCAACCTAGCATCCTCCGGCGCCAAGTTACTCCAATCTCTGCCGCGCACTATTGGGGTTTGGCGCACGGCAGTGAAGGGCTGCGGGTTCTCCTCTACGACCCAACACCAATTGGCTCTCCACTCCTCCCACTTGTTGCGGAACTCTCCTTACAGATAGGCTTCTTTCTTGCCGATCCTGGAGACCCAATCTATCCCCCCGGCAAGTGGCTCTCCTCTCTCGACGCGGGCCACGAAGAAGTGGCGGAAGAGTGCCACATTTGGGTGGATCCCGACAAAGTTTTCGCAAAGGTGTGCGAAAACTGCCATGGTCAAGACGGCGTTGGGGGTGAAATCAAGGAGGCGGAGGCCATATGTGTTCATGATATCGCAGAAGAACTCGGAAAAGGGCGGGCAAAGCCCGCAATAGAAGAAAAGGGCAAAGAAGGGGTACCCTGTTGGGGCCAAATCAGAAGCGGAGGCGGGGAGTACCTTCGTGCGCGGATGCGCACGCGTCTCCGTTGACCAAAAGAGATAGAAGACATCCCGCAGCTCCCTTGCGCCGAGCTGAGGGGGGAAGATGGCCCGCTCCTTGCGCAGCGCCGCAAGCCGCTGCGCCTCGGCCGACTTGACGCCCTTCTCATTGTCGGCTTTCGGAGCCATGGCGAGGGCGGCGGAGGAGGCCGACGGCGGTGAGTGCGCTTGTGGCGAAAGGGGGCGGGGCGCTGCTCTCTTCGCACCGGAGAAGAAGGGGGGAGCGGCGGTGGTTTTCTTGACAAGATAGTAATGGCGGAGTGGACGGCCTGCCCCTGTTTCCCCCGCTTATAAAGAGGGGAGGCGGACGTTCCGCTTTCTAATAAAGAAACCCCCACGACCACGCCCACGATCTTCGCACGACGCCACGTTCGGTGCGTGCCGTTAGTGGGGGTCGTGGTGGGTCCGGGCGAAGGCTTGGCGTGATCGAGGCCGCGTGTGACCGTGCACTTGTTTTGGGCCTGGCCCGGCGCTTCGGCACCGTGTCTGACCCAGCCGGGGGCTCCTGTCGGTGTACTAGAGTAGGGGTACCCTAGTATCCCGTACTCGTGCAGACGATTCTGCAGCACCAGCGGCGAGTTTACTGGTCACCGTCAAGATCCTCCGTGGCTCCTTTGGAGCCATTCAAGAACAAAGTATTTGACTAAGAAGACAAGATCCCGGCAAGAGGAGCTTGCCGGGAAGGCCATTCAAGGCATACAGAAGACAGGGCCCCTGCAAGAGGAGCTTGTCGGGAAGGCTCGGAGCGCGACAAGCCTCCGGACGCGACAAGGATTCGGCCGCGGCAAGGCGCTTGCCGCGGCAAGCAACCTCTCTCCATCTCCATCTGCTCCGGCTCATCCCGAAGCGTGTCGCCATGGGACCATTCCATGCGGCGTGTCAAGAGGCTGTGCAGCCAATGGAGAGCAGCGATAAGCGGCCGACAAGCTTGCCATCGTGGCGGCGGTGGCGCTTTGACGGTCGTTTGCACTGTTTGGGCGACAGACGGGCATTTATTGCTTTTGTCCCTTGCCGTCGAGTTAGGTATTTTGCAATCGCATAATGTTCAAGTAGGTGTACCAACCTCTGTTTTTACATTTGTACCCTCATCTATGTTGCCACCAGTCGGAGACCCCTTGAGCATATAAAAGGAGGCCCATGCGCAACGTAGAAAGGGTTCGGTTCATTCGACTCACTCGAGACCAGATACGCTCACGCTAGGTTTTGTAGCTCCCATCGCTCCCTAGCAAGAACACAATACATCAAACAAGCAGTGAGGAGTTTTATCTCTCAGGAGAGCTCCGAAGCTGGGTAAACTGCTCGTGTGCCTCGACTCGATCCGCTCTTCGTGCGATCTCCGCCCTCCGAACCACAAAGGGGCCTGGTCCGCTTGACCCCATAGGTGTTCGTGGGTACGATCAACCTCCCGGCAGAAGTGTCCAATTATTTTCATTGGTCAACATATTATTCAATAGAATTTCAGCTTGATCAACAGTTCTTTCCACGAAAACACAACCAGCACAACTATCCGTGGTCTCTGGAAGCATCGGTTAGTCCATTATAAAAGATATCAAGTATTTCATTTTTCTTGAGAGGATGATCATGCAAAGCATTAAGTAATTGGAGAAGCCTCCCCCAAGCTTGTGGGAGACTCTCTTCTTCAATTTGCACAAAATTGTATATATCCCTTAAAGCAGCTTGTTTCTTATGAGCAGGGAAGTATTTAGCAGAGAAGTAATAAATCATATCCTGGGGACTACACACACAACCAGGATCAAGAGAATTAAACCATATCTTAGCATCACCCTTTAATGAGAACGGAAATATCTTAAGGATGTAATAGTAGCGAGTTTTCTCATCATTAGTGAACAAGGTGGCTATATCATTTAATTTAGTAAGATGTGCCACAATAGTTTCAGATTCATAGCCATAGAAAGGATCAGATTCAACCAAAGTAATTATATCAGGATCAACAGAGAAATCATAATCCTTATCAGTAACAAACATAGGTGAAGTAGCATAAGCAGGGTCATATTTCAATCTAGCATTAAGAGATTTTTCTTTCAGCTTAACTAATTATTTCTTAAGATCACTTCTATCATTGCAAGCAAGAAAGTCTCTAGAAGTTTCTTCATCCATCACATAACCCTCAGGCACAACAGGCAATTCATTTTTAGGGGGAGAATCTTCATCATCACTTTCATCAATATTATCAGTTTCAGTAATTTCATTCTCTCTAGCCCTAGCAAGTTGTTCATCAAGAAATTCACCAAGTGGCACAGTAGTATCAAGCATACAAGTAGTATCATAATAAGTATCATGCATAGCAGAAGTGGCATCATCAATAACATGCGACATATCAGAATTAATAGCAGAAGCAGGTTTAGGTGTCGCAAGTTTACTCAAAACAGAAGGAGAATCAAGTGCAGAGCTAGATGGCAGTTCCTCACCTCCCCTCGTAGTGGGAGGGATAAAATTTTGTTTTCTTGTCTTTCATGTTCCTCATAGTGACCAGCAGATATAAATCCCAAGTGACTCAAAGAATAGAGCTATGCTCCCGGGCAACGACGCCAGAAAATAGTCTTGATAACCCACAAGTATAGGGGATCGCAACAGTTTTCGAGGGTAGAGTATTCAACCCAAATTTATTGATTCGACACAAGGGGAGCCAAAGAATATTCTCAAGTATTAGCAGTTGAGTTGTGTATTCAACCACACCTTGATAACTTAGTATCTGCAGCAAAGTATTTACTAGCAAAGTAGTATGGAAGTAACGATAACGGTGGCAAAAGTAACAATGATAGTTTTGTAGTAATTGTAACAGTAGCAACGAAAAAGTAAATAAGCGAAGAACAATATGTGAAAAGCTCGTAGGCATTGGATCGATGATGGAGAATTATGCGGATGCGATTATTCATGCAATGATTATAACATAGGGTGACACAGAACTAGCTCCGGTTCATCAATGTAATGTAGGCATGTATTCGAATATAGTCATCACGTGCTTATAGAAAAGAACTTGCATGACATCTTTTGTCCTACCCTCCGTGGCAGCGGGGTCCTATTGGAAACTAAGGGATATTAAGGCCTCCTTTTAATAGAGTACCGCACCAAAGCATTAACACATAGTGAATACATGAACTCCTCAAACTACGGTCATCACCGGGAGTGGTCCCGATTATTATCACTTCGGGGTTGCCGGATCATAACAAATAGTAGGTGACTATAGACTTGCAAGATAGGATCAAGAACTCACATATATTCATGAAAGCATAATAGGTTCAGATCTGAAATCATGGCACTCGGGCCCTAGTGACAAGCATTAAGCATAGCAAAGTCATAGCAACATCAATCTCAGAACATAGTGGATACTAGGGATCAGACCCTAACAAAACTAACTCGATTACATGATAAATCTCATCAAACCCATCACCGTCCAGCAAGCCTACGATGAAATTACTCACGCACGGCGGTGAGCATCATGTAATTGGTGATGGAGGATGGTGATGATGACGACGGCGACGGATTCCCCTCTCCGGAGCCCCGAACGGACTCCAGGTCAGCCCTCCCGGGAGAGATTAGGGCTTGGCGGCAGCTCCGTATCGTAAAACGCGATGAATCCTTCTCTCTGATTTTTTTCCCCGAACACGAATATATAGAGTTGGAGTTGATTTCGGTGAAGCTCCAGGGGGGCCACGAGGCAGGGGGGCGCGCCCCCACCCTCGTGGATAGGGTGTGGTCCCCCTGTCCATCATTCTTTCGCCAGTATTTTTTATTATTTCCAAAAATAATCTCCGTGAAGTTTCAGGTCATTCCGAGAACTTTTATTTCTGCAAAAAAATAACACCATGGCAATTCTGCTGAAAACAACATCAGTCTGGGTTAGTTCCATTCAAATCATGCAAATTAGAGTCCAAAACAAGGGCAAAAGTGTTTGGAAAAGTAGATACGTTGGAGACGTATCAATGAATAGCAATGAGAGGGGAAGAGTGTTTCTACGTACCCTAGTAGACCAAAAGCAGAAGCGTTTGACAACGCGGTTGATGTAGTCGAACTTCTTCTAGCTCCGACCGATCAAGCACCGAACAACGGCACCTCCGAGTTCTGCACACGTTCAGCACGATGACGTCCCTCGCCTTATTGATCCAGCAAGGTGTCGAGGAAGTAGATGAGTTTCGTCAGCACGACGGCGGGGTGATGGTGATGGTGATGGTGAAGTGATTCTTGCAGGGCTTCGCCTAAGCACCGCAAAACTATGACCGGAGGTGTAAACTATGGAGGGGGCGCCGCACACGACTAACGGTTGTTGTTGTGTGTTCTAGGCGCCCCCTCCCCACATATATATAGGTGGGAGGGGAGGAAAGGCAGCCATGGGGCGCCCCAAGTAGGAGGAATCATACTTGGGGTCCTCCCAATTCGCTCCCCCCTTTCCTTATTTCAGAGGGGGGGGGGGAAGGGAAGAGGAAGGAGAGAAGAAAGGGGGGGGGGCGAACCCCCTCTTTCCCTTCTCCAATTCGGCCTCCTTCCTTGGGGGGGGGGGGGGGCGGGGTGTCACCCCTTGTGGGCTGGTGTGCTCCCCTCCTATGGCCCATATGGCCCATATCTTTCCCCCGGGGGGTCCTGTAACCCCCCGGTACTCCGATAAATACCCGATACATTCCGGAACACTTCTAGTGTCCGAATACTATCATGCTATATATCAATATTTACCTCTCGACCATTTGGAGACTCCTCGTCATGTCCGTGATCTCATCCAGGACTCCGAACAACATTCGGTCACCAAATCACATAACTCATATAATACTAAATCATCATCGAACGTTAAGCATACGGACACTATGGGTTCGAGAATTATGTAGACATGACCGAGACACCTCTCCGGTCAATAAATATTGGGGAACGTAGCATGCAATTTCAAAAAAATTCCTACGCTCACACAAGATCTATCTAGGAGACACATAGCAACGAGAGGGGGGGGGGGAGTGTGTCCATGTACCCTTGTAGACCGAAAGCGAAAGCGTTAGTATAACGCGGTTGATGTAGTCGAACGTCTTCACGATCCAACCGATCTTAGTACTGGACATACGGCACCTCCGTGTTCAGCACACGTTCAGCTCGATGACATCCCTAGAACTCTTGGTCCAGTAGAGGGTCGAGGGAGAGTTCCTACTAGGAGTAGGATTCGCCCCCCCCCCCTTTTCCTTTCTTTCACCGGAGGGAAAAGGAAGGAGTGGGAGAGGAAGAGGAAAGGGGGGCCGCACCCCCTCCTCCTTGTCCTATTCGGACTCCCTAGGAGGGGGCGCATGCCACCCCCCGCGGGCTTCCCTCTCTCTCCCTTAGGGCCCATGTAGTCCCAATACTTCCCCGGGGGGTTCAGGTAACCCCTCGGTACTCCGGTAAAATACCTGAACCACTCGAAACCATTCCGATGCCTGAATACTACTCCCTCCGTCCCATAATGTAATACGTTTTTTGACACTACACTAGTGTCAAAAGACGTCTTACATTATGGGACGGAGGGAGTACCTTCCAATATATGAATCTTTACCTCTCGACCATTTTGAGACTCCTCGTCATGTCTGTGATCTCATCCGGGACTCTGAATAAAATTCGGTCACCAAAAACACATAACTCATAATACAAATCGTCATCGAATGTTAAACGTGCAGACCCTACGGATTCAAGAACTATGTAGACACGACCGAGACACATCTCCGGTCAATAACCAATAGCGGAACCTGGATGCTCATATTGGTTCCTACATATTCTACGAAGATCTTTATCTGTCAAATCGCAATAACAACATACGTTATTCCCTTTGTCATCGGTATGTTACTTGCCCGAGATTCGATCGTCGGTATCATCATACCTAGTTCAATCTCGTTACCGGTAAGTCTCTTTACTCGCTCCGTAATGCATCATCCCGTAACTAACTCATTAATCACATTACTTGCAAGGCTTATAGTGATGTGCATTACCGAGAGGGCCCAGAGATACCTCTCCCATACTCGGAGTGACAAATGCTAATCTTGATCCATGCCAACCAACAAACACCTTCGGAGACACCTGTAGAGCATCTTTATAATCACCTAGTTACGTTGTGACATTTTATAGCACACAAGGTGTTCCTCCGGTATTCGGGAGTTGCATAATCTCATAGTCAGAGGAATATGTATAAGTCATGCAAAAAGCAATAGCAATAGAACTTAACGATCATTATGCTAAGCTAACGGATGGGTCTTGTCCATCACATCATTCTCTAATGATGTGATCCCGTTCATCAAATGACAACACATGTCTATGGTCAGGAAACTTAACCATCTTTGATTAACGAGCTAGTCAAGTACAGGCATACTAGGGACACTCTGTTTTGTCTATGTATTCACACATGTACTAAGTTTCCGGTTAATACAATTCTAGCATGAATAATAAACATGTATCATGATATAAGGAAATATAAATAAAAACTTCATTATTACCTCTAGGGCATATTTCCTTCAGTCTCCCACTTGCACTAGAGTCAGTAATCTAGAATACATAGTAATGATTCTAACACCCATGGAGTCTTGGTGCTGATCATGTTTTGCTCGTGGAAGAGGCTTAGTCAATGGGTCTGCAACATTCAGATCCGTATGTATTTTGCAAATCTCTATGTCTCCCTCCTTGACTTGACCGCGGATGGAGTTGAGTGTCTCTTGATGTGTTTGGTTCTCTTGTGAAATATGGATTCCTTCGCCAAGGCAATTGCTCCAATATTGTCACAAAAGATTTTCATTGGCCCCATGCACTAGGTATTACACCTAGGTCGGATATGAACTCCTTCATCCAGACTCCTTCATTTGCTGCTTCCGAAGCAGCTATGTACTCCACTTCACATGTAGATCCCGCCACGATGCTCTGCTTGGAACTGCACCAACTAATAGCTCCACCATTCAATATAAATATGTATCCCATTTGTGACTTAGAGTCATCTGTATTAGTGTGAAAGCTTGCATCGATGTAACCATTTACGATAAGCTCTTTGTCACCTCCATAAACAAGAAACATATCCTTTATCCTTTTCAGGTATTTCAGGATGTTCTTGACCGCTGTCGAGTGATCCACTCCTGGATTACTTTGGTACCTCCCTGCTAAACTTATAGCAAGGCACACATTAGGTCTGGTACACAGCATTGCATACATGATAGAACATATGGCTGAGGTATAGGGAATGACTTTCATTTTCTCTCTATCTTCTGAAGTGGTCGGGCATTGAGTCTGACTCAACTTCACACCTTGTAACACAGGCAATAACCCTTTCTTTGCCTGATCCATTTTGAACTTCTTCAAAACTTTATCAAGGTATGTGCTCTGTGAAAGTCCAATTAAGCGTCTTGATCTACATAGATCTTGATGCCCAATATATAAGCAGCTTCACCGAGGTCTTTCATTGAAAAATTCTTATTCAAGTATCCTTTTATGTTATCCAGAAATTTTGTATTATTTCCAATCAACAATATGTCATCCAAATATAATATTAGAAATGCTACAGAGCTCCCACTCACTTTCTTGTAAATACAGGCTTCTCCAAAAGTCTGTATAAAACCATATGCTTTGATCATACTATCCAAGCATATATTCCAGCTCCGAGATGCTTGCACCAGTCCATAAATGGATCGCTGGAGCTTGCATACTTTGTTAGCACCTTTAGGATCAACAAAACCTTCTGGTTGCATCATATACAACTCTTCTTTAGAAATCCATTAAGGAATGCAGTTTTGACATCCATTTGCCAAATTTCATAATCATAAAATGTGGCAATTGCTAACATGATCCAGATAGACTTAAGCATCGCTACGGGTGAGAAGGTCTCATCGTAGTCAACTCCTTGAACTTGTCGAAAACCTTTCGCAACAAGTTGAGCTTTGTAGACAGTAACATTACCGTCAGCGTCAGTCTTCATTTTGAAGATCCATTTATTCTCTATGGCTTGCCGATCATCAGCAAGTCAACCAAAGTCCACACCTTGTTCTCATACATGGACCCCTTCTTAGATTTCATGGCCTCAAGCCATTTCGCGGAATCTGGGCTCATCATCGCTTCCTCATAGTTCATAGGTTCGTCATGGTCTAGTAACATGACTTCCAGAACAGGATTACCGTACCACTCTGGTGTGGACCGTACTCTGGTTGACCTATGAGGTTCGGTAGTAACTTGATCTGAAGTTCCATGATCATCATCATTAGCTTCCTCACTAATTGGTGTAGGAATCACTCGAACTGATTTCTGTGATGAACTACTTTCCAATTCGGGAGAAGGTACAATTAGCTCATCAAGTTCTACTTTCCTCCCACTCACTTCTTTCGAGAGAAACTCCTTCTCTAGAAAGGATCCATTCTTAGCAACGAATATCTTGCCTTCGGATTTGTGATAGAAGGTGTACCCAATAGTTTCCTTTGGGTATCCTATGAAGACACATTTCTCTGATTTGGGTTTGATCTTATCAGGATGAAGCTTTTTCACATAAGCATCACAACGCCAAACTTTAAGAAACGACAACTTAGGTTTCTTGCCAAACCACAGTTCATATGGTGTCGTCTCAACTGATTTAGATGGTGCCCTATTTAACGTGAATGCAGTCGTCTCTAAAGCATAACCCCAAAACGATAGCGGTAAATCGGTAAGAGACATCATAGATCGCACCATATCTAATAAAGTATGGTTATGACGTTCGGACACACCATTACGATGTGGTGTTCCGGTGGCGTGAGTTGCGAAACTATTCCACATTGTTTTAAGTGTCACTACAAAAAAATACACTTCCATGATGATACGTGTTTGTCACAGTAGGTCACATTTTCTGTCATGCATGTACATCCATGACGATTTTATGACAGAATCAAGATAGTCATAACCGTGCTGTTGTAGAAGTGTTCCATGACATTACCAAAATTATCATCATGGAAGTGTCCACTTCCATGACGATAAATCGCGCGTCATAGTAGTGCTTTCGTCAAGGGTGACCGACACGTGGCATCCACCGTAACGGTTCGCGTTAAGCTATCGGGTCCTGTTTTGGATCCGATAACCCGTTAACGGCCTGGACCAATGAGGATTTTCCATGTGTAAAATTGTCATTGGCCGGAGGAAACACGTATTGTCTCACCGTTGGAACAGATGTCATCCATTCATTAGACAGGAGGCGCCTATGATAGGTCGACATGTGGCACGGCCCAACAGAGGCCAATTCCGGTGAAAAGGCCGGCCCGTTTGACTTGGTCAAAAGGTAACGGGTCGGCCCACGAAAAGCCTATCAACGGCATGTTCATATATAGCCCATTTATGGCCCGCTAACTCACGGCCCGTTACAGAATATAGGAATTAAGCCCAGTAGCTTCATATGGGCCGTCCAATATGATTCCAGCCCATTGTAACTTCCGGCCCATGTATGGCCCATGATGTCTTTCGGCCCATACGAGGCCATTTGTAACTCTTGGCCCATTAATGGCCCGTGGTGAACCTGGCCCGCAATGAACAGTGTATCACTTTATACCCATTAACGGCCCATTATTCCATTGGGCCGTTGAGGGAGTCCTGGACTAAGGGCTCCTCGGGCGTCCGACCTATTAGCTATGGGCCGGACTGATGGGCTGTGAAGATATGAAGAACGAAGACTCCACCCGTGTCCGGATGTGACTCTCCTTGGCATGGAAGGCAAGCTTGGCGATTGAATATGAAGATTCCTTTCTCTATAAACCGACCTTATGTAACCCTAGATCCCTTTGGTGTCTATATAAACCAGAGGGTTGGGTCTGTAGAGCCGAAGACAGATAGCCATAGTCATACGGGCTAGACTTCTAGGGTTTTAGCCATTACGATCTCGTGGTAGATCAACTCTTGTAATACTCATATTCATCAAGATCAATCAAGCAGGGAGTAGGGTATTACCTCCATAGAGAGGGCCCGAACCTGGGTAAACATTGTGTCCCCTGCCTCCTGTTACCATCGACCTTAGACGCACAGTTCGGGACCCCCTACCCGAGATCCGCCGGTTTTGACACCGACATTGGTGCTTTCATTGAGAGTTCCACTGTGATGTCGAAGATAGGATCGATGGCTCGCCTTGTTCTCAAGGACAATATCACCTTTGGAGGAGCACTGGCCCCAGGCCAAACCCTCCGGCTGGGCGGCTTTACCATGACCGCCCGTTCGGCCGTTAAGCCGATGATGACCTCTCGGGTCATCGAAAATCCCCTTCATATCGACTACGAACACTCCAAGCAGATGGATCCAGTGGAGCTTTCGTCTTTAAACGAGCTCCTAGATCGCATCGCCGCCCTGGGGGTCGCTACAGACTACGATCAAATTGGGCTTAAAACCGATCAGAGAGAAATCAAATCTCCACCGATCACCCACCAGATAGCGGTAGTCGAGGAGCGAGACGACAACTCTTCCTCCATACTGAGGATGGACTATGTCCGGATCTACGACCTCGAACAGCCGGACACCCACCTGCGAAGAGATACATCTTGCCCTCCGAACACAAAATCGGACGACGGGCCTAAGAAATCAGTTGATACCCCGGAGCCCGGACTGTTAAGTTCGGAGGATCTTCAGACTCCAGATCCAAAACTAAGCCAGGGTTCGGATTTAAATCCACCCACCCACCCAGATATAAGCGCTCTCATGAGCATACAACAGCAGTCTCAGGAAACGGTCCACCACTTCTGGGCCAGATTCCTCCTTGTCAAAGACAAGATTAAAGATTGCCGCGACGAAGACGCGATCTTAGCATTTCGCAACAATTGCACGGACGAAGGAATCCTCAACGCCATCAACCGCCATCGCATATTACACTTCACTGACTTGGCAACTATCGTACAGAAGTAAACCGCAATGGAAAGCGCCTGGAAAACTCAGGCGGCCCATTGGGAATCATCGGTCCCCACTAAACTCCTCGTCCAGGCGAAAAGGGCACACCCTCGTGGCACGCCCGGTCCAATAGTAAAGAAATATAAGCCAATTACGGGGTGTGGAACCATTCTGGAAGGATGGCTTGATGGGCCATGCAAAATACAAACAACACCGGATAACATACCGACCCACAGCCTTAGAGCATGTTGGATACTCCGGCAAGTGGCCAAGAGCGGTGAGGATATCCTCACCAAAAATAGCCTAGAACAACACCCCCCAGAAGACGACGACCTCAAAGTATTGACGGTCTTCGAGACATTTGCTTCAAATAATAGGCGCAAAAGGGCACTCCGTGAACTCACCGAAGTCTGCCAAACTGCAACAATAAACCCTTGGAACGACACGGCTATAACTTTTAATGCCGATGACGAACCCAAATATAGGACAGTCCAGGCACCAGCCGCCTTGGTCCTCAGTCCAATCGTGGACGGCTTTCGGCTTGCCAAGGTTCTCATGGACGGTGGCAGCGGACTAAACCTCATCTATGAGGATACACTCCACAAAATGGAAATAGACAGGAGCCGCATCGGGCAAAGCAGCACAACCTTCTGAGGAATCATTCCCAGTCGAGAGGCGCGGTGTGCGGGAAAAATCACACTTGACGTGGTATTCGGCACGCCAAAGAATTATCGGTCCGAAGAGATAACCTTCTAAGTGGCCCCTTCAACAGTGGATATCACGCCCTCTTGGGGCGAGAGGCATTTACATGCTTCCAAGCTATACCTCATTACGGGTACATCAAGCTTAAGATGCCCGGGCCTAATGGTATACTCACTCTCGCCAGTGATCCGGACATAGCACTCCGTGCTGAAAACAAAACCACATCATTGGCCCTTGAGGCACTATCCGAAGCCCTCGCGGCCGAAGAATTAACCGCACTACGCTCCATGATGGACAGGGACGATGTGATCCTAGACAAACAACCCAAATCCACCTCATTCAAACCGGCTGAAGAAATAGTGAAATTCCAAGTCCATGCAACGGACCCCAAGAAGACAACATCTATTGGAGCACAACTAGACCCAAAGGTTGATGCCGTGCTACGGGAGTTCCTGTGCGAGAACTGGGACATATTCGCCTGGTACCCTTCTGATATGCCAGGAATCCCACGCAAGTTGGCGAAACACAACCTCAATATATTGAAGGGATATAAACCGGTCAAACCAACACTGCGGCGTTTTTCCGAACCCAAACGTCAAGCTATGGGGGAGGAGCTAGCCAAGCTAATAGAGGCCGGATTCATTAGAGAAATAAAACACACGGACTGGCTGGCAAACCTAGTGATGGTGCCGAAGAAGGACAAATCCTGGCGCCTATGCGTCGACTTCAAAGACCTCAATAAGGCTTGCCCCAAGGATCCCTTCCCCCTCCCCCGCATCGACTAGATTATTGATGCTACTGCAGGACATGACTCACTGTGCTTCCTTGACGCATATTCCGGATAACATCAAATTAAAATGAAGGAGTCCGATCAAGCTGCAACAGCATTCATCACCCCATATGGGCCATTCTTCTTCAACACCATGCCCTTCGGGCTCAAAAACGCCGGCGCCACCTATCAACGCATGATCCAAACATGCCTGGAGAAATAGATCAGCAAGACAGTTGAAGCATATGTGGACGACGTCATCAACAAAACTAGACACGTCGAAACACTCATAGACGATTTACGTCTCACATTCGACAACCTCCGTGCATATGACATTAAGCTCAACCCGGAAAAATGTGTTTTCGGCGTCCCCGCTGGAAAACTGCTAGGCTTCATTGTCTCCAATAGAGGAATTGAAGCAAATCCAGCCAAAATCCGAGCTTTGTCACAATTGGCTACGCCAACGGACCTCAAACAGGTCCAAAAACTTGCCGGTTGCGTGGCAGCTTTAAGCCGCTTTATCTCCAGATTGGGAGAAAAGGCATTGCCACTCTATCGCCTTCTACGGTGCACCGAGCACTTCAAGTGGACGGATGCGACAACGACCGGACTGGAAGAAATAAAAACTCTTCTGGCAAGCAACTCAATCCTGGCCGCGCCGAATATCGGCGAACCCATGTTATTATACTCATGGCAACACACCAGGTGGTTAGCGCGATGCTCGTTGTCGCACGAGAACAGGACGGACACAAATTTCCGCTTCAGAAGCCAGTATACTACGTATCCATTGTCCTCACACCATGCATATCCCGATACCCCCATTATCAAAATATAGCTGATGTCTACTACACAACCTTCTTCTTGTAGACGTTGTTGGGCCTCCAAGTGCAGAGGTTTGTAGGACAGTAGTAAATTTCCCTCAAGTGGATGACCTAAGGTTTATCAATCCGTGGGAGGCGTAGGATGAAGATGGTCTCTCTCAAGCAACCCTGCAACCAAATAACAAAGAGCTCTTGTGTCCCCAACACACCCAATACAATGGTAAATTGTATAGGTGCACTAGTCCGTGAAGAGATGGTGATACAAGTGCAATATGGATGGTAGATATAGGTTTTTGTAATCTGAAAATATAAAAACAGCAAGGTAACTATGATAAAAGTGAGCATAAACGGTATTGCAATGCTTTGAAATAAGGCCTAGGGTTCATACTTTCACTAGTGCAAGTTCTCTCAACAATAATAACATAACTAGATCATATAACTATCCCTCAACATGCAACAAAGTGTCACTCCAAAGTTACTAATAGTGGAGAACAAACAAAGAGATTATGGTAGGGTACGAAACCACCTCAAAGTTATTCTTTCTGATCGATCTATTCAAGAGTTCGTACTAGAATAACACCTTAAGACACAAATCAACCAAAACCCTAATGTCACCTAGATACTCCAATGTCACCTCAAGTATCCATGGGTATGATTATACGATATGCATCACACAATCTCAGATTCATCTATTCAAACCAACACAAAGTACTTCAAAGAGTGCCCCAAAGTTTCTACCGGAGAGTCAAGATGAAAACGCGTGTGCCAACCCCTATGCATAAGTTCACAATGTTACGGAACCCGCAAGTTGATCACCAAAACATACATCAAGTGGATCACGTGAATATCCCATTGTCACCACAGGTAAGCACATGCAAGACATACATCAAGTGTTCTCAAATCCTTAAAGACTCATTCTGATAGGATAACTTCAAAGGGAAAACTCAATCCATTACAAGAGAGTAGAGGGGGAGAAACATCATAAGATCCAACTATAATAGCAAAGCTCGCGATACATCAAGATCGTACCACCTCAAGAACACGAGAGAGAGAGAGAGAGATTAAACACATAGCTACTGGTACATATCCTCAGCCCCGAGGGTGAACTACTCCCTCCTCGTCATGGAGAGCGCCGGGATGATGAAGCTGGCCACCGCTGATGGATCCCCCCTCCGGCAGGGTGCCTAAACGGGTCTAGATTGGTTATCGGTGGCTACAGAGGCTTGCGGCGGCGGAACTCTTGATCTATTCTGCTCTCCGATGTTTTTAGGGTATATGGACATATATATGCGAAAGAAGTCGGTCAGAGGAGCCATGAGGGGCCCATGAGGGTGGGGGGGGGGCGCCCAGGGGGTAGGGTGTGCCTCCCTGCCTCGTGGCTTCCTCGAAGCTTACCTGACGTCTACTCCAAGTCTCCTGGATTGCTTCCGTTCCAAAAATAACTCTTCTGAAGGTTTCATTCCGTTTGGACTCCGTTTGATATTCCTTTTCTTCGAAACACTGAAATAGGCAAGAAAACAACAATTTGGGTTGGTCCTCCGGTTAATAGTTTAGTCCCAAAAATAATATAAAAGTGTTTAGTAAAGCCTGTAAACATCCAAAACAGATAATATAATAGCATGAATACTTCATAAATTATAGATACGTTGGCGACGTATCAATAGCATACGCGGTCTTCATGGCATCCCGGAAGCTATGACACTATTTCCAGGATTGTCCGATCACGGAGGCTTCCGAAGTACCACTCAATGACATAATAAATAACCACGATGCTACGGGCCGGATTGCCAAATGGGCCATTGAGCTCCTTCCATTCGACATAACATACAAACCGCGTCGAGCCATTAAATCTCTGGCTTGGCTGACTTCGTCGCCGAATGGACAGAGGCTGAACTCCCTAAAGAGTACGACACATATTCAAACTGGGTTATGAATTTTGTTGGTTCCAAAATGCTGGCAGGATTAGGAGCGGGTGTCGTTTTAACGTCCCCCACTGGAGACGTCGTCCAGTACGTACTCCAAATATTATACACAGACTCTAATAACGCAGTCGAATACGAAGCCTTATTGCACGGCCTTCGGATGGCTGTCTCCATGGGCATACAACACCTGGAAGTGTGCGGGGACTCAAACCTCGCAATATCTCAAATAAATGGAGACTTCGACTGTCAGGACCCTGATTCCAAGTCACATCGACCTAGCCGGTAACACCTCATATCACTTTGCGGCCTCACGCACGGTATTCCTACGGGTGTCGCCTTACCATGGCCCGGGACCGTTTGCGCCTTTTGGCTCATGTATATGATAGTGTCGCTAGCATCCACATGACAGAGAACCCGGGCCGACATGGCTAGTTGTGAACCCAAAGCGGCGCTAACCCATGGGGACAGGCATACATGAATCACATCGAGCATGTCGGTCATCAATGTATGAATCCGGGCTGTAGCACTGGGCTAACAGGACTCTGGTAACCCGGTCATGTGAGCTAGGCAGGACTCGGATGTCACCGCGTGACATTTCCCGAAGCAGAACCTGAACGAAGTGAAACACATGCCGGCGGTCAAGTGTCCAGAGCAGTAGTCTGGGCTAGGCAGGACTCGGTGAACCGGGCAGAGGACTACTATCGCTCAGAAGCACTAGACTACATTTCCCCATATGAGAGGCTGCCAAGGATAAACAACTAGATTGTCGGATCCCACTCATACCAAGCATTTCAATCATACACACAATATGCCCGATATGAGTACATACAACATGGCATCACAACAAAACTCTACAACTCAAAGTACTTTATTTAAGAGGCTCAGAGGAGCCATACATATCATATTCATACAGATAGGGGTCACATGACCCAACACTCAAGTCATACAAGCATACAAGCACATGCGGAAACAAACTAGTCTGAGTATAGACACTAAAAAGAAAGAAGGCTCGACGAAGCCCTTCTATCTACAGTGGCCCTTCACAAGCCTTGGATCACCACCTGGGTGGCTAGTCACTCGTCGACATCAAGGTCTACAAAGAACCCATCGGAGGGGGCGGTGTTGTCGTCTGAAAACATTAATTAAGCAAACATGAGTACGGAGGTACTCAAAGAAGTCTTACAATGTAATCCTATTATACATGCACATTCTCAAGAAGGTAGTGGAGTTATTGCAGCAAGCCAGCTTTGACTCTTGGCTAAGCTATCCTACGTGACACCACTTGAAAAGCATTTGTCGCACACGAGTCCACTAATCACCATCACAATACTCCACCGTGGATCCTCTCTCGACAACCTATGAGAGGGCCATCCGCGGTACTCACACTTATCTTGAGGCTTTTAGTAGTATCCATTTACTTGTCTATGAACTGCATAGGCGACCAAGTAGTCCTTTATCATGACGCCGCTATTCAATAGTTTTATACCTGCAGGGTGTGCCCGTTACACATGTTTCCACCACTTAGCGTCTGCACACGATATGTGCTCGACAGACTTCAAGCAAAAGCCGACGTGGGTGTAGACCACGACTTGACCAACCACACAAGTCTCTACTCTAGGTTTATCGCCTATTCGGGTTCCATCCGCAGGGAGTCCGGCCGAGGTTCCACTAACGGCCCCGAACGATGTGTGCAGGGTTCCCGAGACACCAAACGGGCGAATAGGGTACACTGGCCACGACGTGCCTACCGCAACACAGCCCACCCCTAAGGTCAGCGCTGCGTATGCCCCCAAAGATACTACAAACACGAAATTACTTGCAACTCTTGGACAGAGGACGAGAGGGGTCGGTAAGTCGGCGGGTCATATTTCAGGCCCAACGTGTGGTAGTAGCTGATCTTAAATCACACATACAGATCTCAGTTCTTAGGGACGGCCTCAATGAAACAACCCACCATGTACTCCTACATGGCCTCTCATTGATTCCTTTACCAAATCATATTCAACACTTCCACTCTAAAACCGACACAACCTTTCACTCTAGTTCATCATCCCGATGAGCGGACACGACACAACTCTAAGCATAGCAAGCATAGCAAGGTAGGAAACACAAATATGGCTCAATCAACTCCTACACATGCTAGTTGGTTTCATCTAGTTACTGTGGCAATGACAGGTCATGCAAAGGAAGTGGATTCAACTACCGCAACACACAACAGTTTGAATCACGTTGTCTTAATGCAGTAAACAAGAGCAAAAGCGAGAACATGGGTTTGTATCGGAATGATCAATGGGTTGCTTGCCTGATGTAGTGGTAGTAGGGTACTGCCCTTCAGACGGATATTCGGGGTTATCCTCGGAGGCAGAACCTATCACGAAAGACACACCGAACATAAACAACACATGATGATATGCAACAATATGATGCATGCCATGACATGGCAATATGAATGTGTGTTGGCCTAATGCAAGCTAGAACAGAAAGGAATGAACTCATTTGAATCAAAGATTCAAATGTTAGCTCATTTAACATAGACATAATAGTGCATTAACTTATTCTGCTTAGACAGAAAGGTTAACTTGTTCTTTCATGCATGAAACCATTACCAATGGATAGATTGAATTTTTCTGATCAAAATTCATATATAGAACTTTGCATTTGGAGTTATAGATTAATTTCTATGATTTTTTGAAGTTTTAAACAATTTCTGGAATTTCCTGAATACAAATAAGTCCAGAAATTAGTTATTGCGTCAGCAGTGCGTCAGGTTGACGTCAGAGGTCAACGGGGGCGTCCAGGTCAACCTGACCAGTGGGTCCCGCATGTCAGTAGTTAATTTAACTAACTAATTTTAGTTAAACTAAACAGGGTTAATTAGCAGAGGGGCCCCACTTAGTCAACTCTGTCAACGGGGTCAAACCCGCCAACGTTTAGCCGCCAGCGAAGCCAGACGCGGCGGCGAGAGTGTGTTTGTGCATTCCGGTGACCAAATGGACGGCGGAGACCATCTACGGGTAGCCGGAGACAAGCCGCGGCGTTTGGTGGCGGTGGTTGAACTCGGGGTCGCCGAAAACGTCGCCGGCGACGAGCTAGGCGGTCGCCGGAGTCGGGTGAAAGTGAACCCGAGGCTTCAGGACACGGCGAGGTGCGTGGAGTGGTGCTACGGGTTCCTGGGGTTGTGGTGAAGTTAGTGGACAAGGTAGCGTGGCCAGAGGGTGGCCGGAGTCACGTCGGCGATGAGCTCGGCGGTGGCGCGTGGTGATGCCGTCAGGCGGCAGCTACGGTGCACGGGAAGGCAAACAGAGAGGATGGGGAGGTAGCTGGGCTCACGGCGAGTACGGCGAAGCAGTCGGCGAGGTCGGGGACGAGGTGATGCGGTGGCGACGGCGATGGGGATCTCGGGCGGTAATAGACGGAGAAGGAGTCGGTGAAGGTGTTGCAGGGCGTGCGAGCGCTCGGGGCTCGGCCTGCTCGAAGTAGTCGACGATGGCGGAGCGAACGGACACGGTGGCGCAGCACGGAGACGACGGAGGGCGCGAGCTTCACGATGGCGTGGGCACGACGGCATCGGCCATGGTCTTGGCGGCGAGAGGAGGAGCTGGAAGGAGAAGGGGTGTCTGCGAGCTCGGGGAGGAGTGGCCGACCTATCGAGGCGGCAGGGACGGTGCGGGGGAGGAGGCAGGGCGGCGAGCAGCTGCGTGGCGTGCTCGGGTGCCGCCGTCGAGCACCTGGCTGCCTGCCTGGCCAAGCCAAGCAGCTCGCTGGAGCGGTGGCTGGGCTAGGCCGGCAGGTGGGCTTGCCAGGTGAGCGCCAGGTAAGCCTTTCTTTCTGTTTTCCTTTTTCTATTTTTCTGTAAGTTTGTAGACTTATTAAAAATAGTTAGGCACTTCTAAAAATCCTGGGAATAATCAGGGGCTCTGTTTAGAATATCTCCAACAGCCCACACTTATTTTCAGAATTATTTGAGCATCCAAAATATTTACTAGCATTTAAATGCCGAAATGCAAATTACATATGATTTAATTCAATGACCTTCTGTTGACCTAGAAAATTGTGCACCTATTTTTCCAGAGGTTCTAACCCAAGACAAAGAGGGTGAACTTTTTAGAAGGCATTTCAGGTTCATTGAAAATATTTTTGGTAAACCCTAGTTGGATTCAGAGGGGTTCTGGGGGTTCTGTCTTCCCCCTTTCAAGTTTCTGAAGAAAGGTAAACATGATGCAACACTCTAATGCATGGACTAGCTAGGATGTGACATCGACGCCAAAGACCCGAAGATGGCGGCTTAACGTAATGCCGTCCTAGAAATGTCAGCTCGGTTCGAGGGGCTCGAGTTTCATCACGTGGCCCGAGGAAGTAATCAAGCGGCGGATGTCCTCGCGCGCATCGGCGCCAAGCGCAACCCCGTCCCACCTAACATCTTTCTAGAAAGGCTTTTCAAGCCATCCGTGGTGTGGCAAGGGGAGAGCGGCAATACTAGTTCGGATCCGTACACAACCCCAGATTCCGAACACACCGATATCATCAGAGGCTCAGCCACTGATATAACACCGTCGGCTCATCTCATCATGGCAGTCATTGCCCCATGGAACAAACCCTTCCTGGCCTACCTTAGTAGGAAGGAACTCCCTGAGGATCAGAATGAGGCCCGCCGCATTGTCCAGCGTTCGAAGGCCTACAAGGTTCACGACGGAGAGCTCTATAAGAAAAGCACTACCGGAGTCCTTCAAAGATGTATCTCCGAGGAGGAGGGGCGGCAACTCCTAGCTGAGATTCATGCCGGTCTCGGCGGGCACCACGCCGCAACTCGGGCCCTCGTCAGCAAGGCCTTCCATACAGGATTTTATTGGCCGACAGCCTGAGCAGATGCACAGGACCTTGTCCAACATTGCATCGGGTGCCAACTCTTGGCCAACCAAAGCCGTATGCCCCCCACTTCCCTACAAACAATCCCTATCACTTGGCCTTTTGCGGTCTGGGGACTAGATATGGTCGGACCTCTTAAAGGAGGAAGCCATAAGAAAAAATATATGTTGGTCATGGTGGATAAATTCACTAAGTGGATAGAGGCCAAACCAGCTAAAACGGCTGAATCCGGGCCGGTGATAGAATTCGTATCCAGCGTGGTACACCATTATGGTGTTCCACACAACATCATCACTGATAACGGCTCTAATTTCACGGCCGACGAAGTACAAACCTGGTGCGCTAATCTGGGCATCAAGCTCGATTATGCCTCTATGTACCATCCACAAACAAACGGTCAAGTCGAACGGGCCAATGGTCTTATTATAAGCGGCATCAAGCCTAGACTGGTGCGGTCTTTGAAAGAATCATACACGCACTGGGTTGAGGAGCTCGACTCCATACTCTGGGGGCTGCGGACCACGCCCAAACGCACCACTGGATAAACACCTTTCTTCATGGTGTACGGCGCAGAGGCAGTGTTACCTTGCGACATTATTCATGACTCACCTCGAGTGCGCATGTACGAAGAGAGAGAGAGAGAGAGAGAGGCCGAGCTTGATCGGCACGACAACTTAGATGCCTTGGAGGAGGAGCGCGACATCGCAAAAGCCCGTTCTGCATTTTATCAACAGCAGGCTCGCAGGTACCAAAGCAGAGAAGTGCGGGCCAAGACTTATAACGTTTGTGAACTCGTTCTACGCCTGCCGGAGAAGAAAAAGGACAAACTCAAGCCCAAGTGGGAGGGGCCCTTCATCATTGACGAAGTTCTCACCGGAGGAGCGTACCGCCTGCGTGATGCGTCAGACAATCGCCTAGAGCCGAATCCCTGGAATGCGGCCAGACTACGAAGATTCTATGCCCAGTGCCGAACTCTTTGTTCGTCTCCTTCTCCCTGTTGTTTCCATCTTTTTTTCTCTTTTCGTTTTTTCTCTTTAGTCCTACAGCTTTCATGCGGTTAGACCGTGCACACCTGACGCATACATCTCCAAATATGTACGTCCATTATACCTGGAGGCTTCTTGGACAGAAGCTTGCTATTATTCTTTCCCGAGCATCAAGCTCATCACATATGCGTTTTTTCCATATGAACCTTTTCTTCGCCATTATATGCATCGATACGACTTAAGTTTTGGCCAAGCTGGGTTGCCTGGCTCCTGTGCTTATGCCATATGTTCCTGTTAGTTCGGCTAGGGCATAAAGGGAGCACCTCTGCGATTGTTACTGCCGGGTCAACCGGATGTGTACCTCAGACTGGGTGAAGCCGAAAGCTAGCGTTCTTAAGGGAATATTAGGTCGGTGAATTAAAGATGTTTTTTGCATTCACTCCATTGTGAACCCCCGGAAGTTAAATATACTGTGATTTTTCAATCACAGTTCGGACATGAACTTTAACGCATGCACACCCAGGGAAAGGAACCCTTAACGAAACTATTCTCTTTGGAAGATGTTTCTTACAATCTTAACGTAATATAACATAACTAGTCGGATACAACTTGTCTGTTCAAGCAACTATGACCCCTACGCCTGGTTCCCACGCATACCCCAGTCCATTCGGCCACACTGGTATTCGGAAACACTCCGCACCTTCGGGTCCAGAGGTTGAAGCGAAAAGGCCCGCCACGACAATCATTTTACAATTCAGCTAGTGTTACATATATCAAGGAAAGTACATAGTCACTTGGACCCATAAATCTCCTCCTCTATACCGTCCAACAGGATGTCTAACTTACAATCCTGTTGAGAATATTTGGCAACTCCTGCTACTTGGTTATATACCAAATTAACAGGAACTTCTTTTTCGTCTGACCCTAGAGGTCTGACTCGGGCCATGCGATTTGAATCAAGCTTGGTATACCGTGTCTTCACTATGGCCCAGGCCTCTCGCGCACCCTCCCGGCAGGCTGATATTTTCCATAATCAGATACGCTGCCGCGCTCCCTTGAATAGCTCTACAAGTTCCTCCATACTTCCTGGAGGGGAGGCAGATGGCCATAAGGCCTTGGCAACACTCCACATTGCCTGCCGAGCTTGCTCGTGCATTTGGGACAGCCCTTGCAGCAGATCATCCGACAATCCAGACATCTCCTCTTTGGGACGGCCCGTCAGCATACCTGCAAACATAACTCTATCATTTCCTTTCATCTCCGAACTATCATAAGGTAAGTTCGGCCACATAATGAATATGCCGCCTTGTAGCCTTTTATTCTCCTTCACGGAGTTGGCCAGCTGGGCCCGCACATCTTTCGGTTCTTCGCCCAGCTGGGCGTTTGAATCTTGGAGTTTGTTTTTCTCCTCTCTGACGGGTTAGAACTCGCTCGCTTGCGGCGTGTAGTCTTCTCGCCTCTTTCTCGCCCGTTTGAGCGGCTTTCAGTTTCTCCTCCAATTGGTCGGACGATCCTGTTATGATAAGCAACAATATTAGCATAAGCTGGTATATAGTTAGTGTTTCTCGATGGAGGGAAATATTACCAGACGACGCCTTCCTGGACTCCTCCAGTTCGGCGGTAACAGCTGTTAGATGTGTTCGACACTTTTCCAGCTCTTGGCCTAGCAGGTCGTTCTTCTCCGTAAGAGCCTGGTTATACAATGATCCTTAAATCACTTGTACCAACCGCTTCAAGTCTCGGGGGCTACTGGCATATGGTCATCATATTCGGACAAATTAAACTTACCTGTACATCTTTTAAATGCTGCTCCGTGGCTCTGTTAAGACCATCTCGAGCAGCCCGGATGTATGCATCAGCCGAGCTGAAGGCACTGAACGCCTCTTTTGAGAAGCGGGGATCTCGTAAAACGGCCCTCGTGCGCCTATGATTCATGGCGCTCTCCACTTCCGAGTTAGTGACAGACATATCTTCCAAACCCTCAGCCGAAGGACAGTCCGGCGTCACTCCCATGTTGACCCCCGTCTCTTCGGCTGGGACCAAATCCCGGGTGTTGGGAGTACGACTGTCCGGATCCCCGGACATAGTCCGGCAAACCCTTTTCCTGATACAGGGCGAACATAAAAGTCACAGTTGGATGCGACTGCTAAAGAACATATTTGCAAATCCATACCTCTTCGATGAAGGCTCAGCCGTATCTTTGTTTGCCTTCCTCTTCGAAGGCTTGCCCGGCATAGGGACCACTCTCTTTGGAGATACCCCTGGGGCAGCATGGCGCGCCGAACGCCTCCGCTTTTGAGCACAGGACGGTGCGGTGGGTGAGGTAGAATGAGAGAACTCTTTCGGATAAGGTGTCTCCTGATTACTTACATGTGAAGCGGGGATAAGACCGGGATAGTCGGTGATGATGGCCACTTCTGTGCTGTCATAGCTCGCCTGGTAAAACACACCATCCTCGAGCACCATGAATATATCCGGATCCTCTTCGAATCCGGGGTCAAGGTCCCGATTGTGGCCCTTGGGCTGTGGGGCGGGGCTGTCGAGCCCTTCGGAAATCTTTCTCCATTGCTGTTATAAAAGGACGAGTTAATATTCATTGAAAGTAGTTCAGGGAGTGGAAGGAATAGAGCAGAGGAGTTGAGGCTTACCCAGCTGGGAGGACTATACATGGAATATCCATCTCTGCGCTTTATATGCAAGAACTCCTCTTCCTCCCCTTTGAATAGTTCGGCCAATATTTTGGCCAAAGCGGCGGGGGTGTCCGGACCCTTCCTGCTGCCGCGGGAGGCATCGTCCTCCCCATTGTAGTGCCACATGGGAAGCCCTCTATACTGGAGTGGCTGAACCCCCCATACGATGGAGGTCGCCATCACTTCGACTATCGATAACCCGGACTAAGCGAGCGTCCGTATCTTGCTTAAGAGTTGACGAAGTTCCGCACTATCTTCCTCCTCAAGGCTCTGAGGGCGCCAGCTGTGGCATTTCTTCAAAGGAACGCTTGTGAACTTGGGGAGGCCCCTCCGTACTGGGTCTGGAAGTGCGACGTCCTCAATATAGAACCATTCGGAAGGCCACTCTTTGGACGCCTTCTTAGGTGTGCCGGATAGGTATCCGGTCTCGGCGATGCGCCATATTTCGGCTCCGCCCACTTCAAATATTGATCCCTCGTGATTACGCGGGACGAGGCAGAATAGCCTTCTCCATAGTTCAAAGTGTGCCTCACAACCCAGGAATAACTCGCAAAGAGTGACGTAACCCGCGATGTGCAGAACGGAGGCCGGCGTGAAGTTGGGCAGTTGGAGGCCATAGTACTCCAGAAGCCCTCTGAGGAACGGATGAATTGGGAGCCCGACGCCTCTTAGCAGGTAGGGAACAAAGCACACTCGTCCCCCCTCAGATGGATTGGGAAAGTTCTCCGCCTGGGCCTCACCATTGAAGGAGGTCAACCCCGCTCAAACAGGGACCAGATCCACAGGGGGGAGAAATCCCTGCGTTTGCAGCTTCTCCAGCTGACTATGGGGAACGGAGCACCTCTCCCACTCGCCTTTTTCTGGGCCGCAGAGATGGGATGAGGAGCTAGGAGCGCTGGCCATGTTGGAGTGGTCTTTCCTAGCAATCTCTGAGGATTTTTCCGTGTGGTGCCGAATGGATCTGAGATCCAATCTCTTTAAATAGACACTCTTTCCCGCATGGCCGGGGTGTTATGTGCAAAAAACGCCCTGACCTCTCGCATTCGCTCGACACGTGGAAGCTGAAGTTGTTGATACAAAGAAGCCGAGGGGTACGATATTAAATGGAAGGCCGGATACATCACTTTAAAGTCATCAGAGGAGGACCCGCCTTGTAATGCCGAAGACAATCTGCACGCCGAACACCTCGTCATTGAAGTCTAGTTCGGGGGCTACTGAGGGAGTCCTAGACTAAGGGGTCCTCGGGCGTCTGGCCTATTAGCTATGGGCCGGACTGATGGGCTGTGAAGATACGAAGAACGAAGGCTCCACCCGTGTCCGGATGGGACTCTCCTTGGAGTGGAAGGCAAGTTTGGCAATTGAATATGAAGGTTCCTTTCTCTGTAAACCGACCTTATGTAACCCTAGATCCCTCTGGTGTCTATATAAACCAGAGGGTTAGGTCTGTAGAGCCGAAGACAGATAGCCATAGTCATACGGGCTAGCCTTCTAGGGTTTTAGCCATTACGATCTCGTGGTAGATCAACTCTTGTAATACTCATATTCATCAAGATCAATCAAGCAGTAAGTAGGGTATTACCTCCATAGAGAGGGCCCGAACCTAGGTAAACATTGTGTCCCTCGTCTCATGTCATGTTACCATCGACCTTAGATGCACAGTTCGGGACCCCCTACCCGAGATCTGCCGGTTTTGACACCGACAGCTGTTTCCAACCCGTGTTATCTTTCGGCCTTCTCAGGGCCCAATTATTCTTGGGCTTATTTCCAGCATGCGGTTACTTACGGCCCGTCACTGGCCTTTTCCGCTTGTGGGCCAAATTCAGCATGTGGTTACAATTGGCCCGTCTGCGGCCCGTTAATTCGTTGGGCCGTTTTAATAGCGTCATCAAATACGGCCGATTAATGACGACCTGTTATGGTCGGCCCATGAACGGATGATTCCAAATCTAGCCCGTTTACGGCCCATAATGCGGCCTGTTATTGGCCCATGTTTGGCCGATCGATCATACGGCCCGTAGAAGGCCCATTGATGCTACGGCCCATAGAAGGCCCATTGTTTATATGGCCCTTAGAAGGCCCATTGTTTCTACGGCCCGTAGGAGGCCCATGGTAACTACAGTAAATATGTAGCCCATGGTTATTGTGGCCTAGTTTTAAAAAATAGGTTATTGCGGCCACTAGCAAACCGCGGAAAAAGAACTGCACTGACTACAAGAAAACAAATAAACAAGACAACAAGGAAATAAATAAGCAAGCAACTTACTCTAGGCTATCGTGGCTATTACACATATTACATCCACTGGGCATCAAAGTTCGCCACCAGTGCAAATATAGGGAACAAAGCCGCATATCATATACACTGGTTGTCAAAGTTGGCGACCAGTGCAAATAAACGCCGCAGCAAAACAAGTCCAGAACTGAAACCACTTTAGAAGAGCTCAAGAAACAATATACCGGGTACCCATAATGCTGGCAAGATGCTTAGCAAGCTTATTAACTTTCTCTTGTTTGGCGCTTAAATCCTCCAGCGCTTGCTGTTGCACCAGAAAGTATGCATCTAAATTCTGCACGGACTTCCTCAGTCCTTTAGCTTCCTGTCGCAGCACATTTGATCGATGTCTTTCAACTTGAAGTTGAGACTCAAGAAGACGAACTGATTTAGGCAGCGAGTTCAAAGAGCTTGTGCCAACAGTAGTGGCCAGTAACTCGAACACTACATCAAGATATGACTTTTGGGTTCTCTCACTGTCGTCAAGATAATTTTTATCATCTTTCTTGGAGACCAACAGGGTTGTCTCACTATCTTGAACCTTATTTGCATTACTTCCTTTACCATTGCATAACGGGGTACTATTCTCCAATATTTTGTCCGCATTCTAAAAGAGAAACAAGCAGACACATCACAGGTTTTGCCATGTTGTATATGAAACCCATTTTGGTAAATCAGTTCAGTAGTAAAGTGGACAGGATAACAGCATGAAACAAACATATATCTATGTACCATGGTCACTTTATGGTCTATATCATTCTAATTTTTGTTGCCAAATCAAGATAGAGACACAGTTCAAATAATATTTGTTCAAGACAAAGCAGAATAGACAGAATATAAGTGTGGGAAACTATAGAGCAATAACAACACTTGTAATGTACATGCCATGAGAACATAACTGTTTATTCAATTGAAACTGAAATCAACATAGAGCAAGTTACAACAGCAAACCAGTTAAAGAAACAGGTTTAAAACATACATGTTGCATCATTGGAGTTTCAATTCCATCCTTCAAATTTGAAAATAGTTGGTATGAGTAAATACAGTGATGCAAGAGCAAAGGAGTATGAACCATAGCTACAGAACCTGACCTGAGAACAATTCTTCTTCTCCTTTAAGCATTGAGTTGGGATTTGGAGTGGTGGTACTCGTGCTTTGGGCACTGTAGTTCCCTCACTAACTGCTTGTGTTTGGGTGCTCTGTGGTGGAGACGGCGTTGTGTCAACTGGAACTGGGTTACTATCTGTTGGGGTTGGGGTTAGAAGGGGTGTAGCTGGTTCTCTGTCCAACTGGGTAGGGGTACAATCTACGAGAGTCTAGGTTATGTGTGGTGGGGCTGGTTCTTGGGCAAGTACAACCGTGGTTCTATCTGTATCAACTGGTAGCACTATGTTTTCTGAAGACTGTGTTGTTACTCCCTTAGATACTGCCATCACCCTCTCCAATTCAAATGGCTGATAAATAAGAAAAGTAATTGAATGTACAGACATTGTATGATAGACAGGTGCAATTAATGGATAGTGGGGAATAAAAAAGGGCATGAAATAATTCACATTATGATGGCTAACTAAAAAAGATGGAAAGACATAGTTCAAAATATGATGAATATGTAAACAGGATGACATGATATAACTATATAATGTGTTTATTAAATAGGTTGGCATGCCATAATTCACATACATGCTGCCAATGGAAACATGATGGCATGATATAATTCACGGATAGAATGACATAATTAAAAATTGATGACTATAAACACTAAAGAGGATGAGAGTATATAACTATATGATGTCTTTATTAAATGGGTTGTCATGCCATAATTCAGATAGATGTTGTGTATGTAAACATGATATAATTCAAATATATGATTTATATAGTAAGCAAGTAAGTAGATGGCAATCCATATATGATGTAAAAACTAAGCAATGCAAGACAACATGCATGACATGGGTAATATAACCCTGCCAAGTTTGAGCATAGACCTCATGGGGGAAATAGGACTGGTCATCAGTCTCTGAATCCTCCTCTGAGGAGCTCTCTGTAACCAGCAAGATGTCTGTCAAAGCAGTAGCATTGTCGCTCTAAATACCTTGTTTTCACTCGAGATACTTCCATCACCGCTTCATTTGGCTGATGCTCGTGATGAGTAGTTGAATATACAAACGTTGTCGACAAATGGAACACGTAATACAAAAAAATGATAGCATGATATATTTCACATACATGATGATTGGCTAAACAGCATGGCATTGCATAATTCACATATATAATGCCTTTGCAACAAGATAGCATTGCATAATTCACATATATAATGTCTTGCAACAAGATGGCAATGCATAATTCACATATATGGTAATTAGACACTAAACAGGTGGGATTCACACAAAGCATGTCTAAACTAATCAAATGACATAGCAATGCAAGACACCATACACACGATATGAGCAACATAACCCTGCCAAGTAAGAGCATACACCTGGGGGGGGGGATAGGACTGGTCATCTGTCTCTGAATCCTCCTCCGAGGAGCTATCTGTAACCAGCGAGATATGCGCTTCGTCAGATAGCATAGTCTTCTCTAAAGACCTTGTTTTCACTCCATAATTTTCCATCATCGTGTCAAATGGCTGATGCACACGAAGAGTAGTTGAATGTACTAACATTGTTGACAAATGTAATACGTAACGGAAAAAAAGTATGGCTTGATATAATTCACATATAAGATGACTGGCTAAGCAGGATGGCATTGAAAATTCAGATATATGATGCCTGGCTAAACAAGATGGCGTTGCATAATTCACATAAACGATGAATAAACTAAACATATGGCATTCACACAAAGCATGTCTAAACTAAGAAGATGACATATTTGATGTATAAAGTAAGCAATGCAAGGCACCATATGCATGATATAACCAACATCAGCATGCCAAGTTAGAGCGAAGACCTCAGGGGGTAAATAGGAGTGGTCTTCTCCTTCTGGATCCCCCTCAGGATAGATATCTTCCTCTGGATTACAATCCGAAATGGGTGGAGGGGGGGCTGCCTTTGCGCCTACCATGGAGCAACGTCTGCATGAAATTTTATTGCCACACAAGGCTCGTCTCTTTTGCTCTACATGTTCAGTTCCATTGTGTACAATAACAGACATGCATAGGAATAAAACATAGTGAGATTATGTAATGAGTGCATGCAGAAATCCAGAGTGATGGTAGCAACCTTTGGATAGACCCAAAACCAATGATAGCAGGCAGATAATGGCTTCAGTTAAAAAATACAGATAATGGCTTCTTTACTATTTGTTTCCCACCCAACACGAAACTCATAGTAGACACCAAAAATTAACCATATAGTAGATAGATACTATTGATTGCGGCCCCGATATGTACCCCACAACCATTTAAAAACTCAAATTTGACCATTAGTTTGGAGCTGACTTAGAGTCTAATCGGTGAACAAGACGATAAAGAGCATGTAATATTAAGCAATGCATAACGTAAGCAGACACGAAAGAGTGCGATCTCTCTTGCGGACCCGTGTAGTCCTTGAGGTCATCTGCTCGGTTGATGATGGTAATGCAGTTGTCATGGCTGCCAGCGGTGGGGAAGAAGATCTGAGGCAGCGAAAGACAGTCTGGAGGCTGGATCCCTGCTGCGCTGGACCCTTCTGTCGTTGGAGCAGCTGAGCTGGGGTGGACGACGGCTCAGTAGGAGCGGGACAAACCACACAAGGTTTTCTTTGACAACTATCTGTAAGAGAAGTAATTCTGTAAGGGCTCGTTTGAATTGGAGGATTCTAACAACGCAGGGATAGGAAATACACAGTAATAGGACAGGAATGCACGTTCAAAACAGAGAATTTAAAAACACAGAGTTTACGCCAACTGGGTGTTTGGTTCACAAGAATTGGAAGATCACATGATGCAAAGAAGCATGGTGAGATTAAGTCAAACCACAAGAAAATGTATGGTTATAATGCTATTATGCTACTATCTCTTAGTCTTGTGCTTCATGAATATGAATTTGAAAAGTAGGACAAGTGGATATTAAAATTCCTATGGTTTTTCTTTCAAGGATACACTAAAGGAACAAATCCTATAGTTTTTCTTTGCTCCATTCCTTTGAACCAAATGCATGAATAGTAGTACTATAGGAAACTTTCCAATTCCTATGTTTTTTCCTTCACTTTTCCTTTCAAGCACTGGCGATTCTAGTAGGCAGGCTTGAGCAAGGAAAAGCCTACACTCAAAAAATGTTTTTGTGCTACTTCTACTACTTTAGACCCAGGCCACTGCCCTACTAGCTCAACTCCCAGGCCCATCGACAAATGCATAGCTCAAATGCGCAGAGATAAATAATGATGGCATTCAAGAGAGTCCATCACGGATAGCTAAGTTGCTTGGTACCTCACTTCTTGTCATATAGGAGGAGAAACTAATCGTATTTCACGTTACTACGTGTGCCCAGTGGACAATATATATAACATGTATAATAAAAAAGAGATGCAACAAGTGTACAACCTCTTTGGCGAAGCCATGTCGATATCAATGTGATTGGTTTGGTCGGTGAGGATGCTCCGGCAGACTTGGCTGTCGGAGGAGGGGAAGAAGATCTTAGGCGTCTGGAGATGGAGCTCGAAGTCTTTGCTCATTTGTGATGGAGGGTTTCGTTGTTGGAGCAGCTCCGGTAAGTTGTACGACGCCGAGGCTGAAGCAGGACAAGAGAGACAATGTTAACCTGAGTGGTATCCTAATAGCATCTCCAATAGATGACGTAAAATACATAACCACAAAGTGCTAGATGTAAAATACATCAACCGCTCATCTCTGAACTTAACTCTCGAAACTGAATTTAACTGTCGAAACTGAATTTTGTTGTCGAAACTGAATTTTACTGTCGAAACTGAGCGCACTAGTAGTAGAAAAGCAGTAGCACCAGCGCGTGCGAGAGCCAGGGCAGCTGGTCGTGTAGCAGCATCAGGGTGAGGCTACACATCAGTTGACTGGCTTTTTCGTCTCTGGTCAGTCGATTTTCCAGCCGTTGGATACGAAATCAAGGGCCTGCAGTTCATCTTCAACCTCCACTTCGAGCCGCCACCACCACCGGCCAAACCGCCGGCCGGGCAGCAGCCGCCTCGCCCGCCTCAAACCACTCCCCACCGCCACCCACCGCCTGCCATCCTCTAGCTCTGCAGGCGGAGCTTTTTCTCCCAAGCAATCCCCACACCACCGCCCCACCACCGCCAGCCACCACCCCCCCACCCAGAACCCCAAGAAAGATAGTGGGGTACCTCTCCCACGAGCCCCCCCTCCACGCTTCTGGTTGTTTCCGTGAGCCCCCCCACCCCGACGATCGCCCATTTTGCATCATGCTTTTATATCTATATTTATTGCATTATGGGATGTTGTTACACATTATGTCACAATACTTATGCCTTTTCTCTCTTATTTTACAAGGTTTACATGAAGAGGAGAATGCCGGCAAATGGAATTCTCAATGGAAAAGGAGCAAATATTAGAGACCTATTCTGCACAGCTCCAAAAGTCCTGAAACTTCACTGAAGTCATTTTTGGAATTAATGAAAAATACTGAGCGAAGGAACTACCAGAGGGGGGCCACACCCTGGCCACGAGGGTGGGAGGCGAGCCCTACCCCCTGGGCGCGCCCCCTTCCTCGTGGGCCCCCTGGTGGCCCTCTGATGTCCATCTTCTGCTATATGAAGTCTTTCGTTCAAGAAAAAATCATAAGCAAGCTTTCGGGAAGAAACTCCGCCGCCACGAGGCGGAACCTTGGCGGAACAAATCTAGGGCTCTGGCGGAGCTGTTTTGCCGGGGAAACTTCCCTCCGGGAGGTGGAAATCATCGCCATGGTCATCACCAACGATCCTCTCATCGGGAGGGGGTCGATCTCCATCAACATCATCACCAGTACCATCTCCTCTCAAACCCTGGTTCATCTTTTGTATCAAATCTTTGTCCCAAAGCCTCAGATTGGTACCTGTGGGTTGCTAGTAGTGTTGATTACTCCTTGTAGTTGATGCTAGTTGGTTTAATTGGTGGAAGATCATATGTTCAGATCCATTATGCATATTAATACTCCTCTGATTATGAACATGAATATGAGTTGTGAGTAGTTACGTTTGTTCCTGGGGACATGGGAGAAGTCTTGCTATTAGTGGCCATGTGAATTTGGTATTCATTTGATATTTTAATGAGGTGTATGTTGTCTCTCCTCTAGTGGTGTCATGTGAACGTCGACTACATGACACTTCACCATTATTTGGGCCTAGAGGAAGGCATTGGGAAGTAATAAGTAGATGATGGGTTGCTAAAGTGACAGAAGCTTAAACCCTAGTTTATGCGTTGCTTCGTAAGGGGCTGATTTGGATCCATATGTTTCATGCTATGGTTAGGTTTACCTTAATACTTCTTTTGTAGGAGGATTCTTGCAATAGGGGTTAACCATAAGTGGGATGCTTGTTCAAGAAAGGACAGCACCCAAGCACCGGTCCACACACATACCAAATTATCAAAGCACCAAGCGCGAATCATATGAGCGTGATGAAAACTAGCTTGACGATAATTCCCATGTGTCATCTGGAGCGCTTTTCTCTATATAAGAGTTTGTCCAGGCTTGTCCTTTGCTACAAAAAGGATTGGGCCATCTTGCTGCACTTTATTTACACTTGTTACTTATTACCCGTTACAAATTACCTTATCACAAAACTATCTGTTACCTATAATTTCAATGCTTGCAGAGAATACCTTGCTGAAACCGCTTATCATTTCCTTCTGCTCCTCGTTGGGTTCGACACTCTTACTTATCGGAAGGACTATGATAGATCCCCTATACTTGTGGGTCATCACCCCCTGAAAATCGACTGACCCAAAAGTCGATTCAGTCGACTGAAGCGTAGCCAAATTGGAGCAGCATCACAAGCAAGAGCAAGAGCGAGAGCAGCAGCGCGAGCAAGAGCAAGAGCAATAGCAAGAGCGAGCATGTGCGGGGACCGAGAGCAAGAGCAGAGCAGCAGCGCGAGCGAGAGCTAAAGCAGTAGCAACTCCTACTGATGTGGACGTCACCGCCGAGGGAGCGACACCGTGGAGGAAGTGGCCGGCGACGCCGCCGTGGATGGAGCCGCGCCATGTCGGCTCGGGACCGAGCGTCGGTAGCACCGTGAGATCGAATCAAGAAGAAAATGCGGTGATTAGTGTAGAACCTCTTTGGTGGCGCCAATTAGGACTCATCTTCATTCGAGGAAACAGTGATGATGCTGCTCTTCCGGTGGTGCAGGTGAAGACGACGGTGTGGGAATGGAGGTGGTGCGAAAGACGAGGGGAACATCGGGGCAGCTCCTTGGAGGTGGACGACGGGGTGGCTGAACCGGCGGGACGACCAGGTCGATGACGGATCCTCATCCGTTACGGTGGATGAGGGACGTCGAGGTGTTGCTGTGGACGTCGTCGTCGGGAAAGAGGCTCCGGCTGGTTGGCGGACGGAGGACGGTGTGGGGCTTCGCGGGTTTTCACGGCCTCGGTGTATGAATGGGTGGGCTGATGGGATGGGAGTGGGGAACCATGGCTTAGGAACGCGCTTGTCCAAAATGTGGGGTAAGTTGCGGAAGTACCCCCACCGATTTGAGCTAGGCGGCTCTTTCAATTCAGGGGTATAACGGGCATTTCGCATGTCGGGATTTCGCAGGAGGTGGGAGTTTTCGCGCGCGTTGTAGTTTTGGGATAGCAAGGCTCGGGTTGATATGGAGGGAGTTTTCGGAGCACAACAAGATAAAGATATATCTTAAACATTTCGGGGTAACAAGGCGCTGGTTGAAATTTCTGGACAAGCCTAACATGTACTGTACCAAATCAATTCGCACTTCCGTCGACGAAAAAACAAAAAGAAATCAATTCGCACCACACAAGAGAGACTAGTCCCGTGTACTGTACCAAATCAATTCGCACTACAAATGCCATTCAAAACTTTGAATTCATGTTATGTTCAATTAAAATATTTTGCTACATGTATAATGCATGCAACCTGCTACTCAAATGAACGTTTTAGTGCATTCCAAACGTATATACTACCGCTTCAATATGAACTAAATTTGAATTCGTTTCTCTATTTGAATAAGATCTACAATAATGATTGTTGTGAAGTCAAACCATTTGAATTCGTTGCACTATTTTAATAAGATCTATAATCATCATTATTGTCAAGTTAAACCATCGTTTGTGTATTATCTTCACAACACACCACATGATTACTGTCGAGTTAGATATGAACTATGTGTACTATATGAACTCGAACTCGATTTTTTGAATCCACTTTATGTTGATTTCAAATCACAGTACATTTCAAGCTCTAGCTAGATCTTCATAATCTAAACCATGTCTCATATGTATAATGTGTTTATCACATAATGTATGGTGCCCCGCCCCCTACACCTACAAGTATTTAGATGTGAGTTGCAAACGCCACACATTACCACAAATTCAAATACAATGTGAGATTGTTCGATGTATAGTATTGTTTAGATTGTTCGATATTTAGTTGTAAGCTGCAAACGACACACATTATCACAAATTCAAATAACATGTGAGATTGTTCGATGTATAGTATGGTTTAGATTGTTCAACATTTAGTTGTGAGTTGCAAACGCCATGCATTATCACATTATGGTATAACATGTGTAGAACCACAACACACGTATCACCGCTATATTCATGCATGCATATGTTTATAACACTATGATCTCCTATTCAAATATATGAATCAACTTTCGTATCAAATTATGATCATTGTTAGTCTCTTAGACCCACACAATCCTCTAACCTTTGTAGCTAGCACTAACTTTCTCACATGCATGCACACGCCCTCCCCGCCCTCCCCCTCCCTCAGCATCCTATCCATCGCGCACATTCATTTTTTTCTTTAGGTCGTTCTCCCACAGTCTCCACAACTTCTTTCCGGCACACACCGATCGATAAACCTCTCCTGCGATGTCTGCCTTCAACATACAAACGCACCTTCCATTATCTCCTTTCTGTGTCCATGCCTCATGTCTCTCATACGGTCCCACACACGTGTAAACTCTCGCCCCTCTTTTCATCGATCTCACAATCGCACACTCCTCCCCCTATCTAGCTAGTAGCTCGGCCTCTCGCACCACCTCCTAGCTCCATTCTCTCTGTCTATCCGTCTCACTGGGCCTTATTTTCCTCTAACAAATGGATGTACACCGACTGATCTCCCGCTATACATATAGCTAGCTAGGTCCATATAACTCGCTTTTTCCCATGCGTCGATCGATCTACCTCATTAGTTATGTCTCTCCCTTCCTCCGACAAACAACAATTGATCTACCGATCTAGTTAGGTTTTCTTACAGAACACATGGTTCCCCTTCGTCATCCATGCATGTGTCCCGACACATCTATCACGCACAGGCACACACAGAAATACATCCCCACTCTTATTGATAATATTACAGTTCTACCCTCAGTTTGTCTAGTAGGCCTCTCCCACCATCTTCGAGAAGCAACTCCATCACCCATCCAACACTCTACCCCTCTCCCTCCCTCCCTCTCTCCTCTCTCTCTCTCTCTGTCCCAACCTATTTCCCGTCCTTCAGTTATGTATGGATGTCGACCAATCTCCCTCAAGACATAGCTGGGTCTCTCCTTCTCAACACATATACGAGTCGTTGTACCTCTCTAGTTAGGCCTCTGCCTCCCCCTCCCCCCCCCCCCCCACACACACCGATTAATCGAGCGCTCTAGTCATGTCTTCCTGCCACAAACAAACTTGCCCTGTGCCCTCTGACGTTCCGGTAGGTCAGTCGCCCTATATCTTTGACTTGCACACACACAATTTCGATGGCTCTCTTCATCGATCTCACACCCACCAACTTGATCCTCTCTTCGAATCTATCGATATCTATGACCCCTCCCTCTCTTCTCGTGGATCGCCCCTCTATATATGATATAGATAGGACTCTATTTCACACACATTGCATGTGTCAATTTTTTGAGATGTCATCAACACATATTCCCACAAATACATTCACGAAATCACACTCCCGCCCCCCAACAAAAAACACTCACGAACGCACATGCCATCTGTCTAGGTTTGTATCTCTCTCACACACCCACGTAGGTGGGGGACGTGGACGAAGAGAAGAGGTGCACGCACAGCGCACGTACTCCCGTCTCTTTCCCAACCACACCCGCGCGGGTACAAGGTGGAGCTCATTTCTGTACGAAAAGGCAGCCCACATGGTAATTTGACACGTGTACTGGTTGTCCACTTGATGGAGGATCGTCTACCACGGGTGAACAAACAATTTGCGACTTGACGCGTTATGTTAAAAAAGAGGCAAACCATGTGGGGCCTACCTTAGAGGCAAGGCTCTATACACTCGAGATGCTTTGTACATATTACGTACTTTTGATGTGTCCCGTCAACTCGCAGAACGAGGAGAAGCTTGCTTAGTACGCCGTGTCCCCCGCCCACGGGCGCGGTGGCTCGCAGGACGAGGTGAAGCTTGCTTTGTGTCCTACTAGCAGATGTCCACCCTTTAAAGCTAAATAACACACCAATCATACGTCCTAAGGTTCTTCAAATACGAATGTGATATGATACTGACATTAGCTAACAGACACACATTTAATTGGTTAGCTAATGCTCCCACTTGAGTTTCCAAATGCATGTGGCCACATATAGAGAGACATCATTGAATTGCATTTCTTTGGGTGCTCTGATTCATCATGGGTGGGCAACCAACATTGTATGGAAAGAAGGGGAATCTCAATAATATGCTTCCCCTTCTATTCTTTAACATGTTCCTCTTCTGTTCTTCTTTAGTAAGTACAGTATGTTCCTTGTCAGGAAGGGGAGCAAGAACATCTGCAGTAGACAACTCTATTGGGCCGGTTCTGCTACATGATTTTGCACTTCGAGTTGGTCTGCCATAATATCCCGGAAATGGTGGGAGCCGCGTGGTCTTTGATAGACTAAACTGATAGTAACAGTTGTGCGCCTTCAGATGAATAGAGCTAGCCTGTAGGTGATCGATAGGCTGCATATTAGTAGCGGCAAAACCCTGTATTTTCCAGCAAGTTCCGCTTTCCTGGTTTATTTATGGTGGTTATGGTGACCCCTATTATCTACACTACGATCTGCCTACTGGCTCTACGCTCTTGTTATCATGGTTTGGCAATAAACTTTCTATACGGTATATTATGATACTATCCTTACATCTAGAGCTCCCAACAGGGAGCCTATTTTTTGTGTAGTTGTGCCAGATTATATTAATCTACTCACCATATTACAGCACACATGGGCTCTCTCATCAGAATCCAATGATAGCACACAAGGGTTTACAGGGAGCCCCTATTATATTACAATATCCTATGCATTACAAAGATAATCTCACTACTATTTATGTTTTCATGCTTTTCATATATTGTACGTAATCACAATGAATATAAGAATGCACACATCAGAAGAATGTCGCGGAACAGTTCAATGGGTAACAAACTTGGCATCAAGGGATTGGGGTCCATTGTGGATGCAATGAAAACCACATGCTCCCAACCTATAGATTCATATTCAGAATATGATCCTAATGACTATTCTGAGCTCAAGGAGTCAAAGGCAGATGGCCTATCCTGTTCACCCAATAAGGTGCATGTTCTAATTTGGCAAGGTTTTATTGGTTGCACATATCTTGCATAAGGTGTCTTGCATTTCTTTTGCTTCGTTGTAATCGCCATCTGCTTAGTTTACTCATGATATATGTGAAGATGCCATGCCCATCCATTATCAACACCTATTCCATTTGTCGTCATACCATGTTTTTTCATTCAAATGTTGTTCTTGTGTTTCAGACATCCAAAAGGGAGAGGGTGATTGCAGTACCTGAAGGAGCACAAGCAAGGTCCTTGAAAAAAGTGGTGCTACCAGAGAAATCACATAGCACCCGACGGATATTGGCAATAGAACCAGCGTGGCAAAACCTAGGATATTGCAACTATGTTGGTTGCAGCTTTGCTCTTGTGAGTACCTATTGTCCTATCGCTGTCCTAACATTCATACCTGGTGGATTATGTGACATCATTGTGCATTATAGCTTGCTTATCCACTATTCACTCCAAATTATCAGATCTATATTAATGCTTAAATTAATGTAAAATAAACCCAATGCTTATGAAGAAATTTAGTTCTACATTGTTCTTGTAAGTATCTGCTGTCCTTCATCACTGTACTTATATTTGTCAGCTAGTTCTTCATGTACACTTTGTAGCTTATTTTCCCTTGTCCTCCATTTTCTACACATCAGATCTACATTTACTCGTGCCAAAATATTGAATAAAACCAATGTTACTGAAGAAGCTTAGCTCTGCATCACTCTTCTCAGTGCCTTTTGCCTTTATGTTGTATTTACATTTGTACTCTACATCTTAAGTTAAATAATCGCCTTTGGTTCCTATATTTTCACATCTATATTTACTCTTAACAAAATGTCGAATAAAGCCAGTGCACTTGAAGAAGAGTGTGTCGTAAACTTCTTGAATTGCGCCCCCCCCCCCCCATAAATATGGACAAGGGCTTTATAAAGCCTGTCTTCACTACTAATGTAAGTTTGTCCTCCTCGAGCCTTCAAACTTTTTTGTGTATATTTGGATAGCTATGAGTGCAAATGCTGTTTATTTTTGTTGTCTGCATCAAATTGCTTGTTCAAAGTTTATAAAGAAGAAGTACATAAACATAAGTTTGCCCTTCTCAATTTCACTCTTTAGTTGTACAACCTAGTTCCTTATTCGTACCATGTAAATTAAACTAAACATAGCAAGTTATCTTCTTTAGCACTATGTGTATGCTTATGTTCTTGATCTGTAATCCAGTGATGTGGTGAAACTACCAACAACAACATAATGTCATATCATGCTATGTCTCAACTATGAACAATGCCATATTATATTAATGTTATTTAAATCGTGTCTCTTTATTTATCAATCTGAAATGGTATAAATTGACAGTACACTCACCCTTCATGCTTATACGTTGTTTAGAACTACATATATGCTTGTGTTCTTGATCTGTAATCCATTGGTCTGGTGAAGCAGGCCGCTCTTGCACAATGCCATTTCCTGCCGTCTTAACTATGAACAATGCCTATTATGTTAATGCTACTTTAGACCGTGTCTCTTTATTTCTGACAAAGAATTGAGATGAATTGACAGCGTTGATGCTTATACGTGCAAAACCTATTATCTACCTACTTGTTTCTCTTTCAGGGTGACATCACTGCTGCTAGGAAGAACAGCCACAATGATAGTGAGACAAACCCATTGTTTGTACCTCTAACATATATTCCAGAGAAGAAGGCAACACATCTTGAGGGTAGGGATACAACCACAAAGTCATATCTTGATGTAGTGTCGAACTTACTTAGTGACACAAGCTCGATGAAGTCGCCGCCTGAATCTGTTCAACTTCTTCAGTCTGAAATTCAAGCAGAAAGACATGCTTCCGCTCAAATCCTACTGGAACTCCAATCTCTATGCAAGATTAACCATAAGTACAGGACATCTATTGATGCTATGCAGCTTAAGTTGGTGGATATAAGCGTCAAAGAAGCACAGTCCCATTAGGTTGCTAAGCTGCTTGCGCTGCAGCTCCTGGGCCAGGCTAACCTTTCTTGAACTGTGTTGAAGTGCTCTTGGTTCTGTCTATTATTTTGTTGGCCTGTTAACTTCCACTGGTGGCGACCTGCCCAGTTTATGGAATCTACTGTCTGGTTGCCCTTTATTATCACTGGCGGCGAACTTTGATGCCCAGGGGATGTAATATGCTGTAATTTCTTTGTTGTATAGTCTAGGTTTATTCTTCGTCACGATGCTGTAATTTATTTGTTGTTTCTACTGTGGTCACTCTGAGAAAAGGTCGTAATATTTGACGGTGCGCAATGAGCGAATAGGTTAGGTTTATAAAATAATAATTCTTGTACTAAAACTGGCCGGTTGCCAATCGGCCAAACCGTGGGCCTACAATCATCTTGGGCCATTAGTTAGGTCTAGTCTTAATCTAGCCCACTATTAGTTTCGGGCCTTTAAAAGGCCGAGTAAACCGCTTGCCTTAATTGGGCTGGAAAATTAAATAGGCTTTTAACAGGTTGAAAACTAGATCAGCCTTAATTGTGGCGAACAAATCATGGGCCGACAGCATGCTGTAATATAAATCGGCCCATTATTGGCCCATTCGGGTGACGGGCCATTCACAGGGTGAAATATTTTGGGCCTTGGCTAACCCAATTACATGACGGGCGGGAAGCATGCCGGATGTATAACGGGCCAAAATTAGGCCCAACACTCTCAAGGGCCTTTAACAGGCCGATAGGCAGTTTGGGCTAGAATGTATCCACGAAGACTACAGGCGGTTAAGAGGCCGAAAGTAACTACAGACCATAATTTGGCCGAGGTGCAACTCGGGCCTTTAAATGGCCGAAAGTGAAACCGGGCAGAAAGAGGCCCATATATAGACAGGGCCACTGATAGGCCGAAACTAATATCGGGCCGAACTGTTAAATGGGCCATTAAGAGGCCGAAGAGAAAATCAGGCCGCCAATCGGCCCAATGGCATAGTAGCTGTTAATAGGGTTGTATCTGTTATGGGCCGTAATTTGGCCCAGGAAATGAAAGTCAGTTTACGGGCCGGATCAGGTATGGACCGTAATTTGTCCCAAACTATTGCAGACTGTTAACGGGCCGGATCTGATATGGGCCATAAACTGGCCCAGAATATTGTAGTCAATTAACGGCCCGTAACTGATGTGGGCTATAATTTAGTCCAGAAAATGTTAGGCTGTTAACGGGCCGGCCCATTAGATCTGACGAAATCTTATGGGCCTATTCCTGGGCCGGCTTTTAAACCTATATGGGCCTCTATTGGGCCATCCCATGTGTCAACGTTTCATTACCGATTCTTGTCAAATGGACGGTTGACATCTATCCCAACGCTGAGCCAACATGTGGGTCGTTGGCAAATGAGAATTTTACATGTGGAAAATCGCTATTGGTCCGGGCTGTTAACGGGTTATCAGATCCAAACCGGAACCCAATAGCTTAACGGCGACCCATTACGGTGGATGCCACGTGTCGGTTACCCTTGGCGAAAGCACTTCTATGACGCGCGATTTATCGTCATGGAAGTGGACACATCTGTGATGACAATTTTGGTAATGTCATGGAACACTTCTACGACAGCGCAGGTATGCTATCTTGATTCTGTCATAAAATTGTCATGGATGTACATGCATGACAGAAAACGTGACCTACCGTGACAAACATGTATCATCATAGAAGTGCATATTTTTTGTAGTGGAACTAGCCTGCACAGGAGAATTTTCTTTCTGAGTGTCAGCTTCTGGAGGAGGAGGAGCATTCTTCTTTGCAGTTTTCTTCTTTTTCTTCTTCGAAGGATCAACGTGTCCTTTGACAAGATCATTGTAACCTGTCACATTTGCTTGATGATCAAGGCAAATTTTTCAAACGATTTGGTCCAGATCCGAATGAAATCCCAACCTTATGTGATGAAGAACTTTCAACTCCTTATTGATATCAGCATAGGATTCGTCAAGCTGCCTGATGACAAACTTGGACTTGGTAGCTTTCATGCGTTTATCAAGCTCTTTGAGTTGACCAATGAGTTCATTTATCTCAACTGAATCATTTCTCATGTCTTCGATCAGAACAGAAGCTTGAGTGGTAACTTCAGAAGGAATTGGCAAAGATGCCACTTCTCCATCAAATAAATTTTCAACAAAACGGTCTAGTTGCTCCATGATAAACTGATAATCAAAAGAATGTGGTGCAGCAGTATCTTTTTCAATCTGAGCAGTCGATGGAGCAGAGGGGGCAGTCTGAGCCATATTATGTTCTGTCGGAGTCACGGACGCCAGAGGTTGAGTCAGTTTTGAAGAGAATTGAGCAGCCTTTTCTTTCACAATGTCAGACTTGGGAACTTCCTGCTTGGCATCAGTTCCTTTGATTTGCTTCAATTTGTCTTTCGGAAGCTTTTCTCCTGGATTTGCAGTGCGAATAGGAGCTTAGACCACTAAATCTTGCAAGTTGATTGCATCAAGATGAGGTTTGGTGTTCACCTTGTCAAGGTGTTCTTCTTCCGGGAGCGACTGAAGCCGTATCCACACGAAGATCTGGTAGAATAGTGGATGTGGTGACATTCACTTGTTCGGAGAGAGTTGCATCGATTTCCTCTCGAGTAAGCTGTGGATCATCTTGATAAGAGGAATCACTTTCAGGTTCAACTGGCTTTGTAGGCCTTTTCCTTGGGGCACTCTTTTTCTTCAGAGCAACAGATTTTCGATCATGCTTATTCTTCGTTCAGCACTCATCTTTTCCTTCAGCCTTTCTCTTCTCGACATCTGACTTGATAAGACGACGATTTTCTTCTTCCTTTGCTTGATCTTTGGCGGCCTTCTTGGCATGCTTCTTAGCATTCTTGAGGCGCTTGGCCTTTTCTTTGGGATAAGAATCCGGAGTCTTGATGGAAGATTCATGAGCATCAGGAGGTGGTGGAGGTCTTTCCTGAGGTCCACCTGCTCGAATGAGCCCAATCTCGCGACAATCACCCCATGGGGGATGGAAGGCAAAGTTCTTGGTGTACCGAGGATGAACCATCTTGTAGTTGAACCATTTCTTGATCCAGTGGCGCTGAATCTTTTGCACACGCCTCTTTTTTTGATTTGCATCTTCTCCTGGGACGGTGTGATATTCATCGTGAGAAACAAGCTTAGTTGTGTTTATGATTGGTTGTCTGCCACCTATTTTCTTTGGAGCATCTGCTTCTTGCTCATTTATATCTTGTTCGGCTCGTTTTCTTTTGCTCGTTGAAGGGCCTATCGCTGGGCCCTTTAGTGCTTTTGACTCGTCAGCAGTTCCCATGAAAGCTTCTTCATCGTCAGCCATAATGTGAATCTTAGCAGAATCTTCAACTGACTGCATTGACCTGTGAAAGAGAATAGAAGCGAGGGAAAAAGGGGACAGTGTCACAAATGCTCATAGCAAAAGATTTTCTCGAACAAAACACTTTTGAGGAAGAATCAGACACAGAATTTGAGAACTGTTTCGATAGAATGAAACATATAGATCGAGCTAGTAAGTCTGAATAAAAATACTAGACAGCGAGCTAGGCATTTCATTCGAGCGAAGCATAATCACAAACCACATGCGCACTAGAGAAGTAAAAATGTAGATCTAAGATAAGCAGTAAAATCGGTGGAAATTAACCGCAGACGAAACGAATCAGAAGGAAGGAAGTTCGAGCATGAACTACACCTACCCTAGCTTGGTGACGTGCAGCAGCTATGGCGGCGCGAGGGAGAAGATATCCCGCGGCGGCGTGGAATGACTCCGGTGACCTCTTCCGGCAGCTAAGCAGCGAACGGGTCGTCGGCGTCAAGCTCAAGGAGGAGCAGTGCGGTGAGGGTTTGGTGGAGAGGGGGGAGCGAGGAGAAATAATATAAGGAGGACGAAGGGGGTGCAGTTTATATAGATGATACGTCTCCAACGTATCTATAATTTTGATTGTTCCATGCTATTATATTATCTGTTTTGGATGTTTTATATGCATTAATATGCTATTTTATATTATTTTTGGGACTAACTTATTAACCCAGAGCCCAGTGCCAGTTTCTGTTTTTTCCTTGTTTTTGAGTTTCACAGAAAATGAATATCAAATGGAGTCCAAACGAAATAAAACTTTATGGTGATTTTTTATGGACCAGAAGAGACCCACGGAGCATCGAAGCCAGGCCACGAGGTGGACGAGGAGTCGACAAGCCTAGGGGGCGCCCCTCTAGGGCGTGCCCCTGGCTTGTGGGCCCCTCGAGCGTCCCCGTCACGTGAAACCGATGCCAAATATTCCTATAAATCCCAAAACCCCCAGAAACAAACCTAGATCGCGAGTTCAGCCGCCGCAAGCCTCTGTAGCCCACAAAACCAATCGGGAGCCCATTCCGGCATCCTGCCAGAGGGGGAAACCATCACCGGTGGCCAGTAGCTATGTGTTTGATCTCTCGGGGCTGAGGGTGTGTACCAGTAGCTATGTGTTTGATCTCTCTCTCTCTCTCTCTCTCTCTCTCTCTCTCTCTCTCTCTCGTGTTCTTGATATGGCACAATCTTGATGTACCACGAGCTTTCTTATTATAGTTGAATCATATGGTGTTTCCCCCCTACCTTCTTGTGATGAATTGAGTTTTACCTTTGAGTTTTCACTATTATCGGATTGAATACTATTATGGATTTGAGAACATTTGATGTATGTCTTGTGTGGGATACCTATGGTGAAAATGGGGTGTTCTATTGATTCACTTGATGTATGTTTTGGCACTCAACTCGCGGATTCCCGAGGTGACATTGGGGTAATCTATGCATAGGGGTTGATGCATGTTTTCGTCCTTGTTTCTCTGGTAGAAATGTTGGGGCACTCTTTGAGGTTCTTTATGTTGGATCCAATATTATGAATCTGAAGTTGTTTGATGCATGTCGTATAATTGGCCCACGGATACTTGTGGTGACATTGGAGTATCTAGGTGACGTTAGGGTCGATTGATGTGTGTCATATGGTGTTATTTTACTACGAACTCTAGGGCTGTTTGTGACACTTACAGGAATAGCTGAATGGAGTGATCGAAAATAATAACTTTGAGGTGGTTTCATACCCTACAAGCAATTTCATCTTATGTTCTCTGTGATAGAAACTTTGGAGTGACTTTTGTCGCACGTTGAGGGATTGCCATATGATTCAGTTATGTTATCATTGTTGAGAGAACTTGCACTAGTGAAAGTATGAACCCTAGGGCTTGTTTCCAAGCATTGCAATACCATTTTTTCTCACTTTTGTTACTAGTTACCTTGCTGTTTTTATATTTTCAGATTACAAAAACATATATCTACCATCCATATTACACTTGTATCACCATCTCTTCACCGAACTAGTGCACCTATACAATTTACCATTTTATTGGGCGTGTTGGGGACACACGATACTCTTTGTTATTTGGTTGCAGGGTTGTTTGAGAGAGACCATCTTCATCCTATGCCTCCCATGGATTGATAAACCTTAGGTCATCCAGTTGAGGGAAAATTGTTGTTGTCCTACAAAACTCTGCGCTTGGAGGCCTAACATGAGTCTACAAGAAGAAGGTTGCGTAATAGACATCAAGCTCTTTTCTGGCGCCGTTGCCGGGGAGGTTAGTGCTTGAAGGTATATATTTAGATCTTGCAATTGAATTTTTTAGTTTCTTGTTTTACCACTAGTTTAGTCTATAAAATAAAACTATGAAAAATGGAATTGAGGTTGCCTCATATGTTTCATCTTTTTAATGCCTTTCATGAAAATGATGGAAAGGAAAATTGTGCCAAAGTATTAGAAGAAGAAGTCAATAAAATGTTTGGCACTAAATCTTTGAATGATGAGCATGATTGCAATGTTGTTAGTATGAATTCTTTGAATATACATGATGCTAATGATTGCCGCGGAGCGTCGCCGTTGGCAAAGCCGATGAGGCTCTGGATAGTGGCCCTCCACTCGTCGACCTTGTCGGTCGTTGGAGGGTAGTCGAGGAGCAGTTGAGCTCTCGCCAGAGCTTCTGCTGGAGTAGTAGGCGGCATTGGAGAACGGTGCGAGGAGCGGGACACGCTCGGACTTCTAACTACGTTAGAAGGAGCAGCGCCCCGTCCGGGCAACCGTATCTCACTAGCGCCAGCATGTTGGCGCGCATGCTGGTCTTGAGGGTCTCGATCCAACGAACGTATGGCGTTGTGAACGCCATGACGTTGTTGGTCCCGCATCTCCTGAGATGGGCGCGGGGGATGCGCGGACGCCAAGGTTTGCGGTGCCTTGTCCTTGGACTTGGCAACGTCGCGAACACCTTCGCCGGCGCCCGTTCTTCCGCCAGCGTCTGCCTCACCACCCGTTTGCTGCGGTGAGGGTGGGCACGACGCGGACAGCTCTGCTGCCGCCGGAGCTTTCTTCTTCGGTGGCATGTTGAGGAAGATGTTGATGACGCTGCTCGTGTGAACGCCGGATCAGATTCACACGGCCTCGACGCCCCCTACCTGGCGCGCCAGAGATGTCGGGGAGGCTGATCGTACCCACGGACACCTATGGGGCCGGCGGAGCAGGCCCCTTGTGGTTCGGAGGGGGGCGGAGATCGCACGAAGAGCGGATCGAGGCGATGCACACGAGCGGTTTACCCAGCTTCAGAGCTCTCCGGAGAGATAAAACTCCTACTGCTGCCTGTCTGATCTATTGTGTTCTTGCTAGGGAGCCATGCGAGCTACAAAACCTAGCGTGAGTGTATCTAGTCTATGGCCAGTCGAATGAACTGGACCTTGCGAAAGACGCGAACCAAACCCTTTCTACGTTGCACTCGGGCCTCCTTTTATATGCTCAAGGGGTCTCCGACAGGTGGCAACATAGGCGGGGGTATGAATGTAAAAACAGGAGTTGGTACACCTACTTGAGCGATTATGCGGTGCAAAATACCTAACTCTGACAACAAGGGACAAAAGCAATAAATGCCTGTCGTTGTCGCCCAAACAGTGTAACAGAGACCGTCAGGTGCGCCTCCGTCCGCCACGATGGCGAGCCTGTCAGCGCCGCTCACCGCTGCTCTCCGCTGGCTGCGCAGCTGCTCGACACGCGCCCATGGAACGGTCCCATGGCGACACGTCGCTGGGTGAGCTGGAGCGGAGACGGAGAGAAGTTGCATGCCGCGGCAAGCGCCTTGCCGCGGCCGAATCCTTGTCGCGCCCGGAGACTTGTCGCGCCTGAGCCTTCCGGCAAGCTCCTTTGCCGGGGCCTTGTCTTCTGCGTGCCTGGAGTGGCCTTCCCGACAAGCTCCTCTTGTCGGGGCCTTGTCTGCCTAGAGAGGCCTTCCCGACAAGCTCCTCTTGTCGGGGTCTTGCCTTCAAAATGGCTGCGGAGGGTCTTGGCGGACGCCCGGCGAGGCTTGCCGCGGGGACGCTGCGACTGCCCGTGCACAAGTTCGGGGTACTAAGGTACCCCTACTTTAGTACACCGACAGGAGCCCCCGGGTCTGGGCCATACTGCGGTGCAGCGCTGTTGGGCCAGGCCCAAAACAGGCACGGGCACGCAGCTGCCCGGGTCCAAACCAAACCCACTCAGTATCCGCCGCGTCCCCGTGGCACGCAGCGTCGATTGCGGTGTCGTGGGGAAGTGGGCGGCGTCTGGGTCGCTCCACCCATCGCCATGCTCGGCATCCCGCCACGTGGTTCCCATGCTCTTGGGGTCACAGACGGTGGGGAGTGGGAAGCTGGGCCGTCATGAGCAGAGGCAGCAGGTCAGCCCCGATTCCTGCTCTTCCTATGCCCTGATTTGTCGAGCGGGCGGTTGAGCCCCCACCTTGCTTCCTTAAAAGGGCGGAAGGGGAGCTTGAAGGCCGCACTCTCCCATCTCCTCCTTTCTTGATTTACTGCTCCCTTTCTCTCATTCGCCATGGAGAAAAAGAGCCTTGGTTCTTCATCGGTGGCGGCGAGGGTCGCCGCTAGACAGCGCTCCCTTCCCAACCCTACGCCCGGGGCGGCAGAGCCAGCCCCAAGAGGAAGAGGGAGGGGGCGAGGTCGAGGACGAGGTCGAGGAAGAGGCGGATGGGGCGGCGCGCTGCCTCCGCCTCCGCCGGCGGTTCCCTCCTGCGGGCCGGTCCATACCGGGGCGACCCTTGCGAGTTCTTCGTCAGGCTGCGCCGGGCGCCTCGTCGTCGCCTCCGGCTTCCAGCTCCGTTTGCGAGCGTGATGGAGTCGGATCCGCCCGAGACACTGAGATTGCACATGAGGGGCTGTGGAATCAGCGGCATGCGAGTCCGTGTTGTATTCCCAGCCCCTAATGTGATGTATCTTGATCGTGGGTGGAAGACGTTCACCCGCATCCACAGCCTGAGGGCGGGTTTTACCCTCCATTTTAAGTTAATGGAGGGTGATCTCCTCTTCGTCAAGGTCTTCGGGGATCTTGGTACTCGGGCGAAGTGCTGCGTGGATAGCTCCTCCGACAGCGAAGATTCCCCCTCGAGCGAGAGTGGCGAGGAGGGAGCGACAGCGACGACGAGGTTGGCGGGCCCGATTAGTTGTCGGGCGCCGCTTCGTGCGTCACCGGCGACCCCATCATCCGTGTCGCCGACTCCCTGAACTCCCCGGGGTCGTCTCCTTGGGCGACTGGCGTAGGGAGGCTGCGGAAGGGGAAGAGGGATGGCGACAAGGCCGTCAAGTCGGAGTACGAGGGCGTAGTACCCTCGACGGCGTGCTGACGCCCTGTCGCCCCGTCTTCGAACCCCGCTTCCGGCGCAGCCATCTCCGTCAAGCCCTCGAGGAGCTCTCGGGATGTTCTTTTGGTGCCTTCTGGCACCCGTAGCTCGTCTAGGCGTTTCTTTTGCCCTTCCCGCCTCCTTGACCTACCTCCTGGAAAGAGGGACAGGGAAAGGATTACGGGCATCTTATCTTTTTAATTTGTAAGCCTTCGGGCCTTATCCATATTTAAAGCTTGTAATCCTCTCTTTCATGTTTTTCATTCCCCACGGATTGTATCCGAGTAGAATGTTTTTAATGAAAAAGGGATGTTTGAAAAAAGGACGAAGGGCTTATCTGATATCTCAGCCCCCGGCAACTCTGGCTTTCATGCCCCGGCAACCACGGCTTGCCGCAGCTCCGGCAACTCGGCTTGCCGCAGCCCCGGCAACTCGGCTTGCCGGGGCTTGGGTGTCGGCGCCCTTCTTCTCCTCTTCGCTGTTATTTCAGTTACGAGGACGATTTAGCTTGATGCCGCAATAAGTTATCTTTGTAACATAACTTTATTACGGGCAACATCCGCTACGTTACTTCCTTTACTCGACCCTTGGCTTTGTATGTTATTACCCCACGCTTTTCGTGGAAACTTGCGGTGCAGGCACCCTTGCCATGGCGCCGAGTGCGGACTCCAGCAACCTCTTTGGCGGGGTTGCTACCGACAAGCAACCTTGTCGCGGACTAGTCGCAGCTCACTTAAGTTGTTGAGCGGACTCGAAACAAAGTAAGGGCGCGACCAGCCACGATTTGGTTCCTCCGCGCAAGGGTGTTTCATACAAAGCGCGGTCGTTCAAGGAAGATAACTTTACGAATTTATTACTGATCTGAATCGATCGATGCAATGTTATTTCCTCTACTTGATTTCTTCCTTTGTACTTTATTGCCCTACGCTTTTCTGGGAAACTTGCCGGTGCAGGCACCCTTGCCCTTGGCGCCGAAAAGTGCGGAACTTCAGACTCTGGCGGGGTCGCTACCGACAAGCAACCTTGTCGCGGACCAGCCGCATCTCACTTAAGTTGTTGAGCGGACTCGAAACAAAGTAAGGGCGCGACCGATCACGATTCGGTTCCTCTCGCGCAGGTTTTCCATACAAAGTACTATCGTTCGAGGAAGATAACGAAAATTTAAAAATCGATTGCTCAAACTTTGGCAACTTAGCTTTTCTGTTTCTTGCTCCCCGATGAGGTGAAACTTCCTCGAGCGGTGCCTGGTCCATAGTATTATCTCCTCCTCCCCCCTGGATAACTTGTGCGCGAGGGAGTCTTCCTTTCTTTGAGAGAAAAGAAAGAAGAGGAAACAACGTTATGGAGCCTAGCGGCTCGATTCTGCTTACCGGGTGTGGTTGCTGCACAAAGTGTTAGCCAAAGCATGCAATAAATTGACGAAAGCATGAACTTGACAAGCTGTGCGCAACACATGGGCTTTATCGATGCATCGGGTCTGCGCCCGGCTTTGTCTGAATGGATTACATGCAACAGCGGCAAGACTTGTACAAAAGGTGGTTGCCGGAATGGGTTCCGACAACCGCGCCTTATGGGTAAAACTTACGAAGATGCTCAATGTTCCAGGAGTTTCTCATCGGAATGCCGTCTTCGGTCTCAAGGCGGACAGCGCCAGGCCTAGTGACTCGTTTCACCCGATAAGGGCCTTCCCACTTCAAGGCCAACTTGTTTGAATTCTTGGTGGACTGCGGCCCAAGAACAAGGTCGCCTTCCTCGACATTTCGGCATTAACCCTGCGGCCATGGTAGCGACGCAGGGCTTGTGTGTGGCGGCTCGCCAAATGGCCGAAGCGATCCTCCTCGAGGAGCAGCGCGTCATCTTGTCGCAGCTGCTCTTGCTCAAGCTCATCATAAGCGAGTACTCGAGGCGATCCGTATACGAAGTTACGTGGGGAGAACTGCCTGCTCCATAGACTAGAGCAAAGGGTGCCTGGCCAGTGGCTCGATTTGGCGTTGTTCTGATCGACCAAAGAACCACCGGCAGCTCCTCGATCTAGTTTCTTCCGCACTTGTGCAGCCTATCGAAAGTCCTGGTCTTGAGCCCGCGCAGCACTTCAGCATTTGCCCTTTCTTCTTGACCGTTGCTTCTCGGGTGAGCAACGGAAGCGAAGCAGACCTTGGCGCCAAGGTCTTGGACGTACTGCATGAAGGTGCGACTCGTAAATTGTGTGCCGTTGTCGGTGATGATCCTGTTAGGGATTCTGAAACGGCAAACAATCGACCTGAAGAACTTGATCACCGATGCGGTCACCTTCCTCATCGCTTCCACTTCCGCCACTTTGTGAACTTGTCGATGGCGACGCATAAGTACTCAAAGCCCCGACAGCTTCGGGGAAGGGGCCGAGGATGTCGAGCCCCTGCACCGAAAATGGCCAGGATAAAGGGATCGTCTGAGAGCTTGAGCCGGCTGGTGTATCTGTTTGGAATGGAACCGGCATGCTTCACACTTGGTTACTTGTGCAGTTGCATCACGGAGGGCTGTCGGCCAGAAGAAACCTTGCCGAAAGCTTTGCGGCAAGTGCTCTTGCGCCAATGTGGTGACCACATATGCCTCCATGTATCTCTCGCCAACAGCTTACATCCATCTTCACAGGAATACACTTCAATTTCACACCGTTGAGTCTTCTTCTGTATAGTATGCTGTCGACAAACTGGTACATACTTGACTACCGGGCTACTCTTTCCGCTTCTTCCTGCTCTTCGGGAAGTTCTCCTGTCTGAAGGAAATGGACAATCTGCTGCGCCCATGTTGGAGCTTGTGGCTCGACAACAAGGACTAAAGGCACATCTGCTGCTGCGGGAACATAAGCTTCCACGGCGAGGACCTGCGGCCCTGCCGGAGCTTGATGCTCCCCGACAAGTTTGTCGGAGCAAGACTTGTCGGGAGCGTTTGCTTCACCGAAACAAACCACGGGTGCTTGGAGCATTGCTCCTCAAAGACTGCTTGTTGGTGTTGATCTTGGGGACCTTTGCAACGACGGCAGGGAAGCTCTGTCGGAAAGTAATCACCAGAGGCCAACTTCCTCTTCTTGCTCTGTCCCGTTGACGGTGTTACGGTTGGTTGAGTCAGCTTGAGCACAAAGATCCCTGGTTCCACAGGTAACCTAAGCGCAGCGCACTTCGACAGGCCGTCAGCAATATCATTCTGAGCTCTTGGAACATGTTCCATTTGCAGGCCGTCAAAGTGCTCTTCTAGCTTCCTCACTTCATCAACGTAGGCTTCCATCAACGGACTACGTAATCTTTGTTGACTTGGCGGACTGACGAGTTGCGAGTCACCCCGACAATAAGCTTCTTGATCCCAAGGTCCATGCGATCCACGAGACCGCAAGCAAACCCTCATACTCTGCGGTATTGTTTGTCGCTTGCTCCTTGGGAAAGTGCATCCGGACGACGATACTTGAGGTGCTCTCCGGTGGGTGCGATAAGCAAGACGCCCGGCACCGGCGCTTTGCAGCGAGAAGGCACCATCAAAGTACATCAGCCACTCTTTGCTTGCTTCTTTGACAGGAATGCTCGTCTCCGGAATCTCTTAAATGCAGGTGTTGGCGTCCCATTCTGCTATGAATTCTGCCAATGCTCGCTTTGGATAGTTGATGTGCTTTCAAACTTGAGACCAAAGCTTGACAGCTCCGGTGCCCACTCGACAATCCCGCCTGCCGCTTCGGATTCTGCAAAGATCCTCTTCAGGGAAAGCGAGTGACAACTGTGATCTCATGTGCTTGGAAGTAATGGCGCAGCTTTCTCGAGGCCATGAGGAGGCCGAAAAGCAATTTCTGCACGCAGAATACCTTGACCTAGCCCCTTGCGGAGGGAGTCGACAAAGTAAACTGGGCGCTGCACCATCCTTTTCTCAGACCGTTCTTGTGTCTTCGTGGACTCGCCCTTGTCGGGACCAGCTTGTCTGCGAAGCCCCCTGCTCGTCGCTGGACGTGCTTGCCGCGGTTGCTGGCTCGTCATCCGCCTCCCACTCCGCCACTAACGCAACACTAACCACTTGATTGGTCGCCGCTATATACAGCAGCAACTTCTCTTGTGGCTTAGGTGCGACAAGTGTTGGAGCGGAGGACAGTATCTCTTCAAGTCTGCAGCGCAGCCTCCGCTCGAGTCCATTTATCGACCTGCCTTTTTCAAAATCTTGAAAAATGGCAGGGCGCGCTCAGCAGACCTAGAGAGCAGCCACGCAACCGGCAAGCCTTCGTATATCCTTGACGCGCTTTGGTGCTTCAATCTGCTCAATGGCCTTGATCTTGTCGGGATTAGCTTCAATCCCTCGCTGAGACACGAAGAACCCGAGAAGCTTGCCGGAAGGGACTCCAAATACGCACTTCTCGGGGTTGAGCTTGAGGTTGATCTTGCGCAGATTTGCAAAGGTCTCGTCCAAATCTTGAACCAAAGTTGCTTTGTCCTTGCTCTTGACCACTATGTCATCCTTGTAGGCTTCTACATTTCTGTGCATTTGCGGCTCAAAAGCGTCATGGACTACCCTTGCAAATGTTGAACCAGCATTCTTCAAACCGAAAGGCATCCGTATGAAACAGTATGTGCACATGGTGTGATGAATGCGGTCTTCTCTTCATCTTCTTCAGCCATGAAGATCTGATGGTATCCTGAGTATGCATCAAGGAACGAAAGCAAATCACATCCGGCCGTGGAGTCAACAATCTGGTCAATGCGCGGCAAGGGAAATGGATCTAACGGACAAGCTTAAATAACATCCGTGAAGTCAAAACAAAGCCTCCATTTACCATTTGACTGGCGCACGACTACAGGATTGGCCAACAATGTAGGATGGAGCACTCCTCGACAAGGCCCGCTGCTTCCGGTTTCTTGATCTCTTGGCTATGAATTCTTGGCGCCCACCGCTTGCTTCGACTTTTTGCTTGACGGGCGCAGATGTGGACAAACGGCCAGCGGTGCTCAATCACTTTCCTGGGAACACCGGGGATATCGACGGTTGCCATGCAAACACGTCCGACATTCGCCGCAGGAAAGCAACGAGCGCCGCTTCCTATTTGTCGTCGAGAGAGGCACTGATGGTGAAGGTACCACCAGTGCCGTCCTCCTTGGCGGGCACCTTCTTGGTCTTCGGCGGAGCCACCATCTTCTTGCACTTGCCGGTGGAGCTCAATGGTGCGTCCTCGACGGTAGCGCAGCACCGAAGAGGTGCGCTTGCCGGAGTGAGCATCGAGCCCTTGCCGGACTTGGACTTGGTCTTCTTCCCTCGGGAGCTTCAGCGGCAAGTGTTGGGCAGTCTGCCGCGGCTGCATCCCGAGAAGATCTTGTCGGCTGAGATAAGGGCATCCTTCTTGTCGCCATGGACAGAGATGACGCTTATCGGGCCCGGCATCTTGAGTAGGTTGTAGGCGTAGTGAGAGGCTGCCATGAACTTGGCGAAGGCCGATTTGCCAAGTATCCCATTGTAAGGCAATGGGAAATCGGCGACGCCAAACGTAACCCTCTCGATTACGAAGTTCAGTTCGCTGCCAAATGTGACCGGCAACGTAATCTTCCCTTCGCTTGCTCCTTCCCGGATTGATTCCTTGGAAGGTTCCGGTCTCTGGAGCTCGCTGTCGAGGATTTGAAGCTTCGGAGCACCGCGAGGAGATCAGATTCAAGCCGCCCCGCCGTCAACTAACATTTTGTGACCTTGAGGTTGCGGATGGTTGGAGAGACCAACATCGGCAAGCACCCGACCGCAGATTATGCGATCAGGGTGGTCCTTAATATCAAAAATGATAGGCGTCTTGGACCACTTGAGGCTTGCGTGACTCTATGGATGGTTCCGCCGCATTGACCTCCCGTGATCCATTGCTTGAGTTGGCGGTGGGAGGTATGCGAGAAGCACCTCCGTCAACGCAGAGAACCTCTGTGGCTTTCTGAAACTCCTGCTCGTCGGCGTCGTCGTCTTCCATGTCTTCATCGTCGTCATCATCATCTTCATCCTTGTCGCGGCCGCGGGGAGGTCGATCTCCTTGTCGCTGCTTGACTTTGCCGCGGCGTCCTCCCCGGCCAGGGCGTTTCTTGCTCGCTCCCCCAGCACCTTCCCGGGCCTTCTCCTTGTCTCGCCGCTCGTACTCAGCTCTCTGCTGTTCGACGAGCTGCTCGACCTTCTTGCAGCTCTGGAGATCGTGGCCCTTGGTGCGGTGGATCTTGTAATCTTGCTTGCGGAGCTGTCACCTTGTCGGCGGCCGCCACCGATTGGTTGGCGTCGCTGGCAACCTCCTTGCGAGCCACCAGTCTTGGCGTTCTTTTCGCCGCCTCCGTCGCCGGACTGCTCGACAGCTAGCACTTCTCTGCTTTTCTTCTTCCTGTTGCCTCGCCGCCGGCCCTTCCTTGCCGGGGCGGAGTCATCACTATCAGATCCCGCTTCTGCGTTCTCTCCAGGGAGTCTCCTCCCTTCCTCAGCGCGTGCACACTTGTCGGCCAGGGCGTACAGCGCACTGACGTCCTTGACTTTGCACATCGCCATCTCCTCCCTCATCCTGCGGTTCCGCACATTCTGATGAAATGCGCTGATCACCGCGGCAGGGTGGACGTCCGGGATGTTGTAGTGCACACGGCTGAATCTCTGAATGAACTTGCGCAGGGACTCTCCTTCCCTCTGGGCGAGCAAGTGAAGGTCGCTCTCTTGGCCATGAGGTTTGTGGCCACCTGTGAAGGCGCCAACAAACTGATGGCACAGATCTGCCCAAGAGGATATGGAGCTGTCCGGCAAGTGCATGAGCCAAGATCTGACGTTGGGCTTGAGCACGGCGGAAGTAGTTGGCTAGGATCTTGTCGTCCCGCCCCCGCAGCCTGCACCGCGATGGTGTAGATGCTGAGGAACCCCGACGGATGTGTCCGCCATCATACTTCTCCGCACGTCTGGTTTGAAGTTTTTCGCTGGGCCCTTTGGACTTGCCGCAGCTCACGAGTGAACGCAGGGCAACCTACCGCGACGCAAATCGCCTGGCCCCTCGGTAGCGTGCATGTCAACGAAGGCCCGGCGGCTTGCCGGATCGACGTCGCGCTTCTCTTCGGGCGCTCGATGCGAAGTTCGGCGTCCTCTTGTTGTCGCTTCGTGAAGAACTTGGCGCTGATCGCGGCGAGTCCGCTGGGTCCGGACGACGCAGCGGGAGTCGCTGTAGAGGTGGATCCGATGAGTCGGCGATCTTGGCCTTCTTGGCGGAGAGTGCACGGTGGTTGCACCTCCGACAGTCTCGTTGCCACCGGCTCGTGCCTTGTCGTCGCGCCGCGGCAATGATGGCGTTGGTTGCCGCGGAGCGTCGCCGTTGGCAAAGCGATGAGGCTCTGGATAGTGGCCCTCCACTCGTCGACCTTGTCGGCCGTTGGAGGGTAGTCGAGGAGCAGTTGAGCTCTCGCCAGAGCTTCGCCGGAGTAGTAGGCGGCATTGGAGAACGGTGCGAGGAGTGGGACACCTCGGACTTCTAACTATGTTAGAAGGAGCAGCGCCCGTCCGGCGCATCAGATCTCACTAAGCGCCAAAGATGTTGGCGCGCATGCTGGTCTTGAGGGTCTCGATCCAACGAACGTATGGTGTTGTGAACGCCATGATGTTGTTGGTCCCGCGTCTCCTGAGATGGGCGCGGGGGATGCGCGGACGCCGAGGTTTGCGGTGCCTTGTCCTTGGACTTGGCAACGTCGCGAACACCTTCGCCGACGCCCGTTCTTCCGCCAGCATCTGCCTCACCACCCGTTTGCTGCGGTGAGGGTGGGCACGACGCGGACGGCTCTGCTGCCGCCGGAGCTTTCTTCTTCGGTGGCATGTTGAGGAAGATGTTGATGACGCTGCTCGTGTGAACGCCGGATCAGATTCACACGGCCTCGACGCCCCCTACCTGGCGCGCCAAAGATGTCGGGAGGCTGATCGTACCCACGGACACCTATGGGGCCGGCGGAGCAGGCCCCTTGTGGTTCGGAGGGGGGCGGAGATCGCACGAAGAGCGGATCGAGGCGATGCACACGAGCGGTTTACCCAGCTTGAGCTCTCCGAGAGATAAAACTCCTACTGCTGCCTGTCTGATCTATTGTGTTCTTGCTAGGGAGCCATGCGAGCTACAAAACCTAGCGTGAGTGTATCTAGTCTATGGCCAGTCGAATGAACTGGACCTTACGAAAGACGCGAACCAAACCCTTTCTACGTTGCACTCGGGCCTCCTTTTATATGCTCAAGGGGTCTCCGACAGGTGGCAACATAGGCGGGGGTACGAATGTAAAAACAGGAGTTGGTACACCTACTTGAACAGTGTACAAAGGTAAAATACCTAACTCTGACGGCAAGGGACAAAAGCAATAAATGCATGTCGTTGTCGCCCAAACAGTGTAACAGAGACCGTCAGGTGCGCCTCCGTCCACCACGATGGCGAGCCTGTCAGCGCCGCTCACCGCTGCTCTCCGCTGGCTGCACAGCTGCTCGACACGCGCCCATGGAACGGTCCCATGGCGACACGTCGCTGGGTGAGCTGGAGCGGAGACGGAGAGAAGTTGCATGCCGGCAAGCGCCTTTGCGGCGAATCCTTGTCGCGCTCCGGGCCTTCCCGGCAAGCTCCTCTTGTCGGGGCCTTGTCTTCTGCGTGCCTGGGGTGGCCTTCCCGACAAGCTCCTCTTGTCGGGGCCTTGTCTGCCTAGAGAGGCCTTCCCGACAAGCTCCTCTTGTCGGGGTCTTGCCTTCATAATGGCTGCGGAGGGTCTTGGCAGACGCCTTGAGGCTTGCTGAGGGGACGCTCTGTTGCCCGTGCACAAGTTCGGGGTACTAAGGTACCCCTACTTTAGTACACCGACAATGATATGCAAATTCATAAGCTTGGGGATGCTATGTTTGATGAAGATGATATTTTTTGTCCCCCAAGTTTTGATGAGCAAATTTATTATGATGATAGCATGCCTCTTATTTATGATGATTGCAATATTTATCAAAGTGGGTTTGGAAGAGTGTATACTTTAGGTAATAATTATCCCACTATTTTTTAGGGTGCTGAATCTTATAATATTTATGAAAGTGGATTTGGAGAGGTCATGACTTTATTTAGTAATGATTCCACTATCTTGGAAGAGGTTTCAATTGATTTTGATGAGAACAAAGTTGCTACTTATGATGATTATTGTGATGACACTTATGTTATAAAAAGTAGCGAGTATTATATTTATAAAACTTGTCATAATTATGATTCCCCCTTTCCTGAACGTTACTCTTTTAATGTGGAAACAATTTATAGTATTCGAGATTCTTATGATACTCTCACTATTCCGAATGAGAAGAATTTTGCTTATGTGGAGAGTAGTAAATTTTCTATGCTCGTGGATCATGAAAATAATGCTTTATGTGATTTTTATATTGTTGAATTCATTCATGATGCTACTGAAAATTATAATGGGAGAGGAACATATGCTTCTACATGTTGCATTAATATCAAGTTTCCTCTCTATGTGTTGAAAATCTTGAAGTTATGCTTGTTTTGCCTTCCTATTCTAGTTGATTCTTGCTCCCATAAATTGTTTGCTCACAAAATCCCTATGCATATGAAGTGGGTTAGACTTAAAATGTGAGATTCATATGCTTCATTATGCTCCCATTATGTTTCAATTTTTATCTTTTATGTGAGCATCATTGAAATCATCATGCCTAGCTAAAAAGGCATTAAAGAAAAGCGCTTGTTGGGAGACAGCCCAACATTTATACCTACTATTTTTGTATGTTCACATGATTATGCTACTGTATTAATCATGTTTTATAGCATTTGTTTTAATAAAGTGCCAAGTAAGACCTTTGGGATGGTCTATGGTGATAGTTGATTTGATCTTGCTGAAAAACAGAAACTTTTGTGCCCACTAAAATAGTTTTCATTTATTATAGAATCGTGATAAAATCCTGATTCTTTTTGCACAAGATTGATATACAAATTGCCTAGAATGTTCTAATGTTTCAGAATTTTTGGAGTTACAGAAATATACGAAGTTTCCAGATCACTACAGACTATTATGTTTTTAACAGATTTTGTTTTCATTGTGTTGTTTGCTTATTTTGATGACTCTATGGCTAGTATCAGAGGGTATGAACCATGGAGAAGTTGGAATACAGTATATATAACACCAATATAAATTTAGAATGAGTTCACAACAGTACCTAAGTGGTGATTTGATTTATTATACTAACAGAGCTTACGAGTTTTCTGTTGAGTTTTGTGTTGTGAAGTTTTCAAGTTTTGGGTGAAGTTTCGATGGACTACAGAATAAGGAGTGGCAAGAGCCTAAGCGTGGGGATGCCCAAGGCACCCAAGTTAATATTCAAGGACAAACAAGCATCTAAGCTTGGGTATGCCCCGGATGGCATCCCCTCTTTTGTCTTCAATCCATCGGTAAAATTACTTGAGGCTATATTTTTATTCACCACACGATATGAGTTTTGCTTGGAGCGTCATTTGGTTTTATTAGGATTTGCTTGTTGTTATTTATAGTAATGTTTTTCATCTTTTAGTTCAATAAAAAGGTCAAGTATAGCCTTTACCATGATTATTTGCATGTCTATATGTTGCTGTTTCGAAAACAAGTTTTGAAAACAGAAAGTTTTCTATCATTGTCTGAATATTTGTGAATAGTCAGAACATGATAAAATCTTGAAATTTTTACACAATGTGTAACAACACATTTTATACAGTGTGGTAAGTTTTTAGAATTTTTGGAGTTAGGGAAGGATGATTCCTCTTGCATTCTTTACAGACTATTCCGTTTAGACAGATTGCTGTTATGTTTGCATTGTTTGCATATGTCTGCTTGTTTAATGATTCTATTTGAGGATATGAGTATTAAATATGCATAGGCATTTAGTATGTAATGTTAAATAATAATCTTAGTGATTTGCTACAGTAGAATGATAAGGTTATTGCATTGATTTATACTAACTCATCTCACGAGTTCTTGTTGAGTTTTGTGTGGATGAAGTTTTAAGATTTAGAGAAACCGTGATATAAAAGGAATTAAGGAGACACAAAAGCTCAAGCTTGGGGATGCCCAAGGCATACCTAATTAATATTTCAAGAAGTCTCAAGCAGCTAAGCTCGGGGATGCCCCGGTTGGCATCTCACCTTTCTTCTTCAACAATGATCGGTCAGTTTGATTGAACCTAAGTTTTTGCTTCTTCACATGATATGTGCTATCCTTCGAATGTCATTTTATTTTGTTTTGCTTGCTGTTTGAATAAAGTACTTATGATCTGAAATTTTATTTATGAGAGAGAGTCTTCACATAGCTGCATAATTTTTCAACTACTCATTGATCTTCACTTATATCTTTTTGCAGTAGTTTGTCAGTTGCAAGAGGGATATAATAAAAACTTTCATGTAAAGAGCATTGAATATATGAGAAGTTTGATTCCTTGCATTTGTTTTGAGATATAAAGATGGTGATATTAGAGTCATGCTAGTGAGTAATTGTGGATTGGTGGAAATACTTGTGTTAAGGTTTGTGATTCCCGTAGCATGCACGTATGGTGAACCGTTATGTGACGGAGTTAGAACATGATTTATTTTTTGATTGTCTTCCTTATGAGTGGAGGTCGGGGACGAGCGATGGTCTATTCCTACCAATCTCCCCCTAGGAGCATGCGGTTAGTACTTTGTTTTGTTAGCTAATAATTTTTTGCAATAAGTATGTGAGTTCTTTATGACTAATGATGAGTCCATGGATTATATGCACTCTCACCCTTCCACCATTGCTAGCCTTTCTAGTACCCCGCAACTTTCACCGGTGCACTAAACCCACCATATACCCTTCCTCAAAACAGCCACCATACCTACCTATTATGGCATTTCCATATCCATTCTGAGATATATTGCCTTGCAACTTCTACCATTCTGTTTATTATGACACATACCATCATTGTCATATTGCTTTGCATGATCATGTAGTTGGCATAGTATTTGTGGCTTGGCCACCGTTCATATTTTTTTATATACATGTCACTCTTGATCATTGCACATCCCGGTACACCGCTGGAGGCATTCATATAAGAGTCATATCTTTGTTCTAGTATCGAGTTGTAATTCTTGAGTTGTAAGTAAATAAAAGTGTGATGATCATCATTATTAAAGCATTGTCCCATGTGAGGAAAGGATGATGGAAGCTATGATTCCCTCACTAGTTGGGATGAGTCTCCGGACTTTAAAAAAAGAGGCCAAAGAGCCCAAACAAAAAAAGAGAAAATAAAAAATGAGAGAAAAAGAGAGAAGGGACAATGTTACTATCCTTTTACCACACTTGTGCTTCAAAGTAGCACCATGTTCTTCATGATAGAGAGTCTCCTATTTTGTCACTTTCATATACTAGTGGGAATTTTACATTGTAGAACTTGGCTTGTATATTCCCATGATGGGCTTCCTCAAATTGCCCTAGGTCTTCGTGAGCAAGCAAGTTGGATGCACACCCACTTAGTTTTCTTTTGAGCTTTCATACACTTATAGCTCTAGTGTATCCGTTGCATGGCAATCCCTACTCGCTCACATTGATATCTATTGATGGGCATCTCCATAGCCCATTAATTTGCCTAGTTGATGTGAGACTTTCTCATTTTTTGTCTTCTCCTCACAACCTCCACCATACTCTATTCCACTTATAGTGCTATATCCATGGCTCACGCTCATGTATTGCATGAAAGTTGAAAAAGTTTGAGAACATCAAAAGTATGAAACAATTGCTTGGTTTATCATCGGGGTTGTGCATGATCAAATATTTTGTATGATGAAGATAGAGCATAGACATACTATATGATTTTGTAGGGATAACTTTCTTTGGCCATGTTATTTTGAGAAGACATGATTGCTTTATTAGTATGCTCGAAGTATTATTGTTTTTGTGTCAATTTAAACTTTTGTTTTGAATCTTATGGATCTGAATATTCATGCCACAATAAAGAAGATTATATTGATAAATATGCTAGGTAGCATTCAACATAAAAAATTCTATACTTATCATTTACCTGCTCAAGCACGAGCAGGAATTAAGCTTGGGTATGCTTGATACGTCTCCATCGTATCTATAATTTTTTATTGTTCCATGCTATTATATTATCTGTTTTGGATGTTTTATATGCATTAATATGATATTTTATATTATTTTTGGGACTTACTTATTAATCCAGAGCCTAGTGCCAGTTTTAGTTTTTCCTTGTTTTTGAGTTTCGCGGAAAAGGAATATCAAACGGAGTCCAAACGGAATAAAACTTTACGGTGACTTTTTATGGACCAGAAGAGACCACGGAGCATCAGAGCCAGGCCAGGAGGTGGACGAGGAGTCCACAAGCCTAGGGGGCGCCCCCAGGGCACGCCCAATGGCTTGTGGGCCCCTCGAGCGTCCCCCTGACGTGAGACCCACGCCATAAATTCCTATAAATCCCGGAACCCCCAGAAAGAAACCTAGCTCGGAAGTTCCGCGGCCGCAAGCCTGTGTAGCCATGAAAAACCAATGGGGAGCCCGTTCCGGCACCCTGCCAGAGGGGCAAACCATCACCAGTGGCCATCTCCATCATCCCGGCAGTCTCCATGACGAGGAGGGAGAAGTTCACCCTCGGGGCTGAGGGTATGTACTAGTAGCTATGTGTTTGATCTCTCTCTCTCTCTCTCTCTCTCTTGTATTCTTGATATGGCACAATCTCGATGTACCACGAGCTTTGTTATTATAGTTGATGTCGGTGTACTAGAGTAGGGGTACCCTAGTATCCCGAACTTGTGCATGGGCAGCAAAGACTGGGCAAGGCTTGCCGGTGACCGCCAAGGTCCTCCGTGGTTCCTTTGGAGCCATTCGAGAACAAAGTATTCAAGCCAAGGAGACAAGGCCCCGGCAAGAGGAGCTTGCCGGGAAGGCCAGCCAAGGCACCTAGGAGACAAGGCCCCGGCAAGAGGAGCTTGTCGGGAAGGCCCGGTGAGCGACAAGCTTCCGGACGCGACAAGGCAACAACCGCGACAAGGCCCTTGCCGCGGCAGATTACCACTCTTTTCCTGCGCTCCAGCACATCCACCAACGTGCCGCCATGGGACCTTTCCAGGCGCGCGTGGCAAGAGGCTGTGCGGCCAGCGGAGCGCGGTGGCAAGCGGCGCTGACAAGATTGCCATCGTGGCAAGCGGTGGCGCCCCTGACGGTCCCTGTTTGCACTGTTTGGGCGACGTAGACGGGCATTTAATGCCTTTGTCCCCTGCCGTCAGGGTTAGGTATGATACACTGTACAAGTAGCTGTACCAACCGCATTCTTTTTCCATTTTTACCCTTGTCTACGTTGCCACCTGTCGGAGACCCCTTGAGCATATAAAAGGAGGCCCATGCGCAACGTAGAGGGGGGTTCGAAAGGTTCGAAGCCAGAAAACACTCACGCTAGGTCTCGTTAGCAGCTGGTGTGTACTGTAGCACTCAGCGCTCCCTAGCAAGAACTCAATACACTCAAACATGCAGCAGTAGGAGTTTTATCTCTCCGGAGAGCTCCGAAGCTGGGTAAACTGCTCATGTGCTTCGCCTCGATCTGCTCTTCGTGTGACCTCCGCCCCCCGCCGAACCGAAAGGCGCTCGGTCCGCCGGTCCCATAGGTGTTCGTGGGTCAGATCAGCCTCCCCGACAGTTGAATCATATGGTGTTTCTCCCCCTCTACCTTCTTGTGATGAATTGAGTTTTACCTTTGAGGTTTCACCATTATCGGATTGAATATTACTATGGATTTGAGAACACTTGATGTATGTCTTGCATGGGATACCTGTGGTGACAATGGGGTGTTCTATTGATTCACTTGATGTATGTTTTGGCACTCAACTCACGGATTCCCGAGGTGACATTGGAGTAATCTATGCATAGGGGTTGATGCACATTTTCGTCATTGTTTCTCCGGTAGTAATCTCGGGGCACTCTTTGAGGTTCTTTATGTTGGATTGAATATCATGAATATGATGTTGTTTGATTCATATCGTATAATTGACCAACAGATACTTGTGGTGACATTGGAGTATCTAGGTAACATTAGGGTTGATTGATGTGTGATATGGTGTTATTTTGCTACGAACTCTAGGACTGTTTGTGACACTTATAGGAATAGCTCAATGGATTGATCGGAAAGAATAACTTTGAGGTGGTTTCATACCCTACAAGCAATTTCATCTTATGTTCTCCGCGATAGGAACTTTGGAGTGTGTTTTGTCGCACATTGAGGGATTGACATATGATTCAATTATGTTATCATTGTTGAGAGAACTTGCACTAGTGAGAGTATGAACCCTATGCCTTGTTTTCAAGCATTGCAATACCGTTTTTGCTCACTTTTGTTACTAGTTACATTGCTGTTTTATATTTTCAGATTACAAAAACCTATATCTACCATCCATATCACACTTATATCACCATCTCTTCGCCGAACTAGTGCACCTATACAATTTACCATTGTATTGGGTGTGTTGGGGACACAAGAGACTCTTTGTTATTTGGTTGCAGGGTTGTTTGAGAGATACCATCTTCATCCTACGCCTCCCATGCATTGACAAACCTTAGGTCATTCAATTGAGGGAAAATTGCTATTGTCCTACAAAAATCTACGCTTGGAGGCCCAACACGAGTCTACAAGAAGGTTGCGTAGTAGATATCAATAGGCGAGGAAAATAACCGCACGCCGAGGTTATGATCAAACGGTTTCAATGTGGGGACGATTGCAATTCAATGGAGAGGATGGACTGGCAGTTGATGTACAACACGTGATAACCGTCACAGAACGTGGTCCTGAACGGTCGGGAAAGCCCAAACTTTGGACGGCTTTCACCAAAATATATTAAAATTTGGTCCGAAGCAAAATCGTGGTCAAGGACACCAGACAAGTTTTGTTCCAGATAGAATTGAGCCTTTGTAACAGAACAACATAGACTGGAAGAGATAGATTAGAGGGAAAAACAGTGTCCTAGGCATTTCACTTAGCAGAGAACAAAAGAGACCGAGCGAATAGCAATGAGAGAAATGCATTCAGACAGAAACCAAATTCATCAAATCGAATAGAAACTCATCGAAGAAAATTGTGGTGGCGTTTCCTACCGTATAAGAACTGTATGACCCCGAGCATCGCACAATTATCGTGGCACCCGGTTAGTCTAGTTCTCCGTTAATGTATTCACTCTCAGAAAGAAACTTTCACTTTGTCGAAAGTTTCACTCTTCGAGTGTTATGCACCCATTCCTTTCAAAGATGTGGAAGTGTTAGCACGGTTGCCGAGTCCAACTTACTGCGCGTTTGCGAAGTCTAGGATATTTAGCTCACACCGTAACACACAGAGTCTTTTCTCGTCGAGAGGCTTGGTGAGGATATCAACGAGATTGTCTTCGGTCTTGACGTGATTGACAAAAATATCCTCTCGGGCCACATGATCGCGAATAAAGTGATGTCTGATGGCAATGTGTTTCGTGCGAGAATGCTGCACAGGATTGTGTGCAATTTTGATAGCACTCTCATTATCACAATAAAGAGGTATATGCTTGACCTTGATGCCATAGTCTTTCGATGTCTGCTTCATCCACAATTACTGAGTGCGATAAGAGCCAACAACAATATATTCGGCCTCGGTCGTAGATAGAGATACGCAATTCTACCTCCTTGAAGACCAACAGACCAAAGACCTACCGAGGAAATGACATGTCCCCGGAGTAGATTTGCTATCAACCAAGTCACCAGCCCAATCTGAGTCTGAATATCCAACAAGATCAAACTGTGCTCCCTTAGGATACCATAAACCTAAGCTGGAGGTGAGGTAGTCCTGGATTAGGGAGTCCTCGCCTCCTTGGGTGTCCGGGCTGTGTGATATGGGCCGGACTGATTGGCCGTGAAGATACAAGGTAGAAGACCTTCCCCCGTGCCCGGGTAGGACTCTCCTATGTGTGGATGGCGAGATTGGCGTCCCGATATGTAATTTCCTTCTTCTGCAAGCCGACTCTGTACAATCCTAGGCCCCTCCCGTGTGTATATAAACTAGAGGGTTTAGTCCGTAGAGGCTATCAAAATTCATATAGGCTAGATGGCTAGGGTTTAGCCATTACGATCTCGAGGTAGATCAACTCTTGTAACCCCCATACTCATCAAAGACAATCGAGCAGGAAGTAGGGTTTTACCTCCATCAAGAGGGCCTGAACCTGGGTAAACATCGTGCCCCCTTTGTCTCCTATTACCTTCGATCTCAGATGCACAGTTCGGGACCCCCTACCCGAGATCGGCCGTGCTATGTCTTGAGCTTGCGTTGGTTTTCCCTGAAGAGGAGAGGATGATGCAGCAGAGTAGCGTAAGTATTTCCCTCAGTTTTTGAGAACCAAGGTATCAATCCAGTAGGAGGCCACGCGCAAGTCCCTCGTACCTACACAAAGCAAATAACTCCTCGCAACCAACGTGAATAGGGGTTGTCAATCCCTTCACGGTCACTTACGAGAGTGAGATCTAATAGAGATGATAGATAATATTTTTGGTATTTTTGGTATAAAGATGCAAAGTAAAATAAAAAGGCAAAGTAAAAAAGCAAAGCAATAATAAAGCGTAGGAAGATTAATATGATGAAAATAGACCCGGGGGCCATAGATTTCACTAGTGGCTTCTCTCAAGAGCATAAGTATTTTATGGTGGGTGAACGAATTATTGTTGAGCAATTGACATAATTGAGCATAGTTATGAGAATATCTCGGTATGATCATGTATATAGGCATCACGTCCGAGACAAGTAGACCGACTCCTGCCTGCATCTACTACTATTACTCCACTCATCGACCGCTATCCAGCATGCATCTAGTGTATTAAGTTAATGAAAACAGAGTAACGCCTTAAGCAAGATGACATGATGTAGAGGAATAAATTCATGCAATATGATAAATACCCCATCTTGTTATCCTCGATGGCAACAATATAATACGTGCCTTGTTGCCCTTACTGTCACTGGGAAAGGACACCGCAAGATTGAACCCAAAGCTAAGCACTTCTCCCATTGCAACAACTACCAATCTAGTTGGCCAAACCAAACGGATAATTCGAAGAGACTTGCAAAGATAACTAATCATACATAAAAGAATTCAGAGAAGATTCAAATATTGCTCATAGATAATCTTGATCATAAACCCACAATTCATCAGTCCCAACAAACACACCGCAAAAAGAAGATTACATCGAATTGATCTCCACAAGAGAGGGGGAGAACATTGTATTGAGATCCAAAAAGAGAGAAGAAGCCATCTAGCTACTAACTATGGACCCGAAGGTCTGAAGTAAACTACTCACACTTCATCGGAGAGGCTATGATGATGATGTAGTAGCCCTCCATGGTGGAATCCCCTTCCGATGGAGCTCCGTAACAGGCCCCAAGATGGGATCTCGTGGATACAGAAAGTTGCGGCGGTGGAATTAGGTTTTTGGCTCCGTATCTAATCTGTTGGGGGTACGTAGGTATATATAGGAGGAAGGAGTACGTCGGTGGAGCTTCGGGGGGCCCACGAGGCAGGGGGCGCGCCCTCCACCCTCGTGGCCGCCTCCCTCCTTTCTTGACCGAGGGTCCAAGTCTCCTGGATCTTATCGATGAGAAAATCACGTTCCTCAAGATTTCATTCCGTTTGGACTCGCTTTTGATATTCCGTTTCTTGAAATACGAAATAGGCAAAAAACAGCAATTTCAGGCTGGGCCTCCGGTTAATAGGTTAGTCCCAAAAGTAATATAAAAGTGGAAAATGAAGCCCAATATAGTCCAAAACAATAGATAATATAGCATGGAGCAATCAAAAATTATAGATACGTTGGAGACTTATCAGGCCGGTTTTGACACCGACATTGGTGTTCTTATTGAGAGTTCCACTGTGTCGTCGGCAGAAGGTTCGATGGCTCGTCAAAGATGCTAATTCCGGGGAAAATTTCCTCCCTGGTCAACTTTTTGTGTTTGGCAGCTTCGCTCTACGTGCCAATTCAATTGGTCACCTTGAACAGATCGACAGCTACGCCCCTGGTCATCAGATCAGGTTTGGAAGCCTGAATTACATCACTGATATCTGAGGGGACTTGATCTTCGAAGGGTTCACGGCCTCGACCGCTATTCCTCATCTTCAAGAAGGAAACCCATCGGATCCATCATCAGGCACCGCTCAAAGACCAACTATAATCCCTGCCCTGGCCTTAGATCCAGAGCAGACCACCTCATCCAAAGATGGGAGTTTGAAACCACCGGACTCTCTCCTACTACGGAGCTCTCTGCCGGAGACCTAGAGGCGACTATATTTTCGGGAAGCCTGGAATCAAACAGGACTCTCCCTATCATCAGGGAGCCGAACTCACCTCTGGATGCCAACTCCGAACTCTCGAGGTCTGCGTCTAGTGAGAACGGCCAGGTAGAGTCTAGCATGCCCAGCTCCGCAGGTCCTCAGTTCCCCGTCCAGCCTATGCTCCTAAACGAGGCCCTGGACATAATGTGATCTCTCGCCATTACGGAAGTATCACCTCCGAACCATGCCCAGCCCGGACTAGGGGAATTTTACGTCCCACCCACCACCCACTTAATAGCCATTATCGAGGACTTGACCGACATTCTAGATTACGTCTCCGAAGACATCGACGGTATGGACGACGATGTCGGAGACGAACCAGGCCAGAATCCGCCTATCACCGGGTGTTGGACGGCCACCTCCACATACAATGTGTATATGGTAGATACACCTAAAAAGGACGACGACGACGGCGGCATGCAGGACCCGATTGAGGACAAGCCTGTCGAGGCACCATCAAAATGTCGACGTCAGCGGCGCCGCTCAAAATCACGCCGCGAAAAGGAAAGCAATACCGGCACCAGAGACAACAACACTCCGGATGATGCCAAATATCCTAAAGACCCTGCCAAGCCTGCGTCCGAGCAGGATGAATGGGAGGAGGGACAAGTTAACCCCGATGAGCCTGTCAGGAATGAGGATTCGGAGGATAGTAACTATCTACCGGTCTCCGAGGACGATGTCAGCCTCGGCAACGAAGACTTCATCATGCCAGAGGAACCCCTTGAGCAAGAGCGCTTTAAGCGACAGCTAATCGCATCTGTGAGGAGCCTAAAAAAGAAACGGCAACAGCTTCAAGCCGAACAGGATACCCTCAACGACAGATAGACCCATGTCCTAGCTGCCGAGGAATACGGCCTCGAGCACCCAACAAAGAGTTATCTGAAGCGTCGGTTACTGCCACAATTCGATGACGAGGCCCTTGAGCCAATACCATCAAGATATAATCACGCTGATGAACCAGACCAACCACCATGTGGACGAGACAAAGCGGTTGCTTATGCCGAACACCAGCCCGCGCCACCTCACCTTCGAGGCAAAGAGGTAGCAGCTCTGGGCTACACCTACGATTTACGCCAGGACCTGTACAATAGAGCCGGTCAGACTAAATCAATCTATGGATCAAGGGGGCGCGCTCCAATGCGAGAGGATGGCCATCAAGCTTGCCACGATAAGCATAACCTCACTCGGGCTGAAAACCGAACACGGATGTCGTCTGAACTCTATCGTGACGTTGCCCGATACAGAAGCGCCACACACCCCTTATGCTTTACCGATGAGGTAATGCAGCACCAGTTTCCAGAAGGGTTTAAACCCGTAAACATCGAAGCATACTGCTACGTCTTGAGCTTGCGTTGGTTTTCCCCGAAGAGGAGAGGGTGATGCAACAAGTGTAGCGTAAGTATTTCCCTCAGTTTTTGAGAACCAAGATATCAATCCAGTAGGAGGCTCCTCAAAAGTCCCACGCACCTACACAAACAAATTGAGAACTCGCAACCAACGCAATAAAGGGGTTGTCAATCCCCTCACGGCCACTTCAAGTAAAGTGAGATCTAATAAAGATAGTAAGATAAGATAAATATATTTTTGGTATTTTATAATATAGATGCAAAAAGTAAAGATGCAAATAAAAGTAGATTGAAAGCAAATATGATAAAAGATAGACCCGGAGGCCATAGGTTTAACTAGAGGCTTCTCTCAAGATAGCATAAGTATTACAGTGGGTGAACAAATTACTGTCGAGCAATTGATAGAAAAGCGCATAGTTATGAGATTATCTAGGCATGATCATGTATATAGGCATCACGTCCATAACATGTAGACCGACTCCTGCCTGCATCTAATACTATTACTCCACACATCGACCGACTCCTGCCTACATCTAGAGTATTAAGTTCATAAGAACAGAAAATGCATTAAGCAAGATGACATGATGTAGAGGGATAAACTCATGCAATATGATATAAACCCCATCTTGTTATCCTCGATGGCAACAATTCAATACGTGCCTTGCAACCCTTTCTGTCACTGGGTAAGGACACATCAAGATTGAACCCAAAGCTAAGCACTTCTCCCATGGCAAGAAAGATCAATCTAGTAGGCCAAACCAAACTGATAATTCGAAGAGACTTGCAAAGATAACTTAATCATACATAAAAGAATTCAGAGAAGATTCAAATATTATTCATAGATAAACTTGATCATAAACCCACAATTCATCGGATCTCGACAAACACACCGCAAAAAGAGTTTACATCAAATAGATCTCCACAAGAGAGGGGGAGAACATTGTATTGAGATCCCAAAAGAGAGAAGAAGCCATCTAGCTAATAACTATGGACCCGTAGGTCTGCGGTAAACTACTCACAACTCATCGGAGGGGCAAGGATGTCTGTGTAGAAGCCCTCCGTGGTCGATTCCCCCTCCGGCAGAGTGCCGGCGAAGGCTCCAAGATGAGATCTGCGGATACAGAAGGTTACGGCGGTGGAAATTGTGTTTCGTGGTGCTCCCGAATGTTTTCGGGGTACGTAGGTATATATAGGAGGAAGAAGTACGTCGGTGGCCGCCCGAGGGGCCCACGAGACAGGGGTGCGCCCTACAGGGGGGGCCTCCTATCTCGTGGAGGCCTCGGATGCTTCTTGACTTGCACTCCAAGTTCTCCGAATCACGTTCGTTTCAAAAATCACGCTCCCGAAGGTTTCATTCCGTTTGGACTCCGTTTGATATTCCTTTTCTTCGAAATACTAAAATAGGCAAAAAAACAGCAATACGGGCTGGGCCTCCGGTTAGTAGGTTAGTCCCAAAAATGATATAAATGTGTAAAATAAAGCCCCTAAAACATCCAAAAGAGGTAATATAATAGCATGGAACAATGAAAAGTTATAGATACGTTGGAGACGTATCACATACAATGGAACGACAGATCTCGCGGTATGGATTGAAGATTTGCTTCTCCATATTCACATGGCTCACGGTGACGATCTCCACGCCATTAAATACCTCCCCCTAAAGCTGAAGGGACCAGCACGGCACTGGCTAAACAGCCTCCCAGAGAACTCTATTGGCAGCTGGGAAGATTTGGAGGATGCATTTCGAGACAACTTCCAAGGTACTTATGTCCGGCCACCGGTCGCTGATGATCATAGTCACATAGTCCAGCAACCCGGAGAGTCAGCACGCAAACTCTGGACTCGGTTCTTAATTAAAAAAGAACCAAATCGTCGACTGTCCGGACGCTGAAGCCCTAACGTCCTTTAAACATAGCGTCCACGACGAATGGCTTGCCCGACACCTCGGCCAAGAAAAGCTGAAGTCTATGGCAGCTCTTACCGCACTCACAACCTGCTTCTACACGGGAGAAGACAGCTGGTTAGCTCGTAGAAGCAACAGTACCAGCGACCCCGGCACCTCCGAAGCCAGGGATGGCAACAGACGGCCATGACGTAACAAACACAAGTGTCGGAACAACAATGAAGAAACTGAAGATACAACGGTCAACGCCGGATTCAGTGGCTCTAAACCCGGTCAGTGGAAGAAACCATTCAAAGGAAATAGTGATGGCCCATCTAATTTGGACAAAATACTCGACCGACCTTGCCAGATTCATGGTACCCCCGACAAGCCTGCAAATCATTCCAACAGAAACTGTTGGGTCTTCAAACAGGCCGGTAAGCTAAATACCGAACATAAGGGGAAAGGGCCACCAAGCGAGGACGATGATGAGCCCCGTCCACAGAATACAGGGGGGCAAAAGAAATATCCCCCTGAGTTAAAAACAGTGAATAGGATATATGTCACTCATATCCCCAAGAGGGAGTGCAAGCGCGCATTAAGGGACGTCTACGCCATAGAGTCGGTCGCCCCAAAATTCAACCCATGGTCGGCTTGTCCGATCACCTTCGATCGCAGGGACCACCCAACTAGTATCCGTCATGGAGGTTCGGCAGCCCTGGTCCTCGATCCAATCATTGATGGATACCATCTCACTCGAGTCCTTATGAACTGTGGCAGCAATCTTAACCTGATTTATCAACACACTGTTCGTAAAATGGGTATCGACCCGTCAAGAATCAAGCCTAGTAACACCACCTTTAAAGGAGTGATACCCGGCGTAAAGGCCCGCTGCACGGGTTCATTAACATTGGAAGTAGTCTTCGGTTCACCGGATAACTTCCGAAGCGAAGACTTGATCTTCGACATTTTCCCCTTTCGCAGTGGTTATCACGCACTGCTCGGACGAACTGCTTTCACCCACTTCAATGCAGTCCCGTAGTATGCTTACTTAAAGCTCAAGATGCACGAACCACGTGGTGTTATCATAGTCAATGGAAACATGGAGCGCTCCCTCCGTACTTAGGAGCACACCGCGGCCCTTGCAGCCGAGGTGCAGAGCGGCCTCATCAAGCCGAACACTTCATCGGCCATCAAAACCCCGGACACTGCTAAACGAGTTCGACCTACTCTGCTGAACGACAGCTCGATGGATCCAGAGCTGGACTAGCAGTTCCGCCTCCGTTGATCGCCCCATCTAGTCGCGGCATATGTACCGCGTGTGCATAACTATGCACTTAAAATACCTTGGGTAACGACGGAGGCACACTGCGGACAAGGTCTATAGTGCGGCTAGATCCTATTTGGACCTCAACCCTTTTTTCCTTTCCTCATATTACAGGTTCGTTAAAACCTAATCACCTTACATGTCGATTTCTCCTCTCAAAGAATCTTGCACCAAGGCGAACGCGGCAGACGTGCGGCGGGGTGTCTATGGGATCTTCAAGACTCCCTCTTCTTTTTAGACCCTGTATGCAGCTTCCCCTTGTTTACAAATTCTCGGCATGTAAAATAGCCTTGATGTTTATGGCATTATCTGTAATAACACGCTTTGACGTATCAAACAGATTATAATGGAAATAGTTTTTCTTTGCCAACCCCTGTTCGGTATTGGTTTATTTTATAATCTGTATTTGCTCTTTCCTTAGATTGCCCTATATACTTTGGTACGAATTAAATGCCGGGGGCTCTATTCGCCCACATCTATTTTAAAAAGCCTGAACACTTCTAGAGTATACTTCAGCATCCCAAATATTGCATTATATGCATCAGGTCCGAATCATGTCTTTGGTCAAAAGTTGGGTTGCCCGGCTCCTATGATTACCACCTTACGTTCTGCTCGTTCGGCTAAGGTAGTAAAGGAAGAACTATTGCAATTGTGTTTCTGGTTCGTTCGGTCAAACACCTCAGTAGAGAAAGTCGAAAACTAACTGTCATGATATGGCGAGAGCTGGTCGGCGATTTGGTGACTTGCCACAAATCTTTTGCGATTTACTCCATATTATACGAAGGACTGGCCTATGCTCAATCATGCGCCTAAGGCGTCCTAGTTCGGATGGCCGCATACGCACCAGGGGCTAGTACTTAGCCCCACCGTCAAACTCCTATGGCTAAGTGAAAGTAATAAAGCTGCATAGTCTGATTGCCTGGTTCGCTGCGCAGACACCTCCTTTATGGACCAAGACGTTGGGTCAAGTGTGATCACGCGCTATCCCAAACACCCCCGTAGCATCTACGCGGGGGCTGAAGCCGACGACTAGCAAACTTTCAGAATTAAAACGGCCGCACAGGAGGAAAATAATTTCATACAAAGGCCTAAATATATTAAAGGCTTTGGTTCATAAAACAAAGTCTGGATAAACATAACACATTCACTCAAACATGATATTCTTCGAGCATTGTCCCTCTACTATTCGGGCACCCACCAGAACATCGTCAAAATACCGCTCCGGCTTGCGGTGGTACTTGCCTTCGGGCGGGCCTTCGGTTGCCACCACGGTGGCCTTCATCTTCGGCCAGTGCATCTTGACACAGGCAAAGGTCATCCGCACACCCTCTATGCACGCCGAGCGTTTCACAGCTTCCACTCGGGGTAGTGCATCGGCGAGTCACCTCACCAGGCCGATGTAGCTACTAGGAATGGGTTTGGCTGGCCAAAGCCGGACTATGATGTCCTTCATGGCCAGACCGAACATCCTATGCAGCTCCGACAGTTGCATCATCTGGTTGTTCAACAGCGTCGGACGCTTCGGCGCCAGGAACTGTGACCAGAATAGCTTCTTTGTCGTGTTACCATCCTGGGCTCGGAAGAACTGCGCGGCGTCGGCAGCGCTCCTTGGAAGATCCGAAAAGGCATCTAAATAACTCCAGAGTCGAGTGAGCAAGGCCTATCTTTGACCCCCAAATATACTTTGTAAAAGAAAGGGCTTACCTGCCGCTATCTGTCCAGTCTGCCGGATCTCTTCACGAGCACCCTGGGACTCAGTCCGTGCCTCCTTGGTCTCATTGAGGGTTTTGCCGAGTTCGGCCACTTGAGCCGTAGTCTTCTCCTCCAAAGGCTTGCATTTGCCGATGGTGTCCTTCAACTCTTGCTCAACTTCGGCCACCCTCTCCTCGTGTTGGCGGTGGGCGACCTGTTCGGTCTTCAAGTCCGCAGCCGCTTTATCAGCGGCTGCTTTGTTAACCCTTGCCTCCTCTTTGGCCTGCACAAGGGCACTCTTGAGGGTCTCGACCTCGGCCCTGCTACCTGCATTCATAAGCACTGCGGTACATAAGTCATACTCTGAGTTTGCATATCACTTCTGATATATGATCAAACTCTTTTAAAGTACACGCATACCTTGCGCCTCATCAAACCGCTTGTTAATGCGGTCGATCTCATCATCAGCCAGCTTCAATTTCCGATTGAGTTCGGAAACCTCAGCGGCCTAGGCGGTTGCCGCCAACAGGGAAGCCTGTAATAAAATAGAAAAGTATGTCACCTCCTCCGAATACATTGTGATCCTCTGTTCGGCTTTTTTCAAAAAAACGGACAGAGCATCAGGGGCTACTATCTATATACAGGTATATTTCCTTCATATGAAAAGTGTCTAAGAGTATTACGTCGCATACCTTGAAGCATGTTAGCAGGCTGGTGAAGGCTTCGTTCAGCCTGCTCTTGGCGGACTAAACCTTCTCAACCACCACACCCATTAGGGTGCGGTGCTCCTCCATGATGGAAGCACGTCATAGTGCCTCCACCAGAGTGTTCGGCGCCTCCGGATTAGTGGAGGTCGCCGTCGGAGTCGATTCTCCCCCTCCTTCAACAAAGGGGGTTGCTCGCTCGATTCCGGAGTCATATGGGTCTCCGGAATAATGTTCGGCTGGGGGCCGGACTGGTTAGGGCCCCCGCCGTCGGTCTCCATGGGGGTTGCAACCCCCATGTTCTCGGCAGCCGAGGCATCACCCTCAGGTGCCATTTTGGCAGCCTCACTCACCCCTCCATCGCCCGGAGAGGCCCTTCAGGACAACACCTCGGTGTCATCCGCGATGGTTGGCGGAGAGGCTCGCGGAGGCGTCTCGCTCTCTGCCATCTCCAGTGCCAGAGAACTCCCCTCAGATAGTGATGGGTTGGGGAGGTCGCGAGCAGGGCTGAAATACACACAACAAAATATGTTATATTAAAAACATAAAGGACCAAATACTTGTAATGTATCCTTTGATACGTACGATGCGGCAAGGGGCTTCTCCCTGGGAAGCCTCTTAGGGATGGGTTCGGCAACTGAATCCGAACCATCCGAGAGGGTCATCTTCCCCCTCTTGGACGCCCCCTCCTCCGGGTCTATGGAGGCTGCCCTTTTCTTTTTCCTCCCCTTGAGAGGGGAGTCACTTTCCGCCTCCTCCTCCTCTTCGTCTCCATACCCCTCGTGGGAGGAGGGGATTTCGGTCTCTCCGGACACTGCGTCTGAAGTACCCTTATGGTGGAGGCCACCCTTGGCTGCCTTGCTCTTCTTCTCCAGCGCCTGATAGGACGCTGGAACCATCATCTTCGTAAGCTGAGGTGTGGCCGGATCTTCACTCAATGGTGCCGGACACTTGACCCGCTCCACCTTCGCTATCCAGCCCTGTGCGAGGGACGGAAAACTCATTATGCCTAAGAATTAATGGACCGAATGTATGTTCGGGAATAACACACTTACCGGAGTGGCCAAATTCTCGCTGTCGAGGCCGATGTCTTCGGTCTTCTTCGGCCATGTTTTCTGGGCCTTGAAGAACAGCTTCCAGATCTCTTCATGCGTTGTGCCAAAGAAGTGTTGCAGGGTCTGCAGACCTTCCGGATTGAACTCCCACATGTGGAGGGGCCGGAGTTGGCAGGGGAGGATCCGGCGGAAGAGCATCACCTGAATCATGTTAGTGAGACTGGTGTTCTTGCCTATCATGTTTGTGATGCGCTTTTGCAGCATCAACACTTCAAGAGTCGATCCCCAGTCCAGAACCTTGTTGGTCCACGACGTGAGCCGCATAGGGGGCCCGGATCTGAACTCAGGAGTGGCCGCCCACTTGGCGTTGCAGGGTTCGGTGATGTAGAACCACTCCTGTTGCCACACCTTGACGGTCTCCATGAAGGCCCCCTTAGGCCAAGTGGCGTTGGGAAGCTTGCTCACCATGACGCCACTACAGTCCACGTGCTGTCCGTCGACCACCTTCGGCTTCACATTGAAGACTTTTAGCCATAGGCCGAAGTGTGGGGGATGCGGAGTAGCACCTCGCACATGACGATAAACGCCGAGATGTGGAGGAAAGAATTTGGGGCTGGATCATGGAAATCTAGCCCATAGTAGAACATGCGGCTGCAGACAAAGGGGTGGAGGGGAAACCCTAGCCTGCGGAGGAAGTGAGGAATGAACACAACCCTTTCGCCGGGCTCTGGGGTAGGGATGACTTGCTCCTTGGCAGGGAGCCTGTCGGCGATGTCCGTAGATAGATATCCCGCCTCCCGAAGCTCCTTTACGTCCTTCTCCGTGACAGAGGAGGCCTCCCACTTGCCCTTCGAACCAGATCCGGACATGGCTCGATAGGTTGGTGGCCATGGAAAAGATTGAAGCTTGGGCGTTGGAGCTTGAGGATGGGAAAACAAGAGAAGGAAGAAGGCGTGGGGAGAAAAGAGGGATCTTTATCCACTTATATAGGCAATGAATATCAAGCACCCATGTCGGTGTCAAAACCGGCGGATCTCGGGTAGGGGGTCCCAAACTGTGCGTCTAGGCGGATGGTAACAGGAGACAAGGGACACGATGTTTACCAAGGTTCGGGCCCTCGTGATGGAGGTAAAACCCTACGTCCTGCTCGATTGATATTGATATTGTGGATGTTTACAAGAGTGGATCTACCACGAGATCAAGGAGGCTAAACCCTAGAAGCTAGCCTATGGTATGATTGTAAGGGTTGTTGTGATTGTAGTCCCACGTTCTAAAGCCATCCGGTTTATATAGACACCGGAGAGGCTAGGGGTTACAGAGTCGGTTACAATGGTAGGAGATCTACATATCCGTATCGCCAAGCTTGCCTTCCATGCCAAGGAAAGTCCCATCCGGACACGGGTGAAGTCTCAATCTTGTATCTTCATAGTCTTGAGTCCGTCGATGATGTTAGTCCGCAAATGATAGTTCGGCTGATGATGGTAGTCCGGCTTATCAGGACACCCCTAATCCAGGACTCCCTCAGGCCTGAACCGGGCTTCAATGACGATAAGTCCGGCGTGTATATTGCTTGGCATTGCAAAGCGGGTTCCTCCTCCAAATGATAGAAGATTGTGAACACCGAGGATAGTGTCCGCTCTTGCAAAATAAATTCCACATTCCAAGTAGAGAGAATAATAATATATACACAAGTTCAATCTGCTGACGTTTTCCGTGGCATGACGTCACGCCACTACCAAGCCATTACTCGAATTGTTTTTTACTTTACCACCTTAGCGCATTTAGCGAAGCGGTTTCCTTGGCACGCCTTGTCGAAGCAGAGATCGTGTTTCCCCTTAATCTGGGATTCTCATTAATACGGGTGTAGGTAACCCAACCGCGTCATTGATGGTGACGCTTGGGAGATAAGCGAGTTTTACCAGGCCGGTGGGGGACGCGTAAGACTTCGTCCGCCCATATAAGGGATAAGGATTCACCTTCTCACCTACGCCTTCTTCCTCCTTTGCTTATCCATCTCGCGCCTTTCGAGCTCCAGCCCAAGTTCGCGCATCTCGTCAACCTTCTCCGACCATGTCGGGAGGAGGTAAATGGTTGGCCTCCACCGTCAAGGAGGAGCAATCGCTAAAGCGCGGATACCTCTCCGTGACATCGGCGCATCGGCTGCCCGACGAGGGGCATCTCATCCCCACCCCTGTGCCCCATGAGAGGGTCGTCTTTCTTCCCCACTTCCTCACGAATTGGCTTTCCACTTCACCCCTGTCGGGGCTCATGTTCTACTACGCCTGGATTTATGATCTGGCGCGAACTTCATCCTCAACATCTCGGCGTTTATCGTGGTGTGCGAGGCCTTCCTCTGCATCAGCCCCACTTTGGCTTGTGGCTCAAGACCTTTAATGTCAAGGTAGTGAAGGGCACTCAGAACTTTTCGAGTGCGGAGGGCGCCATGTTGGGCAAGATGCTTAGCAACGCCCTTTAATTCGAAGGGGCCTTCGGAATCCCGTCAAGGTGGCAGGGGTGGTTCTATATCACCGAGCGGACTTAAATGGGCGGCCCCCAGTTTAGATCTGGTATCCCCACGCACTCCACCTCTGGAAAGAGAAGGGCTTCTTTGTGGGGTAGTTTGAAGGAAATTGTGGGACTCAAGCCTGTATCAAGAAGCCGGTGAAGAAGCTCAGGTGGTTAACGTGGTCTGTGTCATGCTCGTCCGGCCGGATTCTCCCATGCCAAGAGCGGGCATTCAATCTATGGGAGTTCGATCCGAACAACACAGCTGAAAGCAAGCTCTTCGACACAAGCATCTGAAAAGCGCTCGGAAGGTGCTGTTAAAATGGCAAGCCCCGCATCCACGGCCAAGATCACGACATTTCCATGGCCAGCCAACGAGGTAAGTGATTCTACCTCTTTACGGGACACTTGTTTTTCATAGTTTGACTCTATGCGGGTTTTAATTTCCCCTTTTCCTTTGACAGGAATTTGGATGAGGAAGGCGGAACAGTTACCCGTCACTCCTATGCGAAGAAGACCCGATGAGCCCCAGCGTCTGCGAAATTTCTGCACCGCACGTGGTGCCGGAGAAGAAGGCAAAAAGAAGGAGGCCACGGGTGCTCGAAAGAGTGCCCGTTTCCAGTGTCCAAGCGACTCGGGGCGGATTCCTCCCTGAGAATGAGGAGGAGGAAGGACTCTCCCGGAGGAGGGAGAGAAAGAGGAAGGCTTTCCCAACAGGGGAGGCCGAAGGGTCCAAGAGGGAAGGACTATTCCGGACAGCTCCGCCAACATCAACGTTGGCGAGGAAGAATGGCCTTCAAGGGCCAGACCTCAGCGAGATCGTAAGTATCCGGAGTTCCTGAATGATTTATAATTTCTTTTTCAAGGCCACATAGTGTCATTCTAATGCCGCATATCTTGCATGTAGTCCGCCGGTGATGATCTCCCGCTTCTTCGAAGCGGTCGTTGGCTCCGCTCGGATGTAGACTCCATCCCGACCGCCTCCGCCCCCTCGCGTCGCCGAGGATGCCGAGGTGGGAACCCAAGAAGGACCCATCGGGGAGGTTCGAGGCGCCACAAGGCGTCCTCTCGGACTTTGCGCGGACTCCACAGCAGAACCCACAGTGGTTCCGGAGTCCGGCGGCCGCTCGATCGAAGGGCAAGACCGTGTAACGCCGGTGGCTTCCGGCCCAACCGGGCCGGGTAATTTGTTGGAGGCGCTGCAGCGCTTCCATCGAGAAGAACACCGCACTATTATAGAGTGCGGTGATTCGTGCTCGCCAAAAGGCGAAATTTGGCCAAAGCTTCGCAGTAGCCTTCTATCAGGCTTTGAGGTAGAAGTTAAAAATATGCAATGTAATACCGCATAGCGGTAGCCCGATGCTCGGTTCGGTGTTCGAAAAGAAAAGCGGACTGAGGATCTGAAAAAGATATACGAGGGTTGCTAAAAAATTATGTCAATATGGGTGCAAAAGGTGCCGCATCTTGACCTCTGCCGACAGCTGGAGGTCGGTGCGTTGAAGCGAGGCTCGGTCCGGTGCAAGGCGAGCTAAGGCCGCCAGAAGCAGCTCCAAGACAAAGAAGGTGAGTATAACCACTTTGAATTTGTACCTTTACGTAAAAAAGGGTTTAGGTTGCAACAAAAATAACAAGGATAACATGGGTACTTGAGGGGCCACGACGAGGTGGCGACCACTGAAGGAGGCCGTGGTCTGCGGCAACGCAATGCGGCCACGGAATGGGCAGAGCGAGGCGGGGAGAGCACGGGTGGCGGTGGTTCAAAAGAGCTCAGTGCTCTCATGGAAAAGCATGAGAGTTTGGGCGTGACTCAAAGACTTCGAGTCCGAGCTTGCCTCGGCTCTCGAAAGTTAAAAACCGCCAAGGCCGAGGCCCATAAGTCCCTTCAGGAGGTTGAGTTGATGAGAAGATAGCGGCGGGTAAGGCATTTTTCATGCAAAGCAAGCATGTGAATGTAAATTCGTGTTACTTACCCGACTTCGGAGCTCTCGAAGCGTTCCAGATCTGCCTCATGGCGTGTCTCGACGCCGCATTCTTCCGGAGCCGAGGAGGGAGCTCATGACGGAGAAGGTCTTCGGTCTCGATTATCTTTGAGGCTGCCATCCGGTGCCCCTAACGACCCGGTGAAGCAGCACTGGTCGAGCTTCCTAAGGTGGCGAAAGCAGGCCATGAAGAACTGATGGTCCGGTTGTGGGCTCGAGAGGCCATGCCGGGAGCTACCGACCTCGTCTCGACGGGCCAGGTGGATGCGTGCCCACAGGTGGAGGTTATCAGCGCCCGCCTATATTGAAGGTGCTTTCGTCGGGCCCTTGCCAGCGCAAAGGTGCATTGGGCAAGATGGATGCGAGAAGCTAATCAGCACGCAGCCACCAGGGCAAGGAGCATCGTGCGCCCGAAATTTACTATAAGGCTGTCTGAAGGGTGCGCAAGATTGCGGATGAGTGCCCCAGTGGATGTAATTTTTGAGTGAATTCGCAATGTGTTATCCTGCGCTGAAAACTTTGTTCATATGCGCTAAGCAACGCTTTGTTTAATTTAAAATATTACCTTCTTGGCGGCCGTTTATTAAATCTCGAGAGATGGCAAGTCATCGGCTTCAGCCCCATGCCACGAGTCTGGGGTGTTCGGGATAAACTTGAGCACTCTTGTTCCCATTTTGGGTCCATCTAGGGGCGCCAACACAACAAAACAACCGGACTTATAGTGCTTGAACACTCACTTAGCCATAGAATTCTATAATTTTAAATTTAGTGAAGCCCCTAGTATTCGGAAGACCGAATTGGGGGCGCTATCCACGCCTTCGCCGGACATAATCCGGAACTTTGCTCAAGCGGCGAGGTCTTTAAGGACCGAAAGGACCTCTCGAACAGCGACATTCTCGCCTTATCATGCCGGTCAGTTTTAGCTTTCTCCATCGAGGCGTTAACCCGGCTCAACAGGCCCTTGTCAATCGCAGTGGTTCTCCCGTGCTACCTTAGCGATAGAACGGAACGTAAGGTGCCAAACATGGGAGCCGCAAACCCAACTATTGACCCAAGACATGATTCGGAGCGATTCATATAATGCTATAAGTTCGGGGTGACTTGTGAAAGTGTGCGGACTTTATCACACCATAATGCGGACGACATAAGCCCCTGGTGTATTTGGCCGTACCAAGATGCATGGATGCAACATGTCGTAAATGAACATATATATATATAAAGTAATGCAATTATAGGAAAAAGGTGCTGCATTTTATTCAAGAAGATATGCTATTAGTGCAAAATGATACAAATAGTGCGGAAAGCAAGGGATTGGACGAATTAAAGGCGTCTCCCTCCAGGGGTAGGCCGCGGAATGTTGTATTTAACAAATTTAATGCTCGTGATGGAGACCACGAGTGTTAAATGCGGCCTTTGTCCTTCTGGCTGTTGCATCATGAGTTCGGCAGGTTCGCCGGACTGAGTTCTGTATAAAAAGAGAAAATAAAAGAAAAAAGCGACACACTTGGGAGCCCTGGTGTGGTCGAACCGCACTCTGGTCTGTTGTGGTTGTGCCCTTCCCCTATGCCCATGGTATCTCCAGGCGTAATTATGTCTGTGGAGAGTTTGTCTTACAATTTTGCGAGGGGGGTTGGGGCCGCATTACTTTCTGGCGATGCAGGCGTGCTGGTGGTCTTGGTTGATGTTGCTTCGGGCGCGTTTGGTCGTGTCCGATCGTTTAACGGCCGGACTCGAGAATTGCCTTAAAAGGCTGCTTTGTACTTCTGCCGCGAGAGTCGCTGTATGTTCCTCCGTTCGGAGGGAGTGTTCCGTGTTTCCATTGACCGTGATGACTCCACGAGGGCCTGGCATCTTGAGCTTAAGGTATGCATAATGCGGCACCGCGTTGAATTTTTGCAAGCGGTTCGTCCGAAAGCAGAGCGTGATAGCCGCTTGAACGGGACTATGTCGAAGATTAATTCCTCGCTTCGGAAATTATCCGGGATCCGAAGACCACTTCGTAATCGAGCACATGTACAATTGGCCTCGACACCGGTATGACGCCTTTGAAGGTCATCGTTGTAGGTTTAATCCTTGAAGGGTCTATGCCCATCTTGCGACCGTATCACGATAAAGCAGGTTCCCATCGGGACTCTCGTGAGGTGAAATCCATCAACGATTGGGTCTAAAACCAATGCGCGAATCCGCCATGGCGGATATCGGTCGGATGGTCTCTTTGATCGAAAGTGATCGGGCAAGAGGACCATGGGTTGAATTTTGGGGCTGGCTCCACCAGCGTATCGTCCCTTAGTGCCGCTTCGCTCCCTCTTGGGAATATGCGTTGTGTATATCATGTTTACCGTCCGAACTTGAGGGGGAATCCTTTTGTCCTCTGTTGTTCGTGGCGGGTCTCTTCCTAGTCATCGTTGTAGCCCCTTGTCGCCGTTTCGGCGATTAATTCTACTGCTTGAATACCCAATAATCTCTGTTGGTATGGTTAGCTGGCTTTTCGGGGGTTCCATGTATTTGACAAGAGCGGTCGAGTATTCGGTCCAAATTGGACGGGCCCGGAGTGGTTCTTTTGAATGTCTTCTTCCCTTGAACGGGTTTTGAGACTCGGAATCCGGCGATGACTGCCGTATCCTCATTCTTTGTCGCCCGTTAATGCGGCGTTTGTTTTGTTTCGGCGCAACCTGCCATTGCGGTCCTTGGTATCGAACTGCCGGCGTTTTTCTTTGAGGTTGTTACTACGAGCTAGCCAGCTATCCTCTCCCGCATGAAGCGGGTCATGAGGGATGTGAGGGCTGCCATAGATTTCGGCTTCTCTGTCCCTAGGTGCCGTGCCAGCCACTCGTCGCGGATGTTATGTTTGAAGGCAGCGAGTGCCTCGCATCCGGACAATGACGATTTGATTTTTTTTTGTTAAGAACCGTGTCCGTAATTGCCTCGGCCGATTCGTCTGCAGCTGCCGGATTATGTGGCTTAGGTCATCTGCGCGTGGTCGCATATACGCGTTCTCGGAAGTTGTCGAGGAATGCGGCTTCCGTGTCTTCCCAGATCCAATTGATTCTCGCGGGCAGGCTGTTAAGCCAATGCCGAGCTGGTCCTTTAAGCTTGAGCGGGAGATATTTGATGGCGTGAAGATCATCGCCGGGCCATGTGTATATGGAGGAGATAATCCTCAATCCAAACCGCGGTCTGTTGTGCCATCGTAGGATTTGATATTAACGGGTTTGAACCCTTCAGGATTTGATGATCCATTACTTCCGTCGGTGAAGCATAGTGGGTGTGCGGCGCTCAGTATTGAGCAATATCGCGACGTAGCTCGAGAGAGCGTTATCTGTGTTCGCCCGGCGAAGTAGTTGTATCCGTGCGACGGTATTCGTCGTGGGTCGTGGGGCATCCACGTGATCCATAGATAGATCTGGATTGTCTTGCCTTGTCCTCCAATATATCTCGCAAGTCCGGCGCGTTCCGCCGTGGCTTCCTGCTTTTTGAGCGATGCCGGGGTACGGTTTTGGTGGAGGGCTTGCACGCCTCTCTATCGCAGCCACGAGGTGGTTGGTCTGCCGTATTTTGCGCTGGTGATGCCGGTTTGTATGCCTCCTCCTCTAATCGGGGGAGCAACTTGCGTTTTGGGTAACTTTTGGAGGGGCGTTCGAGTTCATACTCTTCGGCCGCGAGGACCTTGGTCCATCTGTCGGCCAAGAGGGTCTTGATCAGCTTGAAGTTTGTTGCTTTTTCTTTAGGCTGTTTGCCGTGGCCATTAGCCCGCGTCAAACGCCTCTTGTTCGACGGGATCCTCGAGCACGACGAATTCCGTCAGCCGAGGCTTGCCTGCCTCCGGAGGGAGGTAAGTAATTGTCATCCTCGACCTCTTCGCCCGCCGCCTCTCCCGAGGGCTTGCTTCCGCCTCCTCCCGCGCTGGATCGTCCGGAGGGAGTTGTCTTCGGCACTTTCGGGGTGTTATTATCTCCTGTGCGGAATCTCCATTCTGCCGTGGCGGGATTTAGAGCGCGCCCGACGTCGGGCGCTTGGGCTGTTTCTTTAAGGAATCGGCCTCCGGCGCTTCTTCGTCGTCCCCATCTTTTGGGGTGTCCACCATGTATATGTCGTATGACGAGGTGGTCTTCCGGTGTCCTGTAGGCACTTTGGTTCTTGGTAGTCTCCGGCATCGTCGTCCATACCGTCGATGTCTTGAGACGAGTCAGTATGTCGGTTAAATCGCCGACGGTGGCTACGAAGTGGGTGGTGGGTGGGATCTGAATTTCTTCGTCGTCGCGTCCCTAACCGCCCCTGGCCGTAGTTCGCCAGGGCTCTCCGGATAGCGAGAGATGCTTCAATGAATTTATGATATCGCCAAGGGCGAAGTGAAAGATGTCCGCAGCGGTGAATTCCATGATCGGCGCCCAATCGGATTCGACTGGCAGGGGCGCAGGAGGTTCGGAGTCCGGCACCTCGGAGTCATGGGCTTTATGTGGGACAAGGTAAGTGTTCGGCTCCATCTCCGTAGAAGTTGCGGCTCCCGAGGCGGTGTCCAGCCATCCGTCCTCGATCCAAGCGATCGGCTCCGGACTATGAGTCGGGACGGATTCGTGTGCGGCCTCCAAGGTGTTGTCCGGCGGCAGAGTTAGGTCATGCCCATCGTGACAGCGCGGCACGCTCGGCTGTGGCTCAGATCCATTGAGGATCAAGTCCCCGCGGATATCGGCCGTGAAGTTTAGGCTTTCCAAACCTGACTGACGGCGGGCGAGCTTCGATCTGCTCCAGACGGCCAAGTGAGTTGGCCCGCAGTGCGAAGCCGCCGAATAGAAGATCTGTCCGGGGAGAAAAGTCTCGCCCAGGACTACGTCGTTGTTGATTGAAGAGGCCATCAAGCCTATCGGTGACGACACAGAGGAACTCTCAATGAAAGCACCAATGTCGGTGTCAAAACCGGCGGATCTCTGCACGGGTCCCGAATTGTGCGTCTAGGCGGATGGTAACAGGAGACAAGGGACACGATGTTTACCTGTGTTCGGGCCCTCTTGATGGAGGTAAAACCCTACGTCCTGCTCGATTGACATTGATATTGTGGATGTTTACAAGAGTGGATCTACCACGAGATCAAGGAGGCTAAACCCTAGAAGCTAGCCTATGGTATGATTGTAAGGGTTGTTGTGATTGTAGTCCTACGGACTAAAGCCATCCGGTTTATATAGACACCGGAGAGGGCTAGGGTTACATAGAGTCGGTTACAATGGTAGGAGATCTACATATCCGTATTGCCAAGCTTGCCTTCCACGCCAAGGAAAGTCCCATCCGGACACGGGGTGAAGTCTTCAATCCTGTATCTTCATAGTCTTGGAGTCCGGGCGATGATGATAGTCCGGCAAATGATAGTTCGGCTGATGATGGTAGTCCGGCTATCCAGACACCCCCTAATCCAGGACTCCCTCAACCCCCATCCCCCTCGAGCCTTAAAACTCGCCTGTTCCCAATGGGTCGTGCGAATGATACGGTTGGATTACCCAAAACTGTATTGATGAGGATCCTGCAATAAGCGGACACGATCTCTGTTTTGACAAGACGTGTCAATAGAGGTTGCGCCTCGAAACACGAAATGGGAGCCGAAAAACGGTTCGAAATGTTAAAGAGGCTAGACATGGCGTTTCGCCGAAAATTTGTCACTTGACAGACATTATTTTGATTAAATATTTTGCCCTCATGGTTGAGGGTTGTGACTATCAAGCAGAGCCGAATACAGTTCTTTTGTTCAGAATATTGCTTTAAAGTATTAGGGGAGAGGAACCTGCCTTGCAATGTGATGTCTACTACGCAACCTTATTCTTGTAGACATTGTTGGGCCTCCAAGTGCAGAGGTTTGTAGGACAGTAGCAAATTTCCCTCAAGTGGATGACCTAAGGTTTATCAATCTGTGGGAGGCGTAGGATGAAGATGGTCTCTCTCAAATAACCCTGCAACCAAATAACAAAGAGTCTCTTGTGTCCCCAACACACCCAATACAATGGTAGATTGTATAGGTGCGCTAGTTCGGCGAAGAGATGGTGATACAAGTGCAATATGGATGGTAGATATGGGTTTTGGTAATCCGAAAATATAAAAACAGCAAGGTAACTAACGATAAAAATGAGCGTAAATGGTATTGCAACGCATTGAAACAAGGCCTAGGGTTCATACTTTTACTAGTGCAAGTTCTCTCAACAATAATAACATAATTGGATCATATAACTATCCCTCAACATTCAACAAAGAGTCACTCCAAAGTCACTAATAGCGGAGAACAAACGAAGAGATTATGGTAGGGTACGAAACCACCTCAAAGTTATTCTTTCGGCTCGATCTATTCAAGAGTTCGTACTAGAATAACACCTTAAGACACAAATAAAAAAAACCTAATATCACCTAGATACTCCAATGTCACCTCAAGTATCCGTGGGTATGATTATACGATATGCATCACACAATCTCAGATTCATCTATTCAAACCAACACAAAGTACTTCAAAGAGTGCCCCAAAGTTTCTACCGGAGAGTCAATACGAAAACGTGTGCCAACCCCTATGCATAAGTTCATGGGCGGAACCCGCAAGTTGATCACCAAAACATACATCAAGTGGATCACGTGATATCCCATTGCCACCACAGATAAGCACGACAAGACATACATCAAGTGTTCTCAAATCCTTAAAGACTCAATCCAATAAGATAACTTCAAAGGGAAAACTCAATCCATTACAAGAGAGTAGAGGGGGAGAAACATCATAAGATCCAACTATAATAGCAAAGCTCGCGATACATCAAGATCGTATCACCTCAAGACCACGAGAGAGAGAGAGAGAGATCAAACACATAGCTACTGGTACATACCCTCATCCCCGAGGGTGAACTACTCCTTCCTCGTCATGGAGAGCGCCGGGATGATGAAGATGGCCACCGGTGAGGGATCCCCCCTCCGGCAGGGTGCCGGAATAGGGTCCCGATTGGTTTTTGGTGGCTATGGAGGCTTGCGGCAGCGGAACTCCCGATCTATTCTATTCCCCGATGGTTTTAGGGTATATGGAGATATATAGGCGAAAGAAGTCGGTCAGGGGAGCCACGAGGGGCCCACGAGGGTGGGGGCGTGCTCAGGGGGGCAGGCGCGCCTCCCAGCCTCGTGGCCACCTCGTTGCTTCCCTGACGTACACTCCAAGTCTCCTGGATTGCTTCCGCTCCAAAAATAACTCTCCCGAAGGTTTCATTCCGTTTGGACTCCGTTTGATATTCCTTGTCTTCGAAACACACGCAAAAACCAGCAATCTGGGTTGGGCCTCCGGTTAATAGGTTAGTCCCAAAACTAATATAAAAGTGTATAATAAAGCCCATAAACATCCAAAACAGATAATACAATAGCATGAATACTTCATAAATTATAGATACGTTCGAGACGTATCAGCATCCCCAAGCTTAATTCATGCTCGTCCTCGAGTAGGTAAATGATAAAAGAAAGAATTTATGAAGTGTGAATGCTAGCAGGTGCACAAGTTTGATCAATGATAATTTCAATCACCTTTTCTAGCATCATTAAATATCATAACAGTAGCTCAACTCATAAAGCTTCTCATGATCAAGTAACAAGCTATTCACAAATTAAAGTATATATCATAAACTTTCTTGAAAACTAACAAACCGTGTTATCAGTCATCAAACAATTACAATCCATCTTATTTTCAGGAATAGTCTATGTCAGAGCTTTGATTTAGCAAACTCCACATACTCAACTATCATTTTGTCTTTCACAATTGCTAACACTCATGCGATATTTATGGGTTCAAATTTTTAATCAGACATAGAGAAAAATAAGGACTTATAAATTCGCCTCCCAACCTTTTACCTCAAGGGTAATGTCAACAATAATAGTTCATGATGCCTTACATCCAATTGGATATATATATATATATATATATATATATATATATATATATATATATATATATATATATATATATATCAGAATCTTTCCAACACAATGTGCTTGCCAAAGGATAAAATGTAAAAAGGAAAGGTGAAGATCACCATGACTCTTGCATAAGGTAAAAAACAAGTATAAAAGATAGGCCCTTCGCAGAGGGAATAAGAGGTTGCCATGCGCTTTTATAGTTGGATGCACAAAATCTTAATGCGAGGGAACGTCACTTTATATTGCCACTTGTGATAGGGACCTTTATTATGCAGTCCGTCACTTTTATTGCTTCCATATCACAAGATCGTACAAAGCTTATTTTCTCCACACTAAAATATCATACATATTTAGAGAGCAATTTTTATTGCATGCACCGATGACAACTTACTTGAAGGATCTTACTCAATCCATAGGTAGGTATGGTGGACTCTCATGGCAATACTGGTTTAAGGGATGTTTGGGAGCACAAGTAGTACCTCTACTTGGTGCAAAGAATTTGTCTAGCATGAGGGGGAAAGGCAAGCTCAACGTGTTGGGCGATCCAGGACAATATACTTTATTTCAGATATAAGAAAAAAAACCATTATGTTGTCTTCCTTGTCCAACATCAACCTTTTAACATGTCATATTTTAATGAGTGCTCACAATCATAAAAGATGTCCAAGATAGTATATTTATATGTGAAATCTCTCTTCCCTCAATATTCTTTCATGAATTGTTCAAGTGACCAATACAATATTTGCTAACCTTCAATAAATTTACCACCTCTACTTCTTATATGTAAAGTCATTACTCCCCATGGGATAAGCATATGACACATATATAATTTCAGATTTATGATATTTAATTCATTCAACCATTTACTCATAGGATACAAGTGAAGCACATGAGTAAATGACAAACTACTCCAAAAAGATATAAGTGAAGATCAATGAGTAGTTAAATAATTATTTAGCTATGTGAGGACTCTCTCTCTCTCTCATTGAATAATTTCAGATATTGATATTTTATTCAAATAGCAAGCAAAACAAAATAAAATAAATTGACGCTCCAAGCAAAACACATATCATGTGGTGAATAAAAATATAGCTCCAAGTAAAGTTACCGATGAACGAAGACAAAAGAGGGGATGCCTTCCGGGGCATCCCCAAGCTTAGGCTCTTGGTTATCCTTGAATATTACCTTGGGGTGCCTTGGGAATCCCCAAGCTTAGGCTCTTGCCACTCCTTATTCCATAGTCCATCGAATCTTTACCCAAAACTTGAAAACTTCACAACACAAAACTCAACAGAAAACTCGTAAGCTCCGTTAGCGAAAGAAAACAAAACACCACTTAAAGGTACTGTAATGAACTCATTATTTATTTGTATTGGTGTTAAATCTACTATATTCCAACTTTTCTATGGTTTATAAACTATTTTACTAGCCATAGATTCATCACAATAAGCAAACAACACACGAAAAACAGAATCTGTCAAAAACAGAACAGTCTGTAGTAATCTGTAACTAACGCAAACTTATGGAACTCAAAAAATTCTACCAAAATAGGAAGACCTATATAATTTGATTATTGATCTTATTCAATTGGAATAAGTATTTTATCACGTTCTGGTGATTTAAAACAATTGTTTTCGTGAACAGAAAGTTTCTGGAATTTTCAGCAAGATCAAATAACTATCATCCAAGAAGATCCTATAGGTCTTACTTGGCACAAACACTAATTAAAACACAAAACCACATCTAAATAGAACATAGATGGATTATTTATTACTAAACAGAACCAAAAAGCAATAAACTAAAATAAGATTGGGTTGCCTCCCAACAAGCGCTATCGTTTAATGCCCCTAGCTAGGCATGATGATTTCAATGATGCTCACATAAGACATAAGAATTGAAACATAAAGAGAGCATCATTAAGAATATTACTAGCACATTTAAGTCTAACTCACTTCCTATGCATAGGGATTTTGTGAGCAAACAACTTATGGGAACAATAATCAACTAGCATAGGAAGGCAAAACAAGTATAACGTCAAAACTTTAAGCACATAGAGAGGAGACTTGGTATTATTGCAATTCCTACAAGCATAAAATCCTCCCTCATAATAATTTTCAGTAGCATCATGAATGAATTCAACAATATAACCAGCACCTAAAGCATTGTTTTCATGATCTACTTGCATAGAAATTTTATTACTCTCCACATAAGCAAAATTCTTCTCATTCGGGATAGCGGGAGTATCATAAGAGACTTGAATACTATAAATTGTTTCCATATTAAAAGAGTAATGTTCAGAAAAAGGGGAATAATAATCATGACAAGTTTTATAAATATAGTCATCACTACTTTTTATAGCATAAGTTTCATCACAATAATCATCATAAGTAGCAACTTTGTTCTCGTCATAATCGATTGAAACCTCTTCCAAGATAGTGGAATCGTCACTAAATAAAGTCATGACCTTTCCAAATCCACTTTAATATTCATCATAATAAGATTCAACATCCTCCAAAATAGTGGGATCATTACTTCCTAAAGTTGACACTCTTCCAAACCCACTTTCATCAATATAATCATCATAAGTAGGAGGCATGCTATCCTCATAATAAATTTGCTCATCAAAACTTGGGAGGCTAAAAATATCATCTTCATTAAACGTAGCATCCCCAAGCTTGGGACAAACATTAATTTCAGCAAATATATTCTCAAACATGTCATCTTCATCAAACATGGCATCCCCAAGCTTGGGCCTTTTCATATCATAAGCATAATCACTCTCATCATTAATAGTATGGATAGCACCAATAATATAGCAATTATCATCATCACAATGAGTAATAGGAGAAACATCATTTGGGAGAGATACCTTTCTACCTTTTCTTCTCCGTCTTTTCTTTTTCTTCTTCACATCATGTGTGGGTTCAATCCTCTTTTTGGAGCTCCTTATTAATGAGATTGGTTGGATAGAAGGCTCCTCCTCGTTACCTGATTCATCATAAGAAATAATAGGAGGATATTGGGAAGTCTCTTCCCTTTCATTAGTATTCTCTTCATCTTCTATTTGTTTTCTTGTCTTTATGTAATTGGCAATATAAGGATTTTCAATGCAATTCACCGCACAATACATATAAATTTTCTCTAGATCAAAATCAAGAAGTTTATAACGGGCAAATTCTGGAAGATGCTTAGTTATACGTTTCATTTCTTCGTAACCCATAAGCAAACTAAGTTCATTATAATGTGCAAGGGAAATCAAGTCATCACAATTTTTGGACACGATTAGATCATGAAACAATTTGCATCGGATATTTAAATGACCCCGTTCATTGCAAAGTTCACAAGTACGGCTAAGAAAATTTAAATTTTCAGCACAAACATCTAGCCTTTCTTGCAACAATTTAGTTTCTAAATGCTTATGCCTCTTGCAATATCTATCTTCCCTATTTGGTGTGTACTTGCAAACCCAATGCACTCCACAAAAATTGACATGTTTATAGGATACATTTCATCATAACTAGTGCAATCATCATTAGTTCTATGGATATTCAAAGAGTTCATACTAACAACATTGCAATCATGCTCATCATTCAAAGGTTTATTGCCAAACATTTTATAGACTTCTTCTTCTAGCACTTGAGCACAATTTTCCTTTTCATCATACTTAAGAAAGATATTAAAAATATGAAGCGTATGAGACAAACTCAATTCCATTTTTTTGTAGTTTTCTTATATAAATTAAACTAGTGATAAAACAAGAAAATAAAAGATTCGATTGCAAGATCTAAAGATATACCTTCAAGCACTCACCTCCCCGGCAACAGCGCCAGAAAAGAGCTTGATGTCTACTACGCAACCTTCTTCTTGTAGACGTTGTTGGGCCTCCAAGTGCAGAGGTTTGTAGGACAGTAGCAAATTTCCCTCAAGTGGATGACTTAAGATTTATCAATCCGTGGGAGGCGTAGGATGAAGATGGTCTCTCTCAAACAACCCTGCAACCAAATAACAAAGAGTCTCTTGTGTCCCCAACACACCCAATACAATGGTAAATAGTATAGGTGCACTAGTTCGGAAAAGAGATGGTGATACAAGTGCAATATGGATGGTAGATATAGGTTTTTGTAATATGAAAATATAAAAACAGCAAGGTAACTAATGATAAAAGTGAGTGTAAACGATATTGCAATGCGTTGAAACAAGGCCTAGGGTTCATACTTTTACTAGTGCAAGTTCTCTCAACAATAATAACATAATTTGATCATATAAATATCCCTCAACATGCAACAAAGAGTCACTCCAAAGTCACTAATAGCGGAGAACAAACGAAGAGATTATGGTAGGGTACGAAACCACCTCAAAGTTATTCTTTCGGATCGATCTATTCAAGAGTTCGTACTAGAATAACACCTTAAGACACAAATCAACCAAAACCCTAATGTCACCTAGATACTCCAATGTCACCTCAAGTATCCGCGATATGCATCACACAATCTCAGATTCATCTATTCAAACCAACACAAATAACTTGAAAGAGTGCCCCAAAGTTTCTACCGAAGAGTCAAGACAAAAACGTGTGCCAACCCCTATGCATAAGTTCATGGGCGGAACCTGCAAGTTGATCACCAAAACATACATCAAGTGGATCACGTGATATCCCATTGTCACCACAGATAAGCACGACAAGACATACATCAAGTGTTCTCAAATCCTTAAAGACTCAATCCGATAAGATAACTTCAAAGGAAAACTCAATCCATTACAAGAGAGTATAGGGGAGAAACATCATAAGATCCAACTATAATAGCAAAGCTCGCGATACATCAAGATCGTATCACCTCAAGAACACGAGAGAGAGAGAGATCAAACACATAGCTACTGGTACATACCCTTAGCCCCGAGGGGAACTACTCCCTCCTCGTCATGGAGAGCGCCGGGATGATGAAGATGGCCACCAGTGAGGTATCCCCCCTCTGGCAGGGTGCCGGAATAGGGTCCCGATTGGTTTTTTGTGGCTATAGAGGCTTGCGGCAGCGGAAATCCCGATCTATTCTATTACCCGATGGTTTTAGGGTATATGGAGATATATAGGCGAAAGAAGTCGGTCAGGGGAGCCATGAGGGGCCCACGGGGGTGGGTCCACGCCCAGGGGGGCAGGCGCGCCTCCCTGCCTCATGGCCACCTCGTTGCTTCCCTAACGTACACTCCAAGTCTCCTGGATTGCTTCCGTTCCAAAAATAACTCTTCCGAAGGTTTCATTCGGTTTGGACTCCGTTTGATATTCCTTTTCTTCGAAACACTGAAATAGGCAAAAAAACAGCAATCTGGGTTGGGCCTTCGGTTAATAGGTTAGTCCCAAAAATAATATAAAAGTGTATAATAAAGCCCATAAACATCCAAAACAAATAATACAATAGCATGAATACTTCATAAATTATAGATACGCTGGAGACGTATCACAATGCCGAAGACAATCTACGTGTCGAACATATCTTCATTGAAGACTGGTTCAGGGGCTACTGAGGGAGTCCTGGATTAGGGGGTCCTCGGGTGTCTGGGCTGTTTGATATGGGCCGGACTGATGGGCCGTGAAGATACAAGGTAGAAGACCTTCCGCCGTATCTGGGTAGGACTCTCCTATGCGTGGATGGCGATATTGGCATCCGGATATGTAATTTCCTTCTTATGCAAGCTGACTCTGTACAACCCTAGGCCCCTCCGGTCTGTATATAAACTGGAGGGTTTAGTCCGTAGAGGCTATCCGAATTCATATAGGCTAGACGGGTAGGGTTTAGCCATTACGATCTTGAGGTAGATCAACTCTTGTAACCCCCATACTCATTAAAGACAATCGAGCAGGAAGTAGGGTTTTACCTCCATCAAGAGGGCCTGAACCTGGGTAAACATCGTGTCCCCTTTGTCTCCTATTACCTTCGATCCTCAGACGCACAATTCGGTACCCCCTACCCGAGATCGGACGGTTTTGACACCGACAGGGGGTGTGAGCCAAATATCTCGAATGCGCTTGACCACTTGGTGATGCGATTCTTTCAGTGCAGCTTGATAGCGGGCACACATGCAAACACTAAACATAATGTCAGGTCTGGATGCACGTAGGTAAAGAAGAGATCCAATCATTGAATGATAGGATTTTTGATCATAATCCTAATCGTACACATCTGCATCTAGCTTACCATTCGTGGACATTGGAGTTTTATAGCCCTTCATTTTTGAATCATGCATTTTGAACTTCTTCAGGCACTCCTTCAGATATTTCGCCTGAGAAATGAAGATGCCATTCGCTTGTTGACATATTTGCAGTCCGAGAAAGAATTTGAGTTCACCCATCATGGACATTTGATATTTATCGGACATCATTTTCTCGAGTACTAAGCTGCAAGCACTGTTAGTATAGCCGAAGATAATATCATCCACATAGATTTGACAAATGAATAAATCATTGTCAACATCACGAGTGAAAAGTGTGGGATCTTTGGATCCTGGTTTGAATCCCTTGTCTAGCAAAAACTTCTTCAGGGTGTCATACCAAGCTCTAGGGGCCTGCTTTAGCCCATATAAAGCTTTCTTCAACCTGAAAACTTTGTTAGGAAACTCAGCGTGTTCAAAGCCAGGTGGCGTCTAACATAAACTTCCTCATCAATTTCACCATTGAGGAAAGAACTTTTCACATCCATTTGGTATAGTATGATATCGTTGTAATTAGCATAAGCAAGTAGAATGCGAATAGCCTCAAGGCGTGCAAACAGGAGCATATGTTTCGCCAAAATCAATGCCTTCTACCCATGTGTACCCCTGAGCAACAAGTCATGCTTTATTTCTTACCACAATACCATTTTCATCTTGCTTGTTGCGGAAGATCCATTTTGTGCCGATGATATTGTGCTTCTTGGGATTCGGTTTGTCAACCAATTCCCATACATCATTTAATTCGAATTGCACCAACTCCTCTTGCATGGCATTTATCCAATTTGGGTCATTCATGGCTTCTTCATATTTGTAGGTTCTGCCAATGAAACATAGGAGAAACTACCACAGTAGTTAGCCAAACGAGTGCATGAACGAGTTGTGGGTCGATAACCTGGATTCTCAAGTTCATCGAGAATTAGTGAGGGATCTACTCGATTTTCCACTCGAGGATGGGCTACCACAGTAGTTAGCCAAACGAGTGCGCGAACGAGTTGTGGGTCGATAACCTGGATTCTCAAGTTCATCGAGAATTAGTGAGGGATCTACTTGATTTTCCACTCGAGGATGGGCATTTTCTTTGTGATGGTCATTACCGCCATCATCAGGATTTGTATCATCATTTCCTTCAGAATTGCCATTTTGATCGGCATTTGTGCTCTGGTTGCCATTTCCATTCAGAGGGGCAGTTGCTCCAACAGAGGCTTGACGAGTTCTGCATCGAGTCATAGGAGCATCGTCATCAGATGACTCAGGTGCATTTCCTTCAACAGGCTTGACACTCCCAATGGCCATTTGCCAAATAGCGTCCGATATCAGCGGTTCATCTATCACATTTGGCAGGTGCTCCTTTTGAGAGCCGTTAGATTCATCAAACCGCACATTTACCGTTTCCATAACTTTCATGTGGTGAGAGTTATAGACTCGATACGTATGCGAGTTTGAGCCATAACCAAGAAGAAAAACTTCATGTGCCTTAGGTGCAAACTTGGAAGAATGATTCATATCAAGAATATAACAAGGTGAACCAAAAACATGAAGATAATAAACATTGGGTTTCTTGCTAGTAATAAGCTCATATGAAGTTTATTAAGGAACTTGTGAAGATAAACACGATTGATAACATGACAAGCAGTTTTAATGGCATCAGCCCAGAAACGAATGGGATTTTTATACTCACTGAGCATTGTTCTTGCCATTTCAATGAGAGTTTTGTTCTTCCGTTCAACAAATCCATTTTGTTGAGGGGTGTAAGCAGCAGAGAACTCATGAGTGATGCCATGATTATCGTGAAATTCAGCAATGTGAGTATTTTTTTAACTCAGTTCCATTGTCACTTCTGACATGCTTAATTCGCACATCATATTCATTCTGGGCCTTCTTAGCGAAACTTTTGAGTATATCTTGAGTACAAGTCTTGTCTTCGAGGAAGAATACCCAAGTGTATCAAGAGAAATCGTCAACAATAACCAGACCATAATGACTGCCACCGAAGCTTGCATAATTTTGAGGACCAAATAAATCCATATGAAAAATTCCCAATGGTCTTATTGTGTTCATGACTGTCTTTGATGAATGATGCTTCTTAGCCAATTTACCAGCTTCACAAGCAGCACAGTGACGATTCTTGTCGAATTTTAAATCAGGAATGCCACAGAGATGATTTCTCTTCACCAGAGTCTACAAATTTCTCATACCTGCATGACCAAATCTACGGTGCCACAGCCATCCTTCGGTTGCTTTTGCAAGCAAACAAGTTTGGACTGAGGGACCCTTATAGAAATCCACAATATAAAGATCGCCCTTTCTAATTCCCTCAAAGATGAAGGAATGGTCATAGGCCATGAAGACAATGCATTTGGATATAGAGAATAATACTATCATGCCTAAATCACATAACTAGCCAACTGACATAAGATTGAATCCAAGGGATTGACCAAGTAGCACATCATCAATATATTTGTCCTTGGAAATAGCAGTTTTACCTAAGCCAATTACCTTCCCTTTGTTGTTGTCACCAAAAGTGATATACTTCAGAGGAGAAGCAGTTAAGTTGGGGTCGACAAACAATGACTTGTCTCCGGTCATATGACTAGTGCATCCACTGTCCATAATCCATTCAGTACACCCAGAGACATAGTCCTGCAGAAGAATTAAGCTTTCTTAACCACCCACATCTTTGCAGGTGGCTTCAAAACAAATGAATGAAAAGGATATGATTTCTTTCGATAAGCATAGTTGTTGCTCATTGAGGAGCGAGAGTAATTGAAGGAATAAGCATTAAAATTTCTTCCAGATGAATGAACATCGTGATTGTATCATGTATGCATATATTCATTCTTTCGAATTCTTTGCTCCTACATGGTTAGACGAGTAGTAATAGGCAGGGCATCAACAGTCTTCTTAGGCACCCAAATGTCTTTTTTGGGGAGCCATTTCTGTTGTTCGTTCCAACATAGCGAGCAATCGTTTCACCATGTTGATCTTTGAACAACTTATAGTTGTCCAGGGAATCATCATCAGGATATTCAAGAATGGGAGAGTTATATCCCGAAAGCAATGCAGGGTCGAGCGTTTTGCACTTTGCAGGAACCCACACAGTCCGAGGATATTGATGTGGTTCCCAGTCAGTGCCATTGTCATTCAGTTTCCTTTCGAAACCGATCCCTTCCTTTCGGGGATTTTTGTGAAGAATAGATTTCTTCAGAACATCGCAAAGGGTTTGATGCCCTTTGAGAGACTTGAACATTCCTGCCTAAAGAAGATCCTTCAACCTAGCATTTTCATCAGAAACAAAACTATTTTCCTCAAGGGGTTAGCACTCACAGATGATTAAACATTAGATTCAACATTGTTTCTTTCAAGACATTTTAAACATGGTGGCTCAAACACTTCAAGTTTCTCCTTGAGTTGTTGGGTGAGAAGAGAATTTTCTTTCAACAAGTTTTCATGAGCCTCTCTCGGTGCCTCGAGTTCACGTTTCCTTTTCAGGAAATCATAGGTCAATCTCTCGTGGTCTGTTAAGAGAAAATCATGACGAGTTGTGAGTTCATCCATTCGTGAGTTAAGAGTAGCATACTCTTCGGTTAGCGACTGATTCTTTTCCATCTCCTCAACCAACAACCCTTCGTACTTCCTGACGGGTTTCTCAATTTTCTCACGAGAGTTTTGTTGAATGTTGGCAATTTTGATCAACTTAGCATGGTCATCCTCATCAGAAGAATAGTGATCACTGGAGTGAACCTTGTGATGTTTGAAGGTTACCTTTTCTTTCGAGGCTTTAGCCATGAAGCAGTAGGCATGAGTTTCATCATCGCTTGAGTGGTTCCCAAAGAAATTTTTCACCGGGGAAGAGGCGCGTGCTATGCCATCCATGCCTGAGTTGGAGTCCTCATCAGACTCATCTTATTCTTCGGAAGCAGACAATTCTTCTTCCTTAGTGTTCATTTCTTCCCCGATGTAAGCCTTTGCCTTGTGAGAGGTATTCTTGCGGTTGGAGGAGGACTTGGAAGGATTATTTGAGGAAGATCTTGATGATGATTTTGAGGTGGAGCTGTCCTTCTTCTTGAAGAACTTATTTGTTTTCTTCTCATCATCGGAGTCGTAGTTCTTGCTCTTGCCTTTGCTTCGATAGTTGCTTGAGTCATATCTCCCACTAGCACGGGTTTCAGCTTCCTAGAGAGGGCAGTCCGATATGAAGTGTCCTGTCTTTTTGCACTTGAAACAGGTATATTCTCTAGTAGGTTTTGAAGATTTTGAACCTCCAGAGTTGCTTGAACTTCTTTTCTAGAACTAGCTCTTCTTATGGAAACGTTGGAATCACTTTGTGCTCAGTGCGAGATCCTTGCTGAGTCGTTCTGGATCATCAGAATCTTCTTCGGCATTTCCATCGGAAGAGGAGTCAGCCACAGCCTTGAGTGCATGGTTTTTGCATTGGGTTGAGCCATACAGATCTCTCTTTTCTTCTTCTTGTCTTCGTGAGTGTTCAATCTCTCCATAGCATCAGCAGAGTTGAGGCTCTTGAAATCAGGGCACGCTCGAATCATTAGAACAAGCATGGTCAAGGGACCGAAGAAGTTTCTTCACAACTTCATGGCCAGTGATGTCTTTGGCGCCGAAACCTTGGAGTTCATTTGCTATGTCACTGAGGCGATCAAAGGTTTGCTGACTGCTTTCGGTTCCAATGCGCTTGAAGCGATTGAACTTCGCCCGAAGAGTATCAATTCGAGCTTCCTTCTGAATTGACACTCCTTCATTGATCTTTTTGAGGACATCCCAGAGTTCTTTTGCAGTCTCACACTGTCGGTACCAAAGGAATTGAGCTCGAGAGAGATGGCCACCAATTTCATCTTTGGCTTGAGCGTCTAAGTGAATGAGCTTCTTTTCTTCATCGGTAGGTGCTTGAGGAATAATAACTGTGAACCCAATGTACATGATGTTCCACATGTCATCATCCATAGCTAGAAGACGGATCTTCATCTTCTCCTTCTAGAAGGGATAATCCGTCCCATCGAATATGGGAATCTTGAGATGTGACTTGTAGTCCATAGAAGACATACTTAAACTCCAAGTCGTTAGACCAAAATGAGCAGAGTCAAGGAGTACCTTGCTCTCATACCAATTGTAGGAACGAAGTATGTCTACTAGAGGGGGGGTGAATGGGAGTTTTAAATTTTCTTCAGAAAACTTAAATCTCTCAGAACCCAGCAGCGGAATAAACAACAAAAAGACTAAGAAGAACTTAAACATGTGACCGAAGGGATACTAAAGCATTCATCAAAGTAAAATACATGAATAAAATGCATCGAAGGTAAACTTAAGTAACAGAGATAACCGGTGGTGCTCGACGGCGACAAGGTATTTGTTTGACCAGTTTGTCCTTCTACACAAGGACTACGTCTGGTTGGAAGGGCTATGACTTAACACGGAAGATAAACTCTCTTCACCCTATTCTCCTCGACAATCGATTCGTCAACCAATGCCGATCACTCATGGTAGATACTTGAAGGCAATCTCCAAACCTTTACAGACTTCTTCTTCGAGAACCACAATGACTCTTAGTCTCTGAAGAATTTGACACCTAACCGTCTAGAGAGTTTGCAGCTCTCAGGAGTAATAGGCGGAGCATACTAAACTTAGATTCTAGTGATGCTGAACCACTATCTAATTCTTCGACTCTAGGGTTTTTCTCCCGGTGGATTTTAAACGCAAATCGCTCAGAGAGGGGGTTGCTCAACAATCTTCTCAGAATCAAATGGAGCAGCCACCGGACAAAGCCGGCGCTGGGTGGCTATTTATAGCCGCAACTTTCCCAGTTGGAAAATGAACATTTTGGACACGAGGTCCAGCCAACGGCTAACCGACATGTTCTCAACGGTCAGATTTTGGAGCAACGGTAACATTACTTGAGGAACAAGTAATGCTAACTCCTCGGTCCAAGGCAAATCTCTCGCAGCGAAGAAGACCATAGTCTCTTGCTGGCAAGTATTTGTTCGGAGCACAAAGAGATTTCTCTCACAACTTTCATAGGTTTGGGTTTAGCATCAGGGAATCAAAGCTTCGAAACGTTATACCCCTCTTAATATTACGGTGGTCCTATGACTCAATGAAAGAAGAAGACCAACGAAATAAGTGCTACGTCTTCACTTCGTCTTCATTCTTCCTCGAACGCAGTCATTTGCTTCGAACAAACACCGAACCAATTGCTTAATCTTCAGCAATTTTTAGGGGTCACTCTTGTTAGCTTTATCTTTGGTGATAACCTTCGCTGCCTCGCAGGGAGATTATCTTCGTTGTTTTCATCAAACTCCTCGATTACTCCAGGGACCTGTTACTCTGTGTGCACTAGCAAACACATAAGTCCCAAACTTTTTATGTCAACACACTCAGAAACATAAGGGGCATATCATTGCACCAACAAATATTCTGTTGCAAGAGCAAATCATCGCCCTCCGGAGCATTATTCGTAGATTGGAGTATCTCTTGAGCTTGAAGTGTGAAGCCACTACTTCATCACCACCTCCTCCATCACCTTCTTCACCACCACAGGAGACTTGAGTATATGGTATGGGCACTCCCCTTGCCTTGTGCCAAGCTTTGGTGAGATGCCTGAAAGCACAAGTGCTCCCTAGCTGGTTTTGGTAATTAATGACAACATATCTCTTGTTGGACTAACACTTTTATCTAGTATGTTTCAGATAAGTCCAACAATGGAGTGGCATGGACTAAAGGATGTGGGAACTCCTTCAAGATGCTAAGGACAAAGGATTGGCTCAAGCTTAAAGCTCAAGAATCTTCATTTTACATTTTAGTGATCCAAGATCACATTGAGTCTATAGGAAAAGCCAATACTATCAAGGAGGGATGAGGTGTTGCTTAATGAGCCTCTTGCTTCAAAGTGCTTAGTGATATGCTCCAAATACCTCAACTACTTTCCAACTTCCACACATATGTCCTAAACCTAAAGTCAAACTCGGCCCCAATCGATTCTTTCTATCCGGCACCACCGAGTTTGGATGTCTTAGCCAACGCCACAAACCCTAGGCAAATCGGTCTCACCGATAGGGATCTCGGTCTCACCGAGATGGGATTGTAATCTCTCTGTGTATGTCCATTATCAAAATCGGTCTCACCGAGTTTGAGCAATCGGTACTACCGAGATTACAATGCAAACTCTCTGGTTAACTTATTATCGAATTCGGTCCCACTGAGTTTGATAATCGGTCCAACCAAGTTTGCCTGACCAACTCTCTAGAAAGCTTATTACCAAAATCGGTCCCACCGAGTTTGTGTAATCGGTCCTACCGAGATTACGTTATGCCCTAACCCTAACCGAATCGGTCTCACCGAGTTGCATTTCGGTCCCACCGAAAACCCTAACGGTCACATTATTTGCTAAATCGGTCTAACCGAGTTTAACTATTCGGTCCCACCGAGTTTGGTAGATTGTGTGTAACGGTTAGATTTTGTGTGGAGGCTATATATACCCCTCCACCTCCTCTTCATTCGTGGAGAGAGCCATCAGACTGAACCTACACTTCCAGCATCCTATTTCTGAGTGAGAACCACATACTCATGTGTTGAGGCCAAGATATTCCATTCCTACCATATGAATCTTGATCTCTAGCCTTCCCCAAGTTGCTTTCCACTCAAACCCTCTTTCCACCAGATCCAAATCCTATGAGAGAGAGTTGAGTGTTGGGGATACTATCATTTGAAGCACAAGAGCAAGGAGTTCATCATCAACACACCATTTGTTACTTCTTGGAGAGTGGTGTCTCCTAGATTGGCTAGGTGTCACTTGGGAGCCTCCGACAAGATTGTGGAGTTGAACCAAGGAGTTTGTAGGGGCAAGGAGATCACCTACTTCGTGAAGATCTACCGCTAGTGAGGCAAGTCCTTCGTGGGCGACGGCCATGGTGGGATAGACAAGGTTGCTACTTCGTGGACCCTTCGTGGGAGGAGCCCTCCGTGGACTCACAAGCAACCGTTACCCTTCGTGGGTTGAAGTCTCCATCAACGTGGAAGTACGATAGCACCACCTATCGGAACCACGCCAAAAACATCCGTGTCTCCAAATTGCGTTTGAATCCTCCAATCCCTTCCCTTTACATTCTTGCGAGTTGCATGCTTTATTTTCCGCTGCTCATATACTCTTTGCATGCTTGCTTGCCATATGTTGTGAATGTTAAACTTGTGCCTAAACTCCACTCAAACTTCAAAGAAACTTAAAAACTGCAACTTTGGTACTAAGGGTCTAATCACCCCCCCTCTAGACACCTCTTCTCAAGGTCCTACAAGTGGAATCAGAGCATTGGTCTCCATTGCCTTGGTTTAATCACCATTGGAGGAAGGTGGATGAGTCTACTTTGGGGAGTCTTAATCATAGAGTGCCTATTCTTGATGGAGAGTATTTTCGTGAGTGGAAAAATGAGATGCTTGTTATTTTCAATCAATATCATTTTAACGAGTACATTGCTAGTCCTTGTGCACCTTGTGTTGATCCTATGCATCCTACCCTTGATGAAGCTATTGACATGACTAGGAATCTTAGAACTGTTAATCTTATCACTAGAGGCTTGCCCAGAAACTTGATTAGAATCTTGCCTACTTTTGAGTGTGCCTACACTATATGGAAATTTCTTGAGGAACGATTTCCTGATTATTCCTTGAAAAATCTAGACGAAATTCTCTATAAGTCGATTGCTTTGAGTAAGATGAATACTAGTGATCCTATGTTTGGTGATTGTCTATTTGAGCTTACAAACCTTATGCGTGCCAAAGGAAATGTTGGTATTATTAGTGACATTATTTTCGAAGCTATAATAATTCATAGACAAGATTATTGTCAAACTCATTCTAATGAATCACCCTCTCTAGGATTTGATCCACCACATGACGATGTTGAACATGGATACTATGATGAGGATGATGATAGTGACTTCAATCTTGATGATGCAATGAGACATTTTGGTATTATGGCAAATCTTCGGGGATATATGTCAGGAGGAAAGGAATGGGTTCTTGATAGTGGATGTACCGATCACATGACCGGAGATAAAGACATGTTTCGTGAGCTTGCTGAAAATGATGGTCCTCGAAAGTTTGTTACTTTCGGTGACAACTCAAAGGGTAAGGTGGTTGGCCTCGGTAAGGTGGCCATCTCACATGATAGCTCCATACAAAATGTTATGCTCGTTGAATCTCTTGGTTACAACTTACTTTCGATTATCTAGACTTGCTGATTTCGGTTTCAATGTTCTATTTATCAAGTAGATTGCCAAGTGTTTGTCGAGATAATCATAAAATGGTCTTTCTTGGTGTGCGTAGAGGTGATCTATACATTGTTGATTTCACTAAAAGGCTCAACCTAAAACTTGCTTCATTACTAAATCCTCAAAAGGCTGGTTATGGCATAGACGATTAGGTCATGTTGGTATGCGAAACCTTGACAAGCTTATTAAGGGGAATCATATCCTTGGAGTCAATGATGTCATATTTGATAAGGATAGACTTTGAAGTGCTTGTCAAGGTGTAAACAGGTTGGAGGAAGGAATCCGTGAAGAACATCATGACCACGAAGAGGCCACTCGAGCTACTTCACATGGATCTCTTTGGTCCCAACTCCTACAAGAGTCTCGGTGGAAATTCTTTTGGTCTAGTTATAGTTGATGATTTTTCCAGATTTACGTGGGTGTTCTTTCTCGATGATAAATCGCAGGTCCAAAAGATCTTCAAAAACTTCGTTAGGAAGGCCCAAAACCAATTTGAAGTGAAGATATAGAAGGTTCGCAGCGACAACGGAACGGAGTTCAAGAACGCAAATGTGGACACCTTTCTTGACGAAGAAGGGATTTCACACGAGTTCTCCGCTACGTACACACCTCAACAAAACGGAGTTGTTGAGAGGAAGAACCGAACGCTCATCGAAATGGCGAGAACGATGCTTGATGAGTACAAGACGGCGAATCACTTTTGGGCAGAAGCGGTTGAGACAGCTTGTCATGCAACAAATCGCTTGTATCTTCACAAGCTACTCGGCAAGACGGCATACGAGCTACTCACCGTAAAAAACCCCAAGTTGGATACTTTCGAGTATTCGGCTCAAAGTGCTACATTCTTGATAAGCATCGTCGTTCTAAATTTGCTCCTAAGTCTCATGAAGGTTTCCTACTAGGTTATGGCTCAAACTCTCACACTTACCGTGTCTACAACAATTTCACCCGAAAGGTTGAAGAGACGGTAGATGTGAAGTTTGATGAATCTAACGGCTCGCAAGTAGAGCAATTGCCAATTGATGTAGGAGACAAAGATCCTTCGGAAGCAATCCAAGACTTGTCTATTGGCAAGGTCCGTCCAACGGAGGTGAAGGAGAGTACCTCGTCCGTCCAAGTGTAAGCTTCTACTTCACGACAAGGTGAACCAAGAGTTGATACGGAAGCATCCACAAGTGGGACACACCAAGATGAAGAAAACGAGGAAGTGCATCAAGATGAACGTCGACAACCTCCTTCTCCACCACGACAAGAGAACGACAACGCCAACAATGAAGAAGGCCAAGAAGAAGAACACGATGAAGAAGATGTTCAATGAAGACCCAAGCAAAAGCTTTCACGAGTTCGAGCAAGAATTGCTAAAGACCATCCCGTCGAGCAAATCTACAATGATATTCAAACCGGGAGAATCACTCGCTCTAAAACTCGTCTAGCTAACTTTTGTGAAAACTATTCTTTCATCTCTAGCATTGAACCTATGAAGGTCGAAGAAGCATTGGAAGATCCGGATTGGATAAATGCTATGCATGAAGATCTACACAACTTTGAGAGGAACCAAGTTTGGACATTGGTTGAGAAGCCCGACAATAACCACAACATCATCGGTACCAAATGGGTGTTTTGCAACAAGCAAGATGAAGATGGACAAGTAGTTCGCAACAAAGCACGTCTAAATGGCCCAAGGCTACACACAAGTCGAAGGTATGGACTATGGTGAGACTTACCCCCCGTTGCTAGACTTGAGTCCATTCGCATCTTACTTGCCTATGCTAATCACCATGATATCACCTTGTACCAAATGGACATTAAAAGTGCTTTTCTAAATGGTGAAATAGAGGAGGAAGTTTATGTTAAACAACCTCCGGCTTTGTTAATCCTAAGAAACCCAATCATGTTTACAAACTTCACAAAGCTCTTTATGGACTTAAACAAGCTCGTAGAGCATGGTATAAATGCTTGACCAAGTTCCTTATTGAAAAGGCTTTGAAATTGGGAAAATTGATTCTACTCTTTTTACTAAAAGGGTTAATGGTGAACTCTTTGTGTGCCAAATTTATGTTGATGATATTATATTTGGTTCAACTAACCCTCATTTTAGTGAAAAGTTTGGGAAGCTAATGTCGGAGAAGTTTGAGATGTCTATGATGAGTGAACTCAAATTCTTTCTTGGTTTGCAAATCAAGCAAACTAAGGAAGGTACTTTTGTTTCTCAAACGAAGTACACCAAGGACTTATTCAAGAAGTTCAATATGCAAGAATGCAAAGGTATGACTACACCCATGCCTACTGTAACATCCCAAAATTCTAAATTTTGGAATGTTATATTAAATAAATAACTATGCCTGTTGTCTGATTGTTTGTTTGATTGATTGAGTGAAACTGAGTGAAATTTGAAAACTTTTGAAAGTTGAATGAGAGGGAATGAAATGACTTTCCCAAAACTTTCCCCTTTGCCTTTTTGATCCCAATGAATTCAAGTTCATTCCAACACCAAACCCTAGAGTGAAGATGACATGACTTCTTCCATTTTGAAATGAAAAGGGTTTTGGAAAAAAAAATTGAATTTCATTTGGGAATATTTCAAATTCAAAGCTTTATGCAACTCAATGATTTTCATGAGGGAAGATAAAATGACTTCTTCAATTATATGAAATATGAGTTGGAAGTTAAATAGTATCAAGTTGAAAGTCATTTGAAAGTGCCTTGAAACCCTCTTTCAAATTTTGAGTTTTGAATTTGAATTCAAAACTTTGGCAAGTGGGAAACATTTCAAAAAAACTAAACCTGATAAATACTTGATCAAAAGTATGAGAGGAGCAAACATGACACTCCAAAAATATCAGAGGAAACAATGCCAAAAGATTTGGATTCAAACCTGAAATTTATTTGAATTTGAAAAAATATAGATTTTTATGAAATATGGCTTTTGCCTTTGGAAAAATGTTCAAATTAAAGGGAATATTCCCTGATCATTTTGGTATATATATACCCTATATAAATTATTTATAGATTGGGTTTTATTTTTGTTTTAGTTTTATTTAAAAGAATAAAGAAAACCCCAGGCGCCGGCCACCCAGCCCGGCCAGTGCCCGCCCCCTCCGACAGCCAGCTGGCCAGCCACCCAGCCGAGCCAAGCCAGCCCGACTCCTCACCCCTCGCCCCTCGGGCGCTCTGGCATGATCGGCCAGCCTCCCTCCTCGCCCTCTCTCTCTCGTGACCGTGGGCCCCGCCCTCTTCTTCCCCGCCCACGCCCGCTGGGAGGTCCACCGGATCGAAGGATCCGGGATACTCAACCGCCCCGATGCCCTTCCGAGGCAAGCCGAGACCCGGCTATAAAGAGCCGAGCCGCACCCCATTCCCCTAGCCTCATGGGACCCCCTCTCCCTCTCCTCCCGAGGCTCATGAGTCCCGAGCCCTCCCGACGCTCAAGCCCCGGCGCGCTGCCCGCCGCCCGTCGCCGGACTCGGTAAGACAGGAGAACTCCCTCCCCGTCCAGATCCAAAATAAACGGCCACGATTAGAACCCCAGAAATATCTTTTATAAAAAGAACCGGCCGGTTCGTCCGGTTTTATTAGTTAGGGTTTTAAGTCAATTAGTGGCCCGTTTTAGTTTTAACCCGAGGCCCATTTAGACTAAATTACGCACAGACGCAGTATAGGCCCATTAGGTCTTTTTCTTTTATTTTGATTTTCTGCTTTAGCAGAATAGTTTCTGTTTTCAAAAAATTCATATCTTTTATTCTGTTTAATATTTTTGAGTGATTCTTTTTTTGTTGGATTTGCAAATTTTATGTAGTTTCTGTAGAATACATATTTAGCTATGTTAAAAATAATTAAAATTGCTTTAATTTAGTTTTAGTCAGAATAGTAAATCTGCTATAACTTGAGTTAGAAAAATTATTTTTGCATGATTCTTTTTGTCCCAACTTTATTTTGACATTGCCAAACCCTAGAAATTAACTTGGGTATTTTAGGATTAATAAATAATTAGTTTTAAGCAGAATCCTATTAATCCTAATTAATTAGCTAGATGTTGTTTTCCTAATATTTTAATTAGTAAATGAATTTATTTTAACTTGTGATTAGTTATTCTAGGTTAGTTTCTGTCATTCTAGTAGATGAACTTTTATTTATAATTAATAAAGGTTTTAATTTATTTTTCTTAATAGAAATTGGATTAGGCCTAAAATGAGTTTTATAATAGCTTTTAAATTAATTCTTTTTGCTCCTAGTTGCTTAGTGAATCCTTTTCTGTTAAGTTAACATAAAACCATGATTAGGTTATATTAAGGAATTTTTGTTATATAAAAACTATTTTTTGCTATGGTTTGAAGTAGGGAAACTTTGAGTGACCTTTCTTTGAGTTTTTCTTTTGGATTTGGTTTGGTTGTTTTGTTGTGTTATGTTGCTATTGTTATGTTATTGTGTTAAGTGATGTTATGCTATGTGCTTATTATAGTTATTGTTTGCCTCGGTTGAATTTCCGAGTGCGAAGATTGCTACTCTGAAACCCTAGTTTTTTCAAGATCGTCAACCGTGCAAGTTCACTTTGACCATGCTTTTCTTACCTATGTTTTATTGCATTTAGTGGCATCCTTGCAACCACCCCTCAGTAGTGATATTGAAATTCTTGTAGTGAGTAGTATGCATGAGGTAGGAACCCATCACCCTGTTACCAAGCCCGGGACGATATCTTATTTTAATGCTACGCTATAGTAGACGGGGTTTGGTATGAGTGCACGAGAGTGGTGTGAAGAAGGAGGACTCTACGTCAATGACGACAACTCCATGATGGAATCTGCAAGGACTGCACCTTCAAGACCTCAAGACTTCAAGACTCGAGACAGAATTTCAATACACACTCTTTGGGTGAAGGACGGTTGACGGGCACCTGGAGAACCCTGTGGTTGGCGGGATGCATGGAGAAGCGCCATGACATCTTGCGGAAAGCTTCACCCAGGACTCAAAGAGGCGGAAGAATACTTCACGCCGGAAGCTTACATGCAACCGCAAGTCATTATGGGCTCTGGCTTGGTTGACCTTAGTTGTGACTCTGGCTGGGGCGGTACTAGCAGATGTAGAATGATGGTAGGATTGGATGGAGTACCGGACGTGGTCGAGGAACTCTTCGGAAGACCATGTTTCGTCATCTTGTTCTCAAACACCCTGAAGTGCGAGAACGTAAAGAGAGGGATCGAATCTTGTGGGTAAAGTGTACAAACCTCTGCAGAGGGTTATAAACCTAATCGATTAGCCGTGTCCCCGGTTACGGACAATTTGAGCATCTGGACTTGGATCTATTTCGGAACTCTCAACACCGGATTGATAACTTAATTGTGGGCAACATATGATGATTTTGGGTTATGAGACATCGGTTGGCGGAACCATGTCATGATAGAAAACTCCATAGTACAGACTTCATTTATTCCTTTGATGTAGGGAAAATAAAATCAGCTTTTACGCATAAACAAAACTCAGATCTGAGCCACAAAGCCAAATTGCATATAGTATAGTTTTACCATCTGTTTATTCATGTTGTGATCTTGCGGTACATTCAATGTCTTGACCTACACGGCTGCAACGTATCATGTTGCAGATATTTCCTCGACGAGTAAGAGTTACGATACAGTGGTTACGGTCTACACTCAACCTGCCGATGGCGTTGATGGGACTCCACACCCGCTTTGATTGTTTCCGCTGAGTATTATGAGGTATATATCATTTTACGTTATTTATACATGAGATTGCACTTTGATATATACATTGATGTCTTGTGTGTGCCGACATCTTGATCGAGGATGGCACGATAATACGTAGGCTTGACCGTCTGAGGTCGGGTCGCTACACCTACTAGTGGACATCTTGACTTAACCAAAGATGGTGAACCGGTTGATCAAAAGGTTTATCGCTCTATGATTGGTTCATTGTTATATCTATGTGCTTCACGTCCCGATATTATGCTAAGTGTGTGCATGTGTGCACGATATCAAGCTGCCCCTAAAGAATGTCATCTTAAGGCAATGAAAAGGATAGTGAGATACTTAATCCATACACCAAATTCTGGCATTTGGTATCCTAAGAGGGCTTCTTTCGATCTTGTTGGCTATTCCGACTCGGACTATGCCAGAGACAAGGTTGATAGAAAGTCCACTTCGGGTACTTGTAAATTTCTTGGTAGATCTCTTGTGTCTTGGTCCTCCAAGAAACAAAACTCGGTATCCTTATCCACATGAAGCTGAATATATTGCCGCTGGTTCATGTTGTGCTCAATTACTTTGGATGACCCAAACTCTTAAAGATTATGGGATTTATGTGATACATGTTCCATTGCTTTGTGACAATGAAAGTGCTATCAAAATTGGTCATAATCCTGTGCAACATTCTCGAACTAAGCATATTGAAGTTCGTCATCATTTTATTCGAGATCATGTTGCTAAGGGTGACATTGATCTTAAGCATGTTCACACCGAAAAGCAATTAGCGGATATATTCACTAAACCTCTTGATGAGAAAGTTTTTTGCAGGTTAAGAGGAGAATTGAACATCATTGATGCTTCAAACTTGGAGTAGAAACTCCATTGGATACATGCAAGACATGAGCTTATGACAAATCCTTGATATTTCTCTTATGATGAAAAACTTTGTCTTGGATATATTTGTATCTTGCATGTTATCTAACCCATGTAGGTACTTGGTTGAATCAATTCCATGAGATTGTAACCTACTCATATCTTGAGCAATCTCCACATCACCAAGTCTCTACACAAGGTGGTTGAAGACAAGGAAGCACGAAACCATTCAAACATATCCTTTGACAAATTCTATGTTGAGTTTCATGATTGTCATGTTTGGATATACAAGTGCTCTTCCTTGCAAGAACTAACCCATGTAGGTAGATGGACTCAAATTCCAAGTGGTGTTCCAAATTCCTGATGAGCTACATCAACCTTGAGCAACCCATGCAAGTTCAACTACATGGACAACACCACCAACCAAGGTATGTTATTCCATCTTAGAGAAGCTTTACTCTGAGTCATGAGTTAAAGCAACTCAACAAGATGTGAATACATCAAGATGCTTAAACGAAAAATGGCAACCCCATTTTGAGCTTAAACGATGAGTATGGCCTATGATCAAGTGATCTGATTTGACTCCTAAGTCAATATACTCAAACATAGGTGACTTTATCATCGACAATCTCTAGATGAAGTTCTCCTGTGTTCTTTTTCTGTGTTTTTGCATTCGTCTCATGCATATTTGTTTCCCCTTTAAAAAAAACTTCATCTAGATTTCTTTCTGTTTTCTTTGCATTTTCTGCATCTAATTCCTTGCATATCTTTCAGTTAATTCCTTGCAAATCTTTGTGAGATCTTACTAGTCTAGTGAGCTGAGGTGGCAAGTGTTTTCTCTGCGATGGACTCGGTTCAACTGATTTGTTGTTTTCGGTCCAACCGAATATTTTCGGTACGACCGAAGCATACCACTCGGTGCCACCGATTTCACCACAGGAAAAACAGTTGGCCACTTATTCTGTGCTTCGTCTGTTCCAGCTCCACTCAATGAATCTTGTCCTCTACAAGCATCATATTTTTATCATTGCTTTATGTTGTGACTCAAGGATCAAACCCATACACGACAAATTCCAGAGGGAAGAGAGAGATTACATCTTTATCAAGCCCTTCTTGGAAATTGATGTCAAAGGGGGAGAGAGAGATCACATCAAAGCTTATCATTTAGAGAAAGAGATCACATCAGAGAAGGAGAGAGAGATCTCTAGGGGGAGAGGATACTTAAGTAGAAAGTATTTCTCAAGGATCCCAGATGCTTGGTGTTCAAGAGGAGAGATGTCCACATGTCTTCTTGAGGGGAGAGACATGTTCATATGATCTGTTGTGCTAAATTATATATTAGCATACATTTGCTCTGAACTTTAGCTCTGATCATCATTCATATCTTTCAGCTCTGCTTTCCTTCAGCTCTGATTTTCTGTTTCCTATCTTCTCCCAGTATCCCATGTTAGATTCAGGGGGAGCAAGACATCTAAGGGAAAGAAATCATTTAAATCCATTGCATATCTTTACTCTTGGGGACATGTCTAATCCAATGTGGTACTGTACTCACTCTCTACATGTCATCCAGTCTTGGTATTCTTGTGGTTTCTTACATTTTGCTCTGGCTAGTAGATGCATCTGTGTTATCTAACCTTGTTTACGCAGGTTCATTCCATCCTAAGCCAACTCAAGACCACAAGGTAAGTATATGCATCACAATCATGTGTATGAGGAATTCTTCTTGATGTACATCTTGTTTGCAAGAAGGACTCATGGGCATGAAGGTATTCTCTTTAATACTTTTTGCTCGGATGCATATAGCCAAGATACATGTAACACATTGCCTGCTCTATCATGGTTATGCTATCACATGCTTCTATATTTCATATTCACATGATTGCATACATGTAGGGGGAGCCTATGCTTGTTACATGTCTTTCCAAAGCTTTACTTGCTATTCTTTATATCTTTATCTAAAGCTTTGATGTATGTTGCCATCAATTATCAAAAAGGGGAGGTTGAAAGCACAAGTGCTCCCTAGGTGGTTTTGGTAATTAATGATAACATATCTCTTGTTGGACTAACACTTTTATCTAGTATGTTTCAGATAAGTCCAACAATGGAGTGTCATGGACTAAAGGATGTGGGAACTCCTTCAAGATGTTAAGGACAAAGGATTGGCTCAAGCTTCAAGCTCAAGAATCTTCATTTTACATTTTAGTGATCCAAGATCACATTGAGTCTATAGGAAAAGCCAATACTATCAAGGAGGGATGAGGTGTTGCTTAATGAGTCTCTTGCTTCAAAGTGCTTAGTGATATGCTCCAAATACACTCAACTACTTTCCCACTTCCACACATATGTCCTAAACCTAAAGTCAAACTCGGCCCCACTGATTCTTTCTATCCGGCACCACCGAGTTTGGATGTCTTAGCCACAGCCACAAACCCTAGGCAAATCGGTCTCACCGATAGGGATCTCGGTCTCACCGAGATGGGATTGTAATCTCTCTGTGTATGTCCATTATCAAAATCGGTCTCACCGAGTTTGAGCATCGGTACTATCGAGATTACAATGCAAACTCTCTGGTTAACTTATTATCGAATCCGGTCCCACCGAGTTTGATAATCGGTCCAACCGAGTTTTCTTGACCAACTCTCTGGAAAGCTTATTACCAAAATCGGTCCCACCGAGTTTGTGTAATCGGTCTACCGAGATTACGTTATGCCCTAACCCTAACCGAATCGGTATCACCGAGTTGCATTTCGGTCCCACCGAAAACCCTAACGGTCACATTATTTGCTAAATCGGTCTGACCGAGTTTAACTATTCGGTCCCACCGAGTTTGGTAGATTGTGTGTAACGGTTAGATTTTGTGTGGAGGCTATATATACCCCTCCACCTCCTCTTCATTCGTGGAGAGAGCCATCGGTGAACCTACACTTCCAAAGCATCCTATTTACGAGAGAGAACCACCTACTCATGTGTTGAGGCCAAGATATTCCATTCCTACCATATGAATCTTGATCTCTAGCCTTCCCCAAGTTTCTTTCCACTCAAACCCTCTTTCCACCAGATCCAAATCCTATGAGAGAGAGTTGAGTGTTGGGGAGACTATCATTTGAAGCACAAGAGCAAGGAGTTCATCATCAACACACCATTTGTTACTTCTTGGAGAGTGGTGTCTCCTAGATTGGCTAGGTGTCACTTGGGAGTCTCCGACAAGATTGTGGAGTTGAACCAAGGAGTTTGTAAGGGCAAGGAGATCGCCTACTTCATGAAGATCAACCGCTAGAGAGGCAAGTCCTTCGTGGGCGACGGCCATGGTGGGATAGACAAGGTTGCTACTTCGTGGACCCTTCGTGGGTGGAGCCCTCCGTGGACTCGCGCAACCGTTACCCTTCGTGGGTTGAAGTCTCCATCAACGTGGAAGTACGACAGCACCACCTATCGGAACCACCCCAAAAACATCCGTGTCTCCAAATTGCGTTTGAATCCTCCAATCCCTTCCCTTTACATTCTTGCAAGTTGCATGATTTATTTTCCGCTGCTCATATACTCTTTGCATGCTTGCTTGCCATATGTTGTGAATCTTAAACTTGTGCCTAAACTCCACTCAAACTTCAAAGAAACTTAAAAACTGCAACTTTGGTACTAAGGGTCTAATCACCCCCCCTCTAGACACCTCTTCTCAAGGTCCTACAGTGCCCCGGTACCGTATCACACCGTCTTCTTTGCCTTTATTTATCTTAGTTCGATCTCTAGTTATCTTCTGAGTTAGTTGAATAAAAGTTTAGTTCAATTATCTTCGAGTGTTTGCTTAGTGATCCATCTATCTACGTAATCGTGTGCGAGATATATAATAAATAGTAGTTCAAATTTTGCTTTCTTTACTCCTTACGTTTCAATCAAAATAAAAGGAAATCAGATAAAAGATCATATGCTGATCTTATGGTACGTAATGACATCACATAAAGAAAAGTACAAGTGGTTAAATTTGTTGAAAGTTGACAAACATAGCATTGGTCAATGATGCAATTCATGAAAGAATTAATAAGGGAAGAGAAGATTCACATGCAAATACACTATTTTGGACATCTTTTATGATTGTGAGCCCCCATCAAAATATTATATGCCAAAATTGTTGACGTTGGACAAGGAAGACAATGTAATGATTTATGTTTGTTCATATCCACACAGAAGTTATATTGTCATAGATTCTTTAACATGTGGTGCTTGCCCCATATCTTTGCTAGCCAAAAATTCCGCACTAAGTAGAGATACTACTTGTGCACCAAAAACCCTTTAACCCATAATCTTATTTTGAGAGTCCACCATACCTACCTATGGATAGAGTAAGATCCTTCAAGTAAGTTATCATTAGTGCAATAAGACAATAAAAATTGCTTCTAAATGTGTTGGATCATTTAGTGTAAGAGAAAATTGAGCGTTGTACGGACTTGTGATGGCAAAGTAATAAAGGCGACAGACTGCATAATAAAGGTTGCTATCATAAGGGGCAATATAATGTGACGTTCCTTTGCACTAAGAGATTGAGCATACAAACCAAAAAGCGCATGAAAACCTCTGCTTCCCTCTGCGAAGGGCCTATCTTTTATTTTTATGTATTTAATTTTATGCAAGAGTCAAAGTATTCTTCCCTATTCCTTTTTTTATTTTTCTCTTTTTGCAAGCATCATGTGTTGAGGAAAGATCTAGACATATATATCCAGTTGGACATGAGTGAGCCTGAATTATTATTGTTAACATCACGCTTCACGTGAATGCGTTGGGAGGCGAAACTATAAGGCCCTATCTTTCTATGTGTCTGATTGAAACTTTGTGCTCATGTATATGAGGTGAATGTTAGCAATCATAGAAGATTATATGATGGTTGAGTATGCAGACTTGCCAAAAGGCTCCAATGCGAGACCCTTCCTGAAAAGATGATGAATTGTAGTTGCAAAGTTGACTCAGAACATAGTTTGTTGGTTTTCAATAGAGTTTATGCTTTTACTTCGATGTTGTGATGAACTGTTACTTGTTCATGAGAAGTTATATGATAAAGTTATGTGATAAAGTTCTATGATAAAGTTTGTTGCTGCCATAATAATAAGCATGATGCCTCTATGTCCGTATTTGTTTTTATCGACACCTCTCTCTCTCTCTCTCTAGGCATGTGGGCATGTTTTTTGATTTCGGTTTTCGCTTGAGGACAAGCGAGATCTAAGCTTGGGGAGTTGATACGTCCATTTTGCATCATGTTTTCCTACTATTATTTACAATGTTTTTATGCATAATAATGTTTTATGGAGTAATTCTAATTCCTTTTCTCTCATAGTATGCAAGGTCTACACAAAGACGAAGAATGCCGGCAGCTGGAATTCTGGACCTGAAAAAGCTATGTCAGAGTTACCTATTCTGCACCCTCTCCAAATGAGTTGAAAATTTACGGAGAATTGTTTTAGAATATATAAAAATACTGGAGCAAATAACTAGTGGAGGGCCCCCACCTGGTGAGCACAAGACAGCAGGGCGCACCAGGGCCCCCAGGAACGCCCTAGCGGGTTGTGCTCAGGACAGCCCACCTCCGATGCCCATCTTATGGTAGGTCATTTTGACCTAGAAAAAATAAAGAGAGGACTTTCGGGACGGAGCGTCGCCATCTCGAGGCAGAACTTGGGCAGGAGCACTTTTGCCCTCGAGCGGAGCGATTCCACCAGGGGAACTTCCCTCTCGGAGGGGGAAATCGAAGCCATCGTCCTCACCAACAACCCTCTCATCTTTGGGAGGCCAATCTCCATCAACATCTTCAACATCACCATCTCCTCTCAAACCCTAGTTCATCTCTTGTGTTCAATCTTTGTACCGGAACCTCAGATTTGTACCAGTGGGTGACTAGTAGTGTTGATTACATCTTATAGTTGATTACTATATGGTTTATTTGGTGGAAGACTATATGTTCAGATCCATTATGCTATTTAATACCCCTCTGATCTTGAGCATGATTATCATTTGTGAGTAGTTACTTTTGTTCTTGAGGTCACTCGAGAAATTTTGTTGCAAGTAATCATGTGAACTTGGTATGCGTTCGATCTTTTGATGATATGTATGTTGTGATTCCCTTAGTGGTGTCATGTGAACGTCGACTACATGGCACTTCACCATATTTGGGCCTAAGAGAATGCATTGTGGAGTAGTTATTAGTTGATGGGTTGCTAGAGTGACAGAAGCTTAAACCCTAGCTTATGTGTTACTTCATAAGGGACCGATTTTGATTTAAACGTTTAATGCTATGGTTAGATTTTATCTTAATACTTTTCTCGTAGTTGCGGATTCTTGCGAGGGGGTTAATTATAAGTGAGAGGTTTGTTCAAGTAAGAACAACATCCAAGCACCGGGCCAGCCACATATCAAATTATCAAAGTAGCGAACACGAACCAAACCAACATGATGAAAGTGACTAGATGAAATTACCGTGTACCCTCAAGAACGCTTTGCTTATTATAAGAGACCGATTTGGCCTTTCCTTTGCCACAAAAGGATTGGGCTACCTTGATGCACTTTATTTACTGTTATCGTTACTTGCTTGTTACAAATTACCTTGCTATCAAACTACTCGTTACCGACAATTTCAGTGCTTGCAGAGATTACCTTGCTGAAAACCACTTGTTATTTCCTTCTGCTCCTCGTTGGGTTCGACACTCTTACTTATCGAAAGGACTACGATTGACCCCCTATACTTGTGGGTCATCATGGAGCAGAAGGGGGGCGTGGGAGTAAAGATTCGTCGGCCCCTACTCTTTATAAGTCAGTAAAAAGAGGAAGCGTCCCCTCCACTTCACCGTAAAAATCGCCACGTTTCGATTGTTCGTGTCATTATGGCAGCATTGGGTGAAACGATTGATTGATGATAACCCCTAGAATGTGGGGCACCATCTCTGTTTTGATACGACGTGCCAATAAGAGGGTTACCTCGAACCGCGGTTCGAATAAGTAATAACTGATGCATATGATGTCATGGGTGGTGGCGCTTCGGTAAAGTTGTCAGTAATGGACTGCCGAACACACCTAATTTTTTAGTCCTCGAGACTAAGCAAGCCGCACACTTCGGATGGGTGAAGTTGCATTTTGTTAGCACATGGTCAGTTGGCCTTATCCCTTGTCAGAAGAGTAATACCAACCGATCAGGGATCTACAAGCTTTGTGCGGATGCTTAGCCTGGGAAGTTGAACTTGCCTGCTATCAAGCTGAAGACACTATCCGAAGAAGATTATCGACCTCGGCTTCAAAGACAAGTGCGAGGGCTACTAACGGTGTCCTGAACTAGAGGGTCCCGGCCTAGCGGGCCTCTTTCATGGGCCGAGCTAACAGCAGGTTAATAAGGAAGGACGCCGGAGGCCTCCAATCTGTGGCGTAAGCATATTGGGCTTTACCGAGGACTTGGCGATTACTCCAAGTATGACTATTAGATACAGCATGTAACCGCCAGATGGCAACTGACCATGTGCAACCCTAGATACCCCTGCCTATATAAGCCAGAGGGTTTAGTCCGTAGGGGCAACTATTCATCATCATCTCCATTACCCCTAGGGTTTAGTTCACAACTTACGATCTCGAGGTAGATCAACTATGTACCTTGATACACCCATAATATAAGCAAGAGCAGGATGTAGGGTTTTACCTCCTTAAAGAGGGCCTGAACCTGGGTAAAAGCATCGTGTCCCTTGTCTCTTGTTACCCATCGGTCTGATCTCTCAGCTTGGGCCCCCCTACCCGAGGTGGCGAGGTCTGCCAGTTTTGACACCGACACAAGTCGGTGTGGAAGGGACGACGGGAGGACCGAAGGCGACAAGGAAGGGGTGAGAGATCCATCTGATGACGACAATGCAATGGTTCGAGCGGAGTCGCTCGGGCAGGAAAGAGGCCCTTGCTTCCCGTCACAGCTCGGAGGATATTGGGAAGATGCAACTCCCCCTTTATACGAATAGTTTGGGTGTTTTTTTTTGGTGATCACCAATAATTTGTTGGCAAAGGGGAGGACGATTTTGATCCAACCCCCCAATATAAAAAATAATATTAAGAAACAAGATCACTAAATCTCAGACGACTGAGGCTTAAAGAAGTCTCAGTCAATGCTATATTCATGAGATCTTACACGAAGATCCATGAAAAAAAGTTAGTTCTTTTTCTTTCTTTTTCTATATGTTATGTCACTTGACTGATACTTGGATATAGCCACACCCATTAAGAGTTGAAGATGCTCTAATGCATGAAGTCATGTGTCTGTACGACTAGCATCTACCAAAAGGTGGTTCTCATGAAATTTGCGCAAACAAGCCGGACACGCGTGCATACATCAGGCACCGGCCACTGGATTTCGAAACTGTGCGTACATCGGGCATCGGGATTTAAGCAGTTTTGTCGTGCAAAAATACTGGGGAGTACAATGAATGCATCCCAGTCAAAATGGTCTCCACGTTAGATTTTCAAAGAGAATCTAGGTTTTTTGGGTGAATATTTAGTTAAAGACAAATTCAGAGATCATAGGGTTCACGGGAGGGGAATTTGTATGTGCACACGGCTAGGACGACAGGGACATCAGTGTGAATCAATTGACCATGAAATCCAAAGGTTTACATCGGATTCATCAAGCTAGTAGTACCTTGTTCTGTTTTTATAGATAGATTGGTAGTACCTCATCGCCTTTGTTTAGTCCTGCCATTCCCCTACATCTTGACCTTTTCCTTTTGGCCAAGGAGAGGCGCATCTTCCCTGCCACTCTCTTTCTTACATATGTTCCCTCCATTTTTGCACACATTCTTTTATTATTAATCAGTGGATGTGTATCAATCTTGTGATTATCGAGATTAGTATACTGAAACATGTGTGCGCACTAATTTTGACCTGGTTTTATTTTTTCGTTTGTGAAGCAGTCCTTTGAGATAGATAGAATTATCATAGATGGTCCATGCCTCTATGGATACCTTGGCCAACTTGTAGCCGTTGTGTTTGATTTCTTTTGGCGCTGGTCCCTCTAAACAACTCCCAGTTGGTACTATAGACTATAGCACTATTAATCAACGCAGAATTAAGCACAAACATTGGTGGGACAACAAGGACCCACTAGGCGTGAAGATAGCACTATCCAAGACAAGTATACAACTCTCAGCAGCGCGCACATGATTGGATCATGGCGCGCACAACACAAACAAATTGGGGTGCTAATTAACGGTGTGCCATTGGCAGGATGGAGGTTCCGTTGGAGAGAAAGTGGATGAGGACAGTTTTTAGTAGTAGCATCATGGTGGGGGCATCGTGCTGGACCCTATCTCCATCACCATCACCTCCGTGATGACCGCATCCACCTAACGTTTCAAGGATAAGAATTAGTGTTGTTTAACTAGTGTTGGCCAACATATGCACTTGTCTAACTAGTGTTGTTTATTTATGGCCTTTTCAAGAAGCTTTCTCTTCTCCACAAAGATAGGTGGTGCTATGTTTCGCATGACCTTGAGAGAAGTTGCAAGATCTGGACCATGGGTACATGCAGCCAGCTGGAGATTTTGATTCTTGTGAAAGAATAACAGAGTAAGAGCATATATAGTTGGACCTCTCAAACCCGTCTCATAAATCCGGACGGACTGTCCGGTTATGTTTTTTTTTACCTAGACTGACTCTTTAAACGGGCCTCAAACGCTGGTGACCCCATATCCAAATTCAAATATATGGATATGAGGCGCGGCGCCACGCCACGCGTCGACAATGGGTCCCACGCGAACACGACCGGAAAGCCGGCGATCAGACGGACGCCGCGTCCGTCACCGTGGCTTGAACGTCGAGTGGCGCTACTCTGGCTCGCCGCCCAAGACAAAATCCGGCTATTTAAGTCGGCCGGCGTCCCGCAACCCTAACCCATCCACCTCACGCTTCGTCGCCGCCGCTTGATCCCAGGCCCATCCACCTCCTCCTCTCCGCCTCCGGCTCGCCCCGGTCCGACGCCCGCCACGCCTCCCAAGCACTCCGCCATGGTCCGGAGCAAGATCACCTACTACGCCATGCTAACGCCGGAGCACCGCGCCGAGATCCCGCGGGAGATCCGAGCGAGGCAAGCCGCGCACGCCGCCCGCATCGCTGTCGGGCTGCCTCCGGACTCGCCGGAGCCAGAGGAGGAGGAGAAGCAGCCGGGGGAAGAGGAGGAGGAGGAGGAAGAGATGGCTCCGATGAAGGTGGAGAAGGCGGAGCAGCAGCTGTCGGGCTTCAACATGGAGCAGGCGGAGGCGGAGTTCGTCGTCGCCCAGTTAGAGGAGATGGCGGAGCAACAGGCCATCCTGGAGTCCATCTAGGATGAGGCCTATGTGGAGGCCAACCGGACGTTCCTTCGGTAGGAGCAGGCGGAGTCCGATGCGCTCTTAGCCGAACTCGACGCGGAGATAGAGGTGGAGGAGGCCTGAGCGGACCAGCCGAAGGTGCCGGAGGAGCCGGAGATGCAGCTGCCGCCTATGCTGCCGAAATCGGGCACGGAGATCGTCGACATCTTTGACGAAGAGTAGCTAGGTCATCAACATAGTACGTAGGTTTCTTTTAGTTTGTATGTTTTTGTATGAATTTGAAAATCTAATATAAAATGTCCAGCTGCAACTGTGAAAATTTGAGAGGTGCCCGGAAGAACGATTATGGATGTGTGAAGTGTTGCAGTTTCTACCTTTACTAGTGTGAAAATGACCTCGTCGCATGTGGTAAAAAAATGATCAATTCAGATGCCGCCGATCTGACTACCGATAGTGTTTCGAACACATCCTCTTGTTAGCACGCGGCAAACGTGATAAGCTATTTGAAAAGAAAGGGAAATAGACTCGACACTTGAAATTGACTATATGAAGGCATTTCATGATCCTTTCAGCGTCACACTCGATGAAAGAGAGTCGTAAGTGTGAACTTGGAGAGAAAACTTTGAAGTCAAGTTGACTACAAAGTTCAAAGAATTGCTTATTCCGCTATGGAACTGATTTTCAGTCGAGTCTTTTTAGTCGCTGGTCACAGTCAAACCGTGTTCTGTACGCGTCAAGATATTCTTTCAGTGAGAGCATTTTTAACATGTGCGCAACCGCGCGACACGCTAAAACCTTTTTTGGGCGCGGAAATAGCTGTTTTTTACGCGCGGCAGAGCGCTGGCTCTAGCGGCCGCAGCAAAGAATTACGCGCGCCGTTTCAGCAGAAGCGCTAAAATTTGAAGCGGCGATACACATCAACTACTCGTCGTCCTCCTCGTCCTTTATTATGCAAAACAAGATAGTTCATGACATAGATAGGCATATGTATATAAAAAAAGGTACAAAAGAATAGCATAGATAGATAAAAAAATAGATAGTTATATTTCAACTACTCGTCATCGTCCTCCTCCAACTCTGACTCAGTGATGTCCTCCTTCGACCTTGTAATGAAGGCGCCAATATAGCGTTCATCGTTGGAGTCCCCGTCGACGCTTCTCCAAGCTCGATGTTGAAGAGCGCGGCCGCCTTCCGCGTGCGCCTGTCCTGGCGATAGGCGGCTCGTTCCACCCTCCTCTCCGCCCTTCTTTGCGCGTAGAATTCGCGCTCGTTGACGACGTCCTCCGGGAAGCGTTGGCGTCATAGCGCCATGGTCTCCTCGTTCATCTCAGCGATGCCAACGCGGCGCTCCCGCCTCCGGTTGTCGCGACGATCCTCACCGGTGACAAGCCGCGGGGGAGGCGCGAGCTCCTGCGCCTGCTCCCGTGTCGCCACCTCGGGGAAGTTTATCTCCCTACGAGGCCGCCGGAGGCGCCACGTCGCCGCGTCGTACGTGCGGGCGGACTCGTGGGCGGTGTCGAATGTGCTGAGGCCATGGCGCATCTCACCGGACCGGATCTCCGCAGAGAAGGCGCCGGAGGGGTGCGGGCGGATGCCGCGGTAGCCCGAATTTCCCCGGCGGAGCGACGGCCGCGAGACAAGAAAAAAGACGAGAAAGAGCGGCGAAGAGAGTGGCAGAGGGCACGTGGCGAGGCACAGAGCGGTGGGAGGGCGTGTGGAGGGTGCTGGATTTATAAAGCGCGCCGGACGCCGAGCGCCAAAATTAGCGCGCGCTTGGCCGCTTTTTCGCGTGCGCGCGATCTTTTCCCTCGCGTCTGAATCTTCCGCTCCCGCTGGAGCGCGCGAAACCGCTCCGCGCGCGCTAAAACCCACGTTTACCACGCGCACGTTTTTTACCGCCACAGTTGGAGATGCTCTAATGAAGAAACTCGATGCTCTCTAATTCGGGCAAACCAACTGCAACTTATACTCTTCCTCAAAAAAAAAAGAAGAAAAAACTCCAACTTATACTCCACTACATGGCGCAACAAGGAAAAAGAAACTTTAACATATATACCAGTGAAGTGCCACGTCGAGATTTACCAATGGCAGATAACGTGCCAAACGGAAGCTGAACTCCAGAGATTTCTCTCTCTTCAAAATCCGTGTATATGTTACACACACAGACGCGACAAAATTACTAGGGTATGAGATAGATGGTGCGTCCAAGCACAAGTTGGCGTAGGATGGCAAGATTAGGCAACCATTTATTTAGATGCGACTTGGACCAAACAGGTCTCTGAATACGCACAACAGAAAGGCAGTCGATCGATGGCAAGGCAACCGCAGCGATTTCCGTTTGATCCTTCCTTTGCTCAAGGTTGGCGGCAGACCCATCCGGATCCGTCCCGATGAGTTACGGTCGAGACGACCCATCAATCAATGCTTATTCCTTTTGGTGCACATGGCACATCAGTCTGCTGCGCAGACAAATACTCCTATCTAACTCCATAGGATTTATGCAGTTAAGAAAAAGTCTAGTGGCAAATGGGGAATGAATGGGCAGCAGCTTTTGTGGTCAAGATGGCGACCGAGCGCGCGCTTGTACACACGGACGGACGGACGGACGGACGGAGCAGAAGGGAGTGGAGGAGAGGGGATCAAGGGGGGTTTGTCGGTCACGTTCGTCTACAGCTAAGCTGGAGCAGAACCCAGTCGCGCTGCACCGCGCGACGGGCCGGGCCAGGTTGAACGGCGCACCTCCTCCTCATGACCCGTTCAACACCGACATCGCCCACATGCCCCCTATCAACGCCGTCACCTCACCTCCCTCTTTCTTTACGCGCTGCTGCTGCTGCTGGGAACCTCGCAAATTTTCCACCGAAAGGTGGTGGTGCTCGACCATTTAGTTAGTTTATTTATTTTATCAGTTGATACTGAAAACATTCAGTCTGGGTGCTGGGAAGTCCAGGTGCGATGCAGCGGCCATGTGCTAATGGCTGGTGATCTAACATTGTTTAGTAGTAGCAGTAAACATTCCTGAGCAGTAAGATCTATCTCATCACAAAATATCCTATTGCCGTGCATCAACGCCATCTGTTCAGAATCTACGGGGTACTGCTAAAATTAAAATCCAAGGCTCGTGATGAGGTGAGCCTCACCAACGAGGGAACCAACAAGTACTCGTGTGCCCACGTGACGCTGTTGCTCCGGTACGAATCACTGTATGGGACAGATGATGATGATTGATGAACATGCAAATGCCTAACTCGGACCAGATCATACGACTGTGCCAAACCAAGCAAGAAACGTCGACTTGTCATGTTCACATTCTCGTCTTCCAACTTCCATCACGGTTCACATTTCTCATCAGTCACACAAGGCATATCAGAAAGGATCAAACAACTCATTTACCAGTTACTATGTCTGCCATTTTCTTTCACATGCTACTTGAAAGAACCGTGCCAACTGCTCAGGACTGCGTCACCAGGAGCAGGAGGACAATGCAGTGGCGTCTTCTCAGCGACGGAGTTGGTCGCCGGAACGCGCGCAGAGGGAGGAGCTGTTGTGCAGCAGGATCAGCTTGAGCCCCCTGGCAGCCTCAACGGGCCTCGGGACATTCCTCCTGGATTCACGGTGGCTGTTGTAGTAGTTCTCCGCCAGTGCGGCCTCGTCCAGGCGTGACCACGCCCCCCCCCTCGGCACGCTCGCCGCCCACATGAACCTCTCAGAGCAAGGGTTCATCAGCGTCTCCCGGAATTCCTTGGCTCCCTCGCACAGCAAGCCCTGAAATATCGTACAGAAACAGCAAATCAGTCCAGTTACAGTTGTACACACGAATAATAAATGTCTTTAGCAGGAGAGCTGCAGAGATTCAGAGAAGAAAGCAATGCCATGGTAGGGTACCTCTGACATGGCTTTGATCTTGAGGTTGACGCTGCTGGACAGGATGACCATGTTCTGGCCGCTGCCTCTCAGCTTGTTGAAGAGGAGGGCGCAGTCGAGGACGCGGTCTTCGGTCTTCGGGGAATCGATGTCGGTGAGGCTTCTTGGGGAGAAGATGCCAGTGAAGCTCCTTGGTGAGAAGAGAGCCAGCATTGAGTTGAAGGCGCCGGCAGCGGTGGCTTCACTTTCTTCACTGCTGCGTTGCGTTTCTGTAGGAGTTGCAGGTGGGGTTGGCGCTACTGGCAACATCTCGGATGAACTCTGCACATGGATCCACCAGCTCTCGTTCTCCATGCAATCCTCGATCCATTGCATTATGGAGGTGGCCTTTGATGACCTCTTGAACATGCCCTCCCGCTGTTTCATGCATTCGAGCTCCCTCATCACTGGCAAGACGATAAACACAGGGTTTCAGGGGATGAGAATAGCACATCAGGCACTCGCAGTCAAGTCAGTTCAGTTAATAATAACAACAAGCTGGGAAAGCATATTGAATACAAGACACAATAAGATGTCAAAACCTGAAAGTTACAGAAGCTCAATTCTTTAGTTAATATACCATCATAGCATGAGATGATTGTTGCAAATGAGTTACAAAGTCAAAAGTAGTAGTGAGTAGCAGCTCAACCGAATGAGACATGATCATTTAATAACAAGTCAAGGTCACAATAAGGAAATAGGTATATGCAACAATAGAAACATGGAACTGTATACAAAAGTATGTACATTTCCCTTTTGTTCAAAATGCTATGACAGATGAAACAATTACTATACTGTTCTTAACTTACCAATCCTTGGTATAATCAGATGAGTTCCTTTTATGCCTTTTAGTAGCATTATAGACTTCCTTGATTCGTCATCAAGAAGACAATCGGTATCAGCCAACATGGTCCAGACTTTCATCCCTTCTCCAGCCCTATTTGATTCGTGGTTTTTGTGCTGTTCACAATAAAAAAATGGTCTCAATTTTAGCATCAAAGATATCTTTTCATCATCAGTTCTGTACCTCCTAGGAGGATTGTAACATAAACCCTATCTTTTCAATACAAAGGCAAAAATCTCTTTGCGTTTTCTCGAAAATAAAAGGCAAAGACAGTACAAAATGGAAATTCAAAATCAATTTACGGTTACTTACTGGAAGGCTGTTCAGTTCATCTTCCAACCTGATTGAGAGATTAGCTTCACTAGCATCAGCCTGGGTACAATCAAATGAGCTAGTTGGTCTCAAGGGAGAATTTGACAGAAGAGTCTGGAAAGGGAGCCTATCTACCACCCTTTTCTTTGTGATTGCACTTTCAATTCGTGCACGGTTTTCAGACACATCCCTTGTTTTCTGAGCTACACAAGATACTGGTGTAGAATTCTCCTTGTCGGAGCAGAATGCCTCCTGATCTTGGTCTGCATCCACTGGGAACAGGTTCTTCGGAAGACAACATCTCGCTTTCATACCTCCTGTAGATAATGGTGTAGAGTTCTCCCTGTCGGAGCAGAATGCCTCCACTGGGAACAGGTTCTTCGGAAGACAACTTCTCGCTTTCATACCTCCTGTAGATAATGGTGTAGAGTTCTCCCTGTCGGAGCAGAATGCCTCCTGATCTTGGTCTGCATCCACTGGGAACAGGTTCTTCGGAAGACAACTTCTCGCTTTCATACCTCCTGTAGATATAGGTGTCAAATTCTCCTTATCTGAATAGAAAACTTCCTCATCTACTGTGTGGAAACGTTTGGACTTTGATGATAGATCATTGCATTCCCGTTCACTGATGCTTCTGTTTGGCGTGTATTCAGCCGACACTGAATTATCCATCCTTGAGCCAAGAACCTTCCTACCAATGGACTTGAGAACTCTGGAGGGAGGTGTCACATTCTCCTTGTCTGGAAAGATGTTTTGTTGCCTCACAGGGGAGGTAGCATCATATTCTGATGGAAGTTCACTGCATTCCCTTTGATGGATGCTCCTGTTTGAAGTGAACTCTGCTGACACCGAACTGTCCATCCTTGAGCCAAGAACCTTCCCAGCAATGGGCTTGAGATCCATGGAGGCAGGTGCCACATTCTCATCAAGAAAAAGGTTTCCTTGTTCTGCAGGGGAGATAGCAGCATTGTACTTTCCAGGTGGTACTGAGGTTTCCTTGTCTAGAATGATGTCATTTTTGAAATCATCAGATGTAAGTTCATTTGACTTCATCTTCTTCACAATGTTCAACACGGAGTTTTCACCCTCTGAAAAGTCATCATGTTCCAAATTCAGAGGGGAAATGGAATCCATCAACTCTTGGGAACTGGTACGCTTCAACATTATCTGACTCCTCTCAAATGTTATGTTGCTCGAGGCATAAGGGGTGGTATTCTCCTTGTCCAGTAGACTGATCTCTTCTTTTTCTTCAGTTGCTTCTATATCCAAGTTGTCAAATATACTCCCAAAAATTATGCCTTCAAGCTGACAGTCCTCCACAACAATCTTATTTTGGGCCATTTTCTCCTTGTTTGACAGAACTCCATCCAATTTATGATGGGACAAACCATCATGCTTCATCTCTTGGTGGCTATTCGTATTTCCATCAATCATGTCATGCGTGAAAGGATTTTCTGGCATGGCCTCATAGGATTCCATATGTATAGTAGAATCCAGCTTTGAGATTTGATTTGCAAAGGTTCCGTATTTGGAAACCGAAGGGGAAACAGCACATGGCGACTCTGGTCCCATCTGTGGTTTTGCATCAAATGAATCTTGTGGGATAGAATTTTCAGAGAAAATGTCATGCTGCTCTGTCTCCTTAGCAAAATTCAGTATGGACTTCTCTTCATCCGAACGCTCCAAATTCAGAGGGTTTGGCACTTCTTGATTCCTCTCCATGGTACTGCTGTCCATGACATGGGGGTTGATGTGGACCTTTTCTGGTGCAATCATCCTTTCCTTCTCTCCAGCTTCTACATCAAAATTATCAAACAAAACCATGCAGGCTGCACATTCTCCCTTGCAGTTTTGAGAACATACACGATTCTCATTTTGGGCTTCTTCGTTCTTGTAGCTGTAGCTCAAAGTCCTGCTTCTCCTTCCTGTGTCAATGTGAAGAGACTTCACTGACTTCAACTTGGCCCTTCGGGACATGGTGCCTGATGCTTTCTGTTTGTCTGATTGGACTGGTTTTCCAGCTGCCTGTATTATTGAAGAACCAACAGATTCTGTAACTGAATTCTCACTAACAATCGTCCCCCCTATCGCTCCCACTCTGTTGTCATGAAAATGTGAGAGTGAAGACTCAGGCATTGGTGGTGCCGAGGGGATCACTTTAGCCCAGCATTCAGTTTGTTCTGATACCACTTGATGTTTTGTCTCCTGTGCATTATATTAGACGGTTAGCATTGCAGATAAGTACCAAAAGTTAAAAGATGTGAACATCAGTAAAAGTTAAGGGGGAAAAAATCAAGCAGTAGCACTCAGGCAAACATGTAGCATCCTCAAAGAAAAAAACACACAGAAATATTGGAGAATATATAATCTAGATATAAGTCTAAACAATGCTGTAAGCAAATCGGTATATCGAAAGTGGTTGCAAAATCTGAAGTGAGTAGATATTATCATCATGCAGTTCATATCAAAACAAATTTATGATAAATATCAGGGAAACAACAAGTATTGCTGACCAAGAAAATTAAAGCATGTATTCTTGTTATTCTAGATGAATATTAGTTTGATGTACATAGTTGATAAATTATTAGTTGTGTTCAGTTCTATCAAACGTGTGGCATATAAATCCAGACCGGCAGACAAAGCAGTTCAATCTTGCACAAAATTTCTTAGTGTTAGCTGAGTACTCCCTCCGTCTGGAAATACTTGTCATCAAAATGAATAGAAGGGGATGTATCTAGATGTATTTTAGTTCTAGATACACCCCTTTTTGTCCATTTTGATGACAAGTTTTTCCGGACGGAGGGAGTACCATATATCCCATGAGTACACCAGCCACAACAAAATCATTTAGCAAACTAAGCAATCAAAAAGAATGAAATCGGCAGACAAACAATTTCAATCTTGCACAAAATTTCTAGTGTAAGCTGAGTACCATATATCCCATGAGTGCATTAGCCACAAGAAAATCATTTAGCAAACTATAAGCAATAAAAAGAATGAAATCGGCGGGGAAATCCAACTATGTACATGGGATTAACTAATTTGCGCAGGTGTTCAATGCATTCAGGTTGGTTCAGTATCAACTTTCATTAGGACTTGACGATACTAAAACTTCGTACTAGGTAGAATTCCAGGAAGACGACACACAAAAAGTTCCTTAGCAGTCATAATTTTTAAGCATCTTTACATTACCACTGGAAGGAGTGGAACCTTAATAAACCTACGCACTAGGCAGAATTCCAGAAAGACGAGGCACATCAAAACATGATAATCAGGAGTCACCGGTGAAGACATTCAACTATGTACATGGGATTAACTAATCTGCGCAGGTGTCCAAAGCATTCAGGATGGTTCAGTGTCAGCTTTTATTAGAACTTACTACACGATGATTAATGAAAGATAAAAAGTTCCTTAATAGTCATAATTTTTAAAGCATCTTTACATTACCACTGGAAGCATTGGAAGCTTATAATAAACCTAGGCACTAGGCAGAATTACAGAAAGACAGGGCACATCAAAACTTGATAACTGTAAGCAACTTCATGCTTAAAGTAACAAGGAACATAACATTATTCAATTGCTGAAGTATTCAGTTACAAAGCTGGATCCTGATTTCAAATGTAATTCATTTCTGAAAGTGATTACACATAAATGGATTATAAAATAAATAAAACTCTAAAAACATACACTAAAACGGGTGAACTAGAAAATAACAGAATATCGATCATTGTAGATGTTGCCTAAATTAACCAATCTACTAAACATCTTAAATAATGCATTATAAGATTTGGCACAACAGCGGCAATTTCAGTATTAGCTTGTTGGGATGCAATCTCATTGTTTGATATGCAAATAAGCTGAGCTAAAGGGACACCATCCATTGGTACCCATACCAAAACCAAGGGCATGAAATGCATCTCAAGTTTCATCAAAGGTTTTCAGTATTAGCTTGTTGGGGTCAAACCTGATGAGTTCTTGTCTCCATTGGTTCCCTCTGCCCAGGCACCAACTGATCCTGTGCTTCCTGTTAATTTCATCAAACGCTTAGACTGCAAGCAACACAGCCAAAATACATACAGATTTTGTACCGGTATAAAAGAGAATTATTGACCTGATGAGTATGAATCTCCTCCTTGTCCTCCTCAACAAGTGGTGGAAGCAGATCATCCATCTCAAATGCCTCGCGCAGGGAAAGCCAGTGAAGTCGGTACTCTCTCTTCGAGGCCCCGAGCTGTAGTGTATCACCAGCCACCAGCTCCACCAGCGTGTTTGGTGGGATCCTTTGGCCCGAGATCCAGGTCCCATGCACTGGGTCAATCAAAGCACAACCATGGATCAATTAGTATGTAATTTTTGCATAATTTTGATCGAAATTGCAAGCATATTCGCTGTCATCGCAGGCCCTTATGAATATGATAAGGCGGGGCTAATCCTGACAATATCGAGCCTATCGGGAGCAAATCCAAGTGAATCGATGACATAAATCCCCCAGAGAAGTCCCCAAATAGATCAGTCTGCACGAATCGATTCACCCTAACAAAACCCTAGAATTCGCGTAAACCCGAGCACGCGCCGAGATCGCGAACGGCACGCGCGCACGCAGAGAGTGGGGAGACGGAGAGGGTTGCGCGGAGGAAAGCGTGATCTCGGTACCGGAGGAGAGGTCGGTGACGGTGATCCGGCGCTGGCGCCGCTTGCAGCGGACCTCGAGGTGGCGGCGGCTGACGCTGGGGTGGTCGATGAGGACGTGGCAGTCGGGGTGCCGCCCAAACAGCACCGGCGGATCCTCCGCCTCCTCCTCCGCCCGATCCGCATCCGCGCCGCGCCGCGCAGCCTCCGTCGGCGGCCCGTTGAGGAAGATGTGCTTCAGCACGACGCTGCCCTTGGCCACCGCGAACGCCGCGATCGGAGACCCCGCCCCCGCCTCCACGTCCTCCGCCGCCGCCGCCGTCGTCGCCATGCCTGCGCGCGTGGGCTGGTTGGGTGGGCGGGGCGAGGAGGAGTCGAGATGATGACGCTACGCCGCTCTGCGTGTAAAACGCAGCTGAAGCGGAGGCGGAGGGGATTCGAAATGTGGAGGAGACGTTGGAGCCGGGGCGGATTTGATAGCTTTTGCCAATTGCAACGGCTAGAATTTTATTGTTGGGATATACTAATTGGAAGGGGCCGACGCGTCACCGCGTGAGTCACGCCCTCGCCCGGGGCTTAATGACGCCTGTGCGGGCCCATTTTCAATTTTCCTTTTTTTACAACACCATTTTCTAATATTCTGTTCACGAAAATGTCAAATTCTGCCCCGGAACATAAAGACGTCAAAAGGTAAAGGAAAATGACTGAAATGGACCGTCTGTCCCATGTACCGTGTCGGTCACCTCAATCGGCTGCAATGTGCCCCGTTGGCCTTGTGAAGTAAACCTGATCATTCCAAGAGCCGAGTCGAGTTCGGATTCAGGCGGGGCTTGGCAAAACCCGAAGAAAAAAAATTCAAAATCCGAACCCGGCCGCAGCCGGGGCCAAAGCACGTGAACAGTGTCATTTTTTATTAAATTAATTATATTCAGGATATTATATTAATTTATGGAATCCAATAACTCACGAACGTTCGGATTTTAAGCATTTCGTCTTTTACATGGCAATTTTAGTTCATAAGGGATGGCAACTTTAGTTGATAGGGGATGGCAACTTTGTCCTTTTTCGTTTTTTTGTCAGAAAATTGCCATGTTTCCCTAATCTCACGCAAGCTAAACTTACCATCTAAAACCGTTCGGGTTGCCATGCTTAACTCCCGAACGTTCGGGAGTTATCATTACCGTAGTTTATTATACCTGCATTTGAATAATATATATAGCCATTTCGGGCTTTCGGGCCGGGCTTCGGGCAGGAAAGTGAAGCCCAAACCCAGCCCAGATATTGGGCTTCAGGTTCGGGCCTCCGGGCCGGGTTATTTATGGACAGGTCTATTGTGAGACGTCTCCGTTTGTCTCTTCTCTAGAACACTCCCCATTCTTTTCGTCCTCTTTGCACTTTTGCATCGTCTGTGTAGATCCTCTCCCCCCTCGAGCCCTCCTTCCTTCCCTGCCACCATATCAAGACAACAACGGCAAGTCGGGCACCTTCGCAGCTCCGCAAGTCAACAAGCCATTGTTACAAGCCCATGCAATCAATATACACGAGCAAGAGTAGGGTATTAACTCGTCTACCAAGGGCATGAAACTGGGTAAAACTCTATCCAGGTTACCACCCGATCTACTCGTCTGGCCGGATACCCTATCAAGAGATCTGCTGGAAATACTCCTACAGTGAGCGCTTTGGCCCCACAACTAGCGCAAGGAGAAGCGTCAACAACTCGTGGTCGTTACTCATTGCTCCAAGGAGGACGACGACTTTGCCTACATCAACAAGCTGTGAGACTCGGACGAGGACTAGACGATGACGGAGTAGTTTAAGTAGTAGTATCGACTATCGAGGTTGCATATTTTGACAATGTCGCTTAACCTGGTATGGCGATGGCGTTTGCAAGTGTCGCTTTTCTTTACTGTCGATTCCGTGTAATTTTTAATCTCACGCAAACGGCGTACAATCAGAAAAAGAACAAGACTAGTATGCTTTTTTCGAACGAAGGCTCAAGCAGTGTCCGGCTTTAAATTAACAAAGCCATCAGCCGGCCAGGAATTACAATCGCCCATACAACGAGAAAGAAAAACAAAGAAACTGAATACGACAAATACAAGGTGCTACAATAGCAGCCTACAAGCACCACAACAGAAAGCACAAGAAATATACTACAGTTAAACTAGCTTAATGTTGAAGGAGCCCTTCGACGCGAATGAGACACTGGAGCATGACAGCGAGAGAAACTTCAAGAGGAAAACCCGCCTAGTGGAGATGAACACACCCTCATCCACTCCGAAAGGAGACCACCGTCATTGAACCTTCATTCTCCAATTCCGAAGGGGACCCCTGCCCCTCACCCTGGATCGAAGGGCGTCGGACCGTCGGAAATTGGAGCAACTCACCCTAGAGCAAGGAACGGTATATATTCTGAAGCACCTTGGGAGATTCTCAGCATGACCAACCCATCGTGCAAAGATCACCAGGAGAAGAGCCCAACCGCAGCTCACTGGATCATACACGAAGAAACGAAGCCGCTGAAGGACGAGGACGCCAATGGAACAAATAGCAGAGTTGATAAGCGACCGTAGTTGAGATAAGATCAATGCTCAATGAATTAATGTCCAAACCGCCCACACCGTGTTGCTTCTCACTGGAAGAGGAACCCTGTCCCCTCCCCTACCATGGCAATGGCGCCGACTCACCGGCAAGCACACACACACACACACGGCCGGTCTACAGACAATTACAAGGAGCTAATTGATACGTCCATTTTACATCATGCTTTTATATCGATATTTATTGCATTATGGTATGTTATTACACGTTATGCAACAATACTTATGCCTATTCTCTCTTATTTTACAAGGTTTACATGAAGAGGGAGAATGCCGGAATTGGAATTTGGAAAAGGAGCAAATATTAGAGACCCATTTTGTACAACTCCAAAAGTCCTGAAACTTCACGGAAGTCATTTTTGGAATTAATAAAAAATACTGAGCGAAGAAAATACCAGAGGGGGCCCACACCCTGGCCTCGAGGGTGGGGCGCGTCCTACCCCCCTGGGCGTGCCCCCCTGCCTCGTGGGCCCCCTGGCAGGCCTCCGGTGCCATCTTTTGCAATATGAAGTCTTTCGTTCGAGAAAAAATGATAAGCAAGCTTTCGGGAAGAAACTCCGCCGCCACGAGGCGGAACCTTGGCGGAACCAATCTAGGGCTCCGGCAGAGCTGTTCTGCCGGGGAAACTTCCCTCCGGGAGGGGGTCAATCTTCATCAACATCTTCACCAGCACCATCTCCTCTAAAACCATAGTTCATCTCTTGTATCCAATCTTTGTCCCAAAGCCTCAGATTGGTACCTGTGGGTTGCTAGTAGTGTTGATTACTCCTTGTAGTTGATGCTAGTTGGTTTATTTGGTGGAAGATCATATGTTCAGATCCATTATGCATATTAATACCCCTCTGATTATGAACATGAATATGATTTATGAGTAGTTATGTTTGTTCCTGAGGACATGGGAGAAGTCTTGCTATTAGTAGTCATGTGAATTATGTATTCATTTGATATTTGATGAGATGTATGTTGTCTTTTCTCTAGTGGTGTTATGTTAACATCGACTACATGACATTTCACCATTGGGCCTAGAGGAAGGCATTGGGAAGTAATAAGTAGATGATGGGTTGCTAGAGTGACAGAAGTTTAAACCCTAGTTTATGAGTTGCTTCGTAAGGGGATGATTTGGAACCATATGTTTCATGCTATGGTTAGGTTTACCTTAATACTTCTTTTGTAGTTGCGGATGCTTGCAATAGGGGTTAATCATAAGTGGGATGCTTGTCCAAGAAAGGACAACACCCAAGCACCGGTCCACCCACATACCAAATTATCAAAGTAACGAACGCGAATCATATGAGCGTGATGAAAACTAGCTTGACGATAATTCCCATGTGTCCTCGGGAGCGCTTTTCTCTATATAAGAGTTTGTCCAGTCTTGTCCTTTGCTACAAAAAGGATTGGGCCATCTTGCTGCACCTTATTTACTTTCATTACTTGTTACTTGTTGCCAATTACCTTATCACAAAACTATCTGTTACCGATAATTCCAAAGGTTTGCAAGAGAATACCTTCTTGAAAACCGTTTATCATTTCCTTCGCTCCTCGTTGGGTTCGACACTCTTACTTATCGAAAGGACTACGATAGATCCCCTATACTTTTGGGTCATCAAGACTCTTTTCCGGGCGCCGTTGCCGGGAGTGAAGCGCCTTTGGTAGGTGGAATTTAGTAAGGAAAAATTTATATAGTGTGCTGAAATTTCTTGTCACTTGTTACTATGGAAAACAATCCTTTGAGGGGTTTGTTCGGGTATCTTCACCCGTCCGGAACCACAATTAGCTACCCTCAACCTCTTGAACCTACTGAAAATGTTTACTTTGAAATTCCTTGGGTATGATAGAGAAGCGCTAGCTAATCCTTTTGCAGGAGATGGAACATTGCATTCTGATTTACACTTAATCTATGTGGATGAAGTTTGTGGATTATTTAAGCTTGCAGGTATGCCCGAGGATGTCATCAAGAAGAAGGTTTTCCCTTTATCTTTGAAGGGAGATGCATTGACATGGTTTAGGCTATGTGATGATATGGGATCATGGAACTACAAACGATTGAAATTGGAATTTCATCAGAAGTTTTATCCTATGCATCTTGTTCATCGTGATTGTAATTATATATATATATATATATATATATATATGTATGTATATATATATATATAATTTTTGGCCTCGTGAAGGAGAAAGCATCGCTCAATCTTTAGGAGGTTTAAGTCAATGTTATATTCATGCCCCAATCATGAGCTCTCAAGAGAAATGATTATTCAAAAAATTTATGCTTGGCTCTCTCTCAATAATCGCTCCATGCTCGATACTTCTTGTACTGGCTCTTTTATGATGAAGACTATTGAATTCAAATGAGATTTATTGGAAATAATTAAACGCAGCTCTGAAGATTGGGATCTCGACGAAGGTAAGGAGTCAGGTATAACACCTAAGTTTGATTGTGTTAAATATTTTATGGATACCGATGTTTTCCGTGAATTTAGCACTAAATATGGACTTGACTCTGAGATAGTAGCTTCTTTCTGTGAATCATTTGCTACTCATGTTGATCTCCCTAAGGAGAACTGGTTTAAATGTAATCCTCCCATTGAAGTAAAAGTAGTTGCACCTATTAAAGTTCAAGAAAAGACTATCACTTATAATGATCCTATTGTTCCTACTACTTATGTTGAGAAACCACCTTTCCCTGTTAGAATAAAGGATCATGCTAAAGCTTCAACTGTAGTCAACAAAAGTAATATTAGGACACACAAACCCCCTGAGCAAGTTAAAGTTGAACCTAAAATTGCTATGGTTAAAGATCTATTGGCTGATAATATCGATGGGCATGTTATTTATACATCTTTGAGACTGCTAGAATTGCTAAACACGGTGCTAAAGATAAACATAGACATGTGGTAGACATGCTGTTATTTACTGTTAAAATAGGAGATCAACATTATCATGGCTTGTGTGATATGGGTGCTAGTGCTAGTGCAATACCTCATTCTTTATATGAAGAAATTATGCATGATATTGCACACTTTGAGATAGAAGATATCGATGTTACCATTAAGCTTGCCAATAGAGATACTATTTCATCGATTGGGATTGTTAGAGATGTTGAAGTCTTGTGTGGGAAGGTTAAATATCCTGCTGATTTTCTTGTTCTTGGTTCCCCACAAGATAGCTTTTGTCCCATTATATTTGGTAGACCCTTCTTGAACACTGTTAATGCTAGGATAGATTGCGAAAAGGATGTTGTTACTATTGGTTTGGTTGATATGTCTCATGAGTTTAATTTTGCTAAATTTAGTAGACAACCCCGTGATGAGGAATTGCCTAGTAAAGATGAAATTATTGGTCTTGCTTCTATTGCCATGCCTCCTAGTGATCCTTTAGAACAATATTGCTAGACCATGAAAATGATACGTTCATGAATGAAAGAAGGGAAATAGATGAAGTATTCTTTAAACAGGGACCTATTCTGAAACACAACTTGCATGTTGAAATTCTAGGGGATCCTCCTCCACCCAAGGGTGATACAGTGTTTGAGCTTAAACCGTTACCTGATACTCTTAAATATGCTTATTTTGATGAAAAGAAGATATATCATGTTATTATTAGTGCTAACCTTTCAGAGCATGAAGAAAATAAATTATTAAAAACTCTGAGGAAGCACCGTGCTGCTATTGGATATACTCTTGATGATATTAAGGGCATTAGTCCCACTCTATGTCAACACAAAATAAATTTGGAGAAAGACGCCAAACCAGTTATTGATCACCAACGACGGCTAAATCCTAAGATGAAAGAAGTGGTAAGAAAGGAAATATTAAAGCTCCTTGAGGCAGGTATAATTTATCCCGTTGCTGATAGTCAGTGGGTAAGTCCTGTCCATTGTGTCCCTAAGAAGGGAGGTATTACTGTCATTCCTAATGATAAAGATTAACTGATCCCGCAAAGAATTATTACAGGTTATAGGATGGTAATTGATTTCCACAAACTAAATAAAGCTACTAAAAAAGATCATTACCCTTGGCCTTTTATTGATCAAATTCTAGAAAGATTATCCAAACATACACATTTTTGCTTTCTAGATGGTTACTCTGGTTTCTCTCAAATACACATGTAATTTGAGGATCAAGAAAAGACCACTTTTACTTGCCCTTCGGTACTTTTGCTTATAGACGTATGCCTTTTGGTTTATGTAATGCACTTGCTACCTTTCAAATATGCATGATGGCTATATTCTCTGACTTTTGTGAAAAGATTTGTGAGGTTTTCATGGATGATTTCTCCATTTATGGATCCTCTTTTGATGATTGCTTGAGCAACCTTGATCGAGTTTTGCAGAGATGTGAAGAAACTAATCTTGTCTTGAATTGGGAGAAATGCCACTTTATGATTAATGAAGGCATTGTCTTGGGGCATAAAATTTCTGAAAGAGGCATTGGAGTTGATAAAGCTAAAGTTGATGCTATTGAAAAGATGCCGTGTCCTAAGGACATCAAAGGTATCAGAAGTTTTCTGGGTCATGCCGGTTTTTATAGGAGGTTCATTAAGGACTTCTCAAAAATTTCTCGGCCTCTGACTAATCTATTACAAAAAGATATTCCTTTTGTCTTCGATAATGATTGTGTAGAGGCATTTGAGATACTTAAGAAAGCTTTGATTTCTGCACCTATTGTTCGACCACCGATTGGAATTTACCTTTTGAAATTATGTGTGATGCTAGTGATTATGCTGTAGGTGCTGTTCTAGGGCAAAGAGTTGATAAGAAATTAAATGTTATTCAATATGCTAGTAAAACTCTAGACAATGCCCAGAGAAATTATGCTACTATTGAAAAAGAATTCTTAGCAGTTGTTTTTGCTTGTGATAAGTTCAGACCTTATATTGTCGATTCTAAAGTAACTATTCACACTGATCATGCTGCTATTAAATACATGGAAAAGAAAGATGCTAAGCCTAGACTTATTAGATGGGTTCTCTTGCTACAAGAATTTGATTTGCATATTATTGATAGAAAGGGAGCTGAGAACCCCGTTGCAGACAACTTGTCTAGGTTAGAGAATGTTCTTGATGACCCACTACCTATTGATGATAGCTTTCCTGATGAACAATTAGCTGTCATAAATGCTTCTCGTACTTCTCCATGGTATTCTGATTATGCTAATTACATTGTTGCTAAATTTATACCACCTAGTTTCACATACCAGCAAAAGAAAAAGTTTTTCTATGATTTAAGGCATTACTTCTGGGATGACCCACACCTTTATAAAGAAGGAGTAGATGGTGTTATTAGACGTTGTATACTTGAGCATGAACAGGAACAGATCCTACGCAAGTGTCACTCGGAAGCTTATGGAGGACACCACGCTGGAGATAGAACTGCACATAAGGTATTGCAATCCGGGTTTTATTGGCCTACTCTCTTCAAAGATGCCCGTAAGTTTGTCTTATCTTGTGATGAATGTCAAAGAATTGGTAATATTAGTAGACGTCAAGAAATGCCTATGAATTATTCACTTGTTATTGAACCATTTGATGTTTGGGGATTTGATTACATGGGACCGTTTCCTTCCTCCAATGGGTATACACATATTTTAGTTGCTGTTGGTTACGTTACTAAGTGGGTAGAAGCTATTCCAACTAGTAGTGCTGATGATAACACCTCTATTAAGATGCTTAAAGAAGTTATTTTTCCGAGGTTTGGGGTCCCTAGATATTTAATGACTGATGGTGGTTCACATTTTATTCATGGTGCCTTTCGTAAGATGCTTGCTAAGTATGACGTTAATCATAGAATTGCATCTCCGTATCACCCACAGTCTAGCGGTCAAGTAGAATTGAGAAATAGAGAGCTTAGATTAATTTTGCAAAAGACTGTTAATAGATCTAGAAAGAATTGGTCCAAGAAACTTGATGATGCATTATGGGCCTCTGAATCGCATATAAAAATCTTATGGGTATGTCTCCATATAAAATGGTTTATGGAAAAGCATGTCACTTACCTCTCGAACTAGAACATAAGGCATATTGGGCCATTAAAGAGCTCAATTATGATTTCAAACTTGCCGGTGAGAAGAGACTATTTGACATTAGCTCACTTGATGAATGGAGAACCCAAGCCTATGAGAATGTCAAATTGTTTAAGGAAAAAGTTAAAAGATGGCATGACAAAAGGATACAAAAACGTGAGTTTAATGTAGGTGATTATGTGTTGCTATTCAACTCTCGTTTAAAATTTTTTGCAGGAAAACTTCTCTCTAAATGGGAAGGTCCTTACGTTATCGAGGAGGTCTATCGTTCCGGTGCCATAAAAATCAACAACTTTGAAGGCACAAATCCGAAGGTGGTGAATGGACAAAGAATCAAACATTATATCTCAAGTAATCCTATAAATGTTGAAACTAATGTTATTGAAACTGTAACCCCGGAGGAATACATAAGAGACACTTTCCAGAACGTTTCAGACTTCAAAAAGGAATAGGTACGTGGTACGGCAAGTAAACTGACTCCAAAACAGTTCTAATGGCAATTTTTCTCCGTTTTGGAATATTTAAGAAAATAGGAAAATAAGAAGTAGTCCGGGAAGGACACGGGGCTTCCACGAGGGTGGAGGGCGCGCCCTACCCCCTGGGCACGCCCTCTGCCTCGTGGGCACCTCGTGTGCCCTCCGGACTCCGTTTTCTTGCAAGATACTTTTTTTGGTCGGTAAAAATTCATTATATAATCTCCCGAAGGTTTTGACCACCGTACCACGCAAATATCCTCTGTTTTTGTTTCAAGCTGTTTTCTGCCAGAGTTCTCAAGGCCAGGTATCATGTCGTCCCCCTCCTCCAACAATGAGGGCAACGATGCTTGGCTAATGAAGATAGAGCTGAAGAGAGAAGAACCCGTGGAGATCAACAGGATGAAGGAATCAAGAAGGACAAGGAGGACCAAGCGCCGGCAGCAGCAGAAGAAGACATCCTTCCACCTCTCTTTACCCCAACCGAGATTGAAGCTTTCAAGATGATTGAGTTAGCTCGTATACAAAACAAGTATCTCATACGTGAAAATATTTTGTTGAAGGATCATATCATCGCACTCAAAGGCAATATCCGCAAATTGGAGGATCTCCTACGCTCGATGTGCGACTACCCATCATCATCACCACCTTCATCACCTCGGAAGAAGGAGACATGATCACATGGGTATGGGCACTCCCCTTGGCAACTGCCAAGCTTGGGGGAGGTGCCCCGGTATCGTATCACCATCACACTCCTATCTTTACCGTTTTTCTTAGTTCTATTCTTTTAGTAATATCTTGATCCAGTAGAATAAAGTTTTAGTATGATTTAGTTTTGAGTTTTGCTTTATGATCCTTCTATGTAATCGAGTCTGTGAGCTATATATAATAAAGATTGGTGTTGAGTCAAGGGCTTGACTTTTTTTGCTATGATCTTGAGGGAATAAAAGAAAAGAGAAAGAATAAAAAGAAACAAAGAGATCATATTGATCTTATGGAGAGTAATGACTTCACATATAAAGAGTATGATGAATAAAAGTTGTTGAGAGTTGACAAACATAGTTTTGGTCATCGTTGCAATTAATAGGAAGTAATAAAGAAAGAGAAGTTTTCACATATAAATACACTATCTTGGACATCTTTTATGATTGTGAGCACTTATTAAAATATGACATGTTAAAGAGTTGATGTTGGACAAGGAAGACAACGTAATGGGTTATGTTTTCTTATATCCGAAATAAAGTATATTGTCATGGATCATCCAACATGTTGAGCTTGCCTTTCCCCCTCATGCTAGCCAAGTTCTTTGCACCAAGTAGAGATACTACTTGTGCTTCCGAATACCCTCAAAACCAGTTTTGCCATGACTGTCTGTCACACCCAAGATGCGACCCTATCCTAAAGGAACTCGAAGGTCCCACCAAGGATAGAAGCGCATCTTGAAGACGCTTTTGCAAGGTGGATATCATTACATCAACATTACATAATAGTGGGGATACATCCATTACATACAACGTCACATGAAAACAACAATACAACTTACAAGATCAACATCCGACTACGGATGAATCATAAACAGAAACTCAAACAATATCCACCCTGCTAGCCAGTCAGCCAATCGAAGCTATCCCCGATCGAAGAAGAAGCGGAAGGAGAACTCCAAAACAAGCAAACATCGCTCTCGCGTCATGATCATCGCATAACCTGTACACCAGAATCTGTTGGGGTAGTAATCATGAGCCACGAGGACTCAAAGCAATCCCATTACCATGGGTATCAAGACTAGCAAAGCTTAAAGGGGTAAGGAAGGGGTAAAGTGGTGAGGTTGCGGCGGGGCTAAGCAATGTATGGTGGCTAACTTACGCAAATAAGAGCGAGAAGAGAAGCAAAGCAAGCGGTCATAAACTAGTAATGATCAAGAAGTGATCTGAACTCCTCTTACGTCGAGACATAACCTAGAAACCGTGTTCTCCTCTCGATCAACCCGAAAAGAGACACTCACGATTCACGTACGGTTGGTGTATTTTAGAAGAGTTTACTTCAAGTTTACTACAACCGGATATTAACAAATTCCCATACGCCACATAACCGTGGGCACGGCTCTCGAAAGTTTATACCTGCGGGGGTGTCCCAACTTAGCCCATGATAAGCTCTCGCGATCAACGAAGGATATTCCTTCTCCGGGAAGACCCTATCATTCTCGGAATCCGGTTTACAAGACATTTCGACAATGGTAAAACAAGACCAAAGAAGACCTGATCTTGTGAAACAATCCCGATAGGAGTTGCACATATCTCGTTCTCGAGGCAACAGGATGAGACATCCTACGAGTAAAACCAACCCTCAAGTTTCCCCAAGGTGGCCCCACAGTCTGCTCGTTTCGGGCCAACACTTAGACAAGCATTGGCCCGGGGGGTGCTAAAATAAAGATGACCCTCGGGCTAGCTACTCCCAAGGGAAAAGGTATAGGTGGTAGGCAAATGGTAAAACCAAGGTTGGGCCTTGCTGGAGGAGTTTTATTCAAGGCGAACTGTCAAGGGGGTCCCATAAATCACCCAACCGCGTCAGGAACGCATAAAATCAGGAACATAATACCGATATGACGGAAACTAGAGGCGGCAAGAGTGGAACAAAACACCGGGCATAAGGCCGAGCCTTCCACCCTTTACCAAGTATATAGATGCATTAATAATATAAGAGATATTGTGATATCCCAACATAAACATAATCCAACATGGAGCAATCTTCATCTTCACCGCAACTAGCAACGCTATAAGAGGGTTGAGCAAAAGCGGTAACATAGCCAAACAACGGTTTGCTAGGAAGGATGACAAAGGTTAGAGGTTCATGGCAATTTGGGAGGCTTGAAAAGCAAGTGGTAGGTAATGCTGACAAAGCGATAGAGCGAAGCAACTAGCATAGCAATGATAGTAGTGAGATCCAAGGTGACGGTCATCTTGCACGAAATCCCGCTAGGAAGAAGAACGAGTCCATGAAGAAGATGAGCAGGAGTAGTCGAGCGAATCCTCACAATCGCAACATTACCGGGCGAGAAGCAACACCGGAAAGAAACAAACAACATGATAAATGCACAAGCATAAACATGGCGCGATGCACAATCAAGTATGATGCATGTCCGGTTTAATGAGGCATGGCATGGCAAAGTGCAACAAACAATACTACAAATTAATTGGAGCTCAGTATGCAACGGGTTTCATATTGACAAAACACCACATTGACATATTTAGTTTAATCTCGTTTAAGCTACCAAACAATATTAAATGTTGTTAAACATGGCAAGAGGTGAAACAATAGTAAACTAACTATTTAGGCAAGTTTAAATGAGGCCGGAAACAACAAACAACAATTCTGGAAAATCCTCATACACAATTTATGAATTTGTTACTGTTCTGCCCTAAACACAATTTTAATATTGTTAAACAGAAAAATAAAGTGCACCATGTTAAACTAGGCATTTTTCCACCCCATTTACATATAAAGTTTATTAAATTCGAAGCTACGGTTAATTAGTTATGAAATAAATCATTTTAACATGGCATTTGAGCAAATTTAAACAAACAACATTTTAAGCATTTTAAACATGAATGAAAGTGGCATAATATGAAACTAGATGAAATTCTAAGCATTTTACATATTTAAATTATTTACATATGATGCATGGTTAATGAATTATTGATGCATGAACATTAAGGTGTTTTCTGAAAAACTGCAGTCTCTTGATAATTGATAAAATCGCAGGCAGGGAAAAAAACATGACACGGGCCGCATCTAAATAGTGCACTGGGCGGCTGGGCTACTCATCTAGCTGGGCTCGGCCCAGGTCGGTGGAGGTGGGAGTTGGGCCGCGGTCAACGGGCGACGGGAGGCGCTGACTGGGCCGGATCTGGAGGGAACGACGCGGTCAACGGGCGCGGGTGGGGCGAGCAGGACTTGGTGCTGCGGTCGATGCTGGAAGCAGAGGAACGACGCGACGACGAGGGCGGCGCTGGCGTGATGAAGAGGAAGCAGACGCGAAGGCTGACGGCAGGGGAGGCATGCATCCGGGCGGTGGAGCTCGAGTTCGTCCGGATCCGGCCGGTCTTGGTGGCGGACGGGAAAAGGCAGGGCGGCGCGGAGGCGACAGAGTTCGAGGCCATGGCGACTCGACGGCGGCGCTGCAGCTTCGAGGCGTCGGCCATGGGAGCTCTGGCGAGTTCCCTGAGAAGAAGGAGAGCGGGCGGTTCCTGTCCAAGGCAGAGAGAGAGAGAGCCCTGAGAGAGAGATGAATACAGAGGGAGGAGGAAGAACGAGAGAAGGAGGTGGGGCATGGCGCTGGACCTGTGGCCACCGCCGACGACAGTCGGAGGTGTGGCCGGAGATTGAAGCGGCCTGGGGGACGAGGGAGCCCCACGGGCATGGGCTCTGTGGCACGGGATGGTGGCCTGGTCTCGGGCGTGGGCGAGCTCTTGGGTCGCTCGAGGCAGAGGCACCATGGATCGAGAGGAGGGAGCTCGAGCTCGTCCGCTCGTGCACGGGCACGACGAGAAGGAGGCTGCGACGCGAGGCTTGGTGTGGTACTGCTGCGGGAGGAGTCCGGCGAGGAGGCGGGAGGAGCAGGTCGCGGAGGCCTCGGGCGGCTGCAGGGGCTCGGGCTCCTCGATCCAGATCGAGGCAGGGAGGAGCTACGCTCTGGATTGGCCGGGCACGGAAAGCCGAGTGGAGTTTGGTGGGGTGGCGGCGCTGCGATGGGATGGATGGGACAGCTCTCTAGGTTTTAGGTTTGGACTGCTATATATATATATAGGTAGGTAAAAAGGAGGAGGATTTGGATCAACGGATCGGACTCGGGCGGTCGAAAATAAAAGGTTAGGGGAGTCCAATGGAGAAACAAAAGATATCTTAGGGATGTTCGGAGATGATCCGAACCAATCGATAATGACAGCCCGAGTCGGGTTCGGGACACCTTTCGGACGTGCGCGAGGGGTTTGACGAAAGGCCATGGAGACAAGGGGGGTTTTGACGGGCTCAGAGAAGAGAGAGAAGAGAGCGGTCCGGTTGATATGACAGGTCAACAGAGAAAAGGAAGAAGCGGCAACTACGAGCAGATGCAAGTTTTATGAAAACATGCAGATGCAATGCACATGATGCTATGAGATGAAATGCATGCCATGAACAAAATGCAAAACGAAAGACGAAAACCCAACCACGGAGGAAATAAAATATCGCATCTCCGGAAAAGGCAAGAGTTGGAGTTACGAATATGGAAAGTTGTATCCGGGGCGTTACAACACTCCACCACTACGAGAGGATCTTGTCCCGAGTTCTAGGATGGCACCAGAGAAAAGCGGAAGATGAAGAGGTAAAACAAAGTTGCTTCTTGACAAAAGAGTGAAACCAAGGAACCTTGGGAGGTTAAACAATTTAAAAGAAAGAGTACAACAGAGATGAACGAGATTGCAAACAATTCGTTAGAAAAGAGGAACAAGGATCATTACGAGAACTTTGAGGTTGAAAAACATGGAAATGAGAGCTTCACGAACGAAAAGAATATGACCACCTCGGTATAATGAGATAGCGAAGGAACAACAATGACAGAATCTGGACAGCACTCCAGTAGAAAAGAGAAGAAAACTTGATGAGATGAAAAGATATTGAAGAGATGATACAACAATCCGGTTAAATGGATAAGCAAGAAAAGAACACGATCCTCACAATTCGAGATGATGAGTGAAAAGAGAAACATCACAATGCCTCTAGAAGAAAGAATAGAAGACAGATCATTGGAATAACAGAATGGAGAAGGAAAAGCCAACTTCTGCCACAAATGAGCTTGGAAAGCACCCTTCCAAGAAGGTTAGAACGAATTGTTGGAAAACCAACAACGAAACGAATAAGCTTGTAGTGGGCTTATGGAGAACATCTCGAGACTATGAGGTGACAACCGGCCACAAATGGAAACCATTGATTTGATTGAGAGCACCAAAGAGATGAAAAACTTCTTCACCGAGATGAGAAGGAGAAAATTGGATCATTGATAAGCACCACAAATAGCTACATTCCTTAGGGAAGGTTGTAGGTGAAATATAACCCAATATAACTCCAACAAAAAGATTGATTGGTTGAAAAGATCTCTTGAACGAAGAGAAAATGATGGATTTAAAATACTTCATTTTTGACAACATATGAATCATGAAACATGAAGGAAATTGTCAAGAGTGACATAACACCACCTCAAAAGATAAGGTAGAAAGAATTGCACTTTGGAATGCAAGATGAAGAATACTTGAGCTCCTCAAAACAAAACATGTGTTGAACACCATGTTTATTTTAGAGTATAGATTGGCGGATCATGACTTCGAGAGAAATCTTAAAGAACAATTGAAGAATGAAAAGAATCCTTGACGAACCACCATGTAGAGTCTCCATGAAGAACTCCGGTAATAAAAGGATGATAAGAAAGAGAAGTTGAAAACACAGGGTGAAGCCTTGCGATGATTTAGAAGGAGCTTCGCGATGAGATAATGCCGAAAACTTGGAACTCGGGAAAAGAAAAGATGAAACACTAGAAAGCGAGAATTATTTCATCATGAACAATCTCGAAAGAAAAGAATTGAATCACCTCGAGGAAATAAGAATAAGATTTATTGTATGCTTATCCTTCATCAAATTAGATTGATGACAAGCAATGGATTTGGCATACTTCTTATTCGATTAGAAAGGATTAAGAGAGATATAGCGCAAACTTGAGAAGGTATTGATGGAACCACCGGTGGAATTTGGAAACAACGAATGAATTAGTATGATAACGAAGGAAGTGAAATCTTGAACGAACCACCATACGAATTGAAAATGAACGTAGAAAAGGCACAATTCACCGAGAAGAATTGGAAAACTAATGAAGATGCTTGAGAGAATTTAGATACAAGAGAATGAAGAGATCATGAACTGATTAGAGGATATTTGAACGATTCACCGATAAGATTTGGAGAATGATAGCTACACGCTGAGAATGAAGAATTATGACATGATGGCCTTCGGAGGAAAGAAGCGGAAACAACTCATGACATGCTCCGGATGGGTGAAAAAGAATTCTCACAATCGAAAACAATTATGAGAGGATGGCATCAAGCTTGAACTACGCATCTTTGGAGAACAAGTAAGGATTTAAGAGGAACTCTTCTTCGGTCTTCAAATGTTGAGAATGACGATGAGAAACACCACCAAGTTGTTGAGAAACTCCGGAAGGATTAAAAGAGGAAAGGTTGAGCCAGAGATGAAAAGAATTTGAAAGCGACCTTGGAGAAGGCATGTGGTGATGAAAATTCATTCTTACGTCAAATTTTGAAATGAATTTGAGAATAGTTCGGGAAAATTAGAAGAGTCGGTAAGATCTGGAAAGACACGTGGGTTAGGGCCCACTCGAAAGAAACATCGTTGAAGGATTTTAAAGAGAGGTTGCACCGGTTGAATTAAATGACTTGAATGAGATAATAATCTCCAAATAAGCTTGAACAGATCTTGGAAGAAAAGACGAGCCTTCTCGAGATATCTTGACACTCCGGGACAAATGAATAGCGAGAAGTGAATGATTAAGAGGTGCATCGGCATGAGAAATCATTAGAAATGAGGAAAGGAATATGATGAATATCGAAAGCTTGAATTGGATCCACCGGAGAAGAAACAACAATGAAGGATGATGAACTTGAAACTGTTGAGCATCTTCATGGGAAATCACCGGATAAGAACATTGAAAGAAAAGAATGAAGAGACTTCCACAAATAAAAGGATACGTGATTAAGAAATCTGAGTCCTTGAAGAAAAAGGGTGGGAGGGCGGGAAAACAAAGGCAACTTGGGGACGGATGAAACGGACACCATTGAGAAAAACTTAGAATTTATCTTGCGGATGTTGAAATGATCGGATCCACTTAAAGAGAAGCACGCCGGTTGGAAGAGAATTAACATGACGACCTCGATGATCAAGAAGGATTAGTATTCACATAGCAATATGAGAACACCATTTAGGGAAGGTATGGATTCAACATTTGACTTTGAAGCAACTCGAATACCACAAATAAAACAAAACAAAGGATTTGGCTTGCAGAATAAGCCGGAACAAATACTTATGATAGAGATTTACCCAATCCCATATCATGCATTTGTCGGTAAGATATTCTAGGAGCTACTTGAATTCCCACCCATAAACTCCCGGAACTTTCTGGTTATGCAATCTGGTGTTGGGGATACAAGGGACACAAAATATATCACCCAAACTAACAATACCTAGATCCAGCTGTATCCATCCTTCAACACATAACCAAGAAAACTCCGGAAATCGTGTATCTCAACCTTCGAAAAGCATCCATTATACGAGTTATGGCAATACTCCCGAACTCCCCAGTACTAGGTGGCGTCGAGGTTATCTCACCAACAACTGCATAAAAGAGATTTTCGATGTCGGCAAAACTCAGGTATTCCAGAACTGCAACGATAAAATTGTGATGACAACACCTCGGAGCTCAACTCCTTGGGACACTGCCACAACCCCTAAATGTCAGGAGGCACCAAGAACAATGTTCTCGTCACAAGACTATCGGAACGATCCCAAGATACTCGCGTGATCCTAAAAAATTTTCGTGAAATTTGAGGAGAGGAAAGACAAAACATCTACGTCAGGGGGCCTCACCAGAGCGATGAAGGGACTGAGGAGTAAAAAGAATCCTACTCTCCGATATATATAATCCTAAGACTCAAAATAGTTTTCTTCTAGACTCAACAACGGCCAACAATCAAGGGGGCTCCTATGGTCGGTCGAGGCTCTGATAGCAACTTGCCACGCCCAAGATGCAACCCTATCCTAAAGGAACTCGAAGGTCCCACCAAGGATAGAAGCGCATCTTGAAGACGCTTTTGCAAGGTTGATATCATTACATCAACATTACATAATAGTGGGGATACATCCATTACATACAACGTCACATGAAAACAACAATACAACTTACAAGATCAACATCCGACTACGGATGAATCATAAGCGAAACTCAAACAATATCCACCTGCTAGCCCAGTCAGCCGACTGGAACCTATCCCCTGATCGAAGAAGAAGCAGAAGGAGAACTCCAAAACAAGCAAACATCGCTCTCGCGTCATGATCATCGCATAACCTGTACCTGCAACTGTTGGGGTAGTAATCTGTGAGCCACGAGGACTCAGCAATCCCATTACCATGGGTATCAAGACTAGCAAAGCTTAAAGGGGTAAGGAAGGGGTAAAGTGGTGAGGTTGCAGCAGGGGCTAAGCAATGTATGGTGGCTAACTTACGCAAATAAGAGCGAGAAGAGAAGCAAAGCAAGCGGTCATAAACTAGTAATGATCAAGAAGTGATCCTGAACTCCTCTTACGTCAGACATAACCTAGAAACCGTGTTCTCCTCTCGATCAACCCCGAAAAGAGACACTCACGGTTACGTACACGGTTGGTGTATTTTAGAAGAGTTTACTTCAAGTTTACTACAACCGGATATTAACAAATTCCCATCTGCCACATAACCGGGCACGGCTCTCGAAAGTTTATACCCTGCAGGGTGTCCCAACTTAGCCCATGATAAGCTCTCGCGATCAACGAAGGATATTCCTTCTCCCGGGAAGACCCGATCATTCTCAGAATCCCGGTTTACAAGACATTTCGACAATGGTAAAACAAGACAAGCAAGACCGCCCGATGTGCCGACAATCCCGATAGGAGTTGCACATATCTCGTTCTTAGGGCAACACCGGATGAGACATCCTACGAGTAAAACCAACCCTCAAGTTTCCCCAAGGTGGCCCCACAGTCTGCTCGTTTCGGGCCAACACTTAGACAAGCATTGGCCCGGGGGGTGCTAAAATAAAGATGACCCTCGGGCTAGCTACTCCCAAGGGAAAAGGTATAGGTGGTAGGCAAATGGTAAAACCAAGGTTGGGCCTTGCTGGAGGAGTTTTATTCAAGGCGAACTGTCAAGGGGGTCCCATAAATCACCCAACCGTTAGAACGCATAAAATCCGGGAACATAATACCGATATGACGGAAACTAGGCGGCAAGAGTGGAACAGAACACCGGGCATAAGGCCGAGCCTTCCACCCTTTACCAAGTATATAGATGCATTAATAATATAAGAGATATTGTGATATCCCAACATAAACATAATCCAACATGGAGCAACCTTCATCTTCACCGCAACTAGCAACGCTATAAGAGGGCTGAGCAAAAGCGGTAACATAGCCAAACAACGGTTTGCTAGGAGGGGTGACAAAGGTTAGAGGTTCATGGCAATTTGGGAGGCTTGAAAAGCAAGTGGTAGGTAGCGCGGCAAAGCGATAGAACGAAGCAACTAGCATAGCAATGATAGTAGTGAGATCCAAGGTGACGGTCATCTTGCACGAAATCCCGCTAGGAAGAAGAACGAGTCCATGAAGAAGATGAGCAGGAGTAGTCGAACGAATCCTCACAATCGCAACATTACCGGAATCGAGAAGCAACAGGAAAGAAACAAACAACATGATAAATGCACAAGCATAAACATGGCACGATGCACAATCAAGTATGATGCATGTCCGTTTAATGAGGCATGGCATGGCAAAGTGCAACAAACAATACTACAAATTAAGTGGAGCTCAATATGCAACGGGTTGCATATTGACAAAACACCACATTGACATATTTAGTTTAATCTCGTTTAAGCTACCAAACAATATTAAATGTTGTTAAACATGGAAAGAGGTGAAACAAAAGTAAACTAACTATTGAGGCAAGTTTAAATGAGACCGGAAACAACAAACAACAATTCCGGAAAATCCTCATACACAATTTATGAATTTGGTACTGTTCTGCCCTAAACACAATTTTAATATTGTTAAACAAAAAAATAAAGTGCACCATGTTAAACTAGGCATTTTCCACCCCATTTACATATAAAGTTTATTAAATTCGAAGCTACGGTTAATTAGTTATGAAATAAATCATTTTAACATGGCATTTGAGCAAATTTAAACAAACAACATTTTAAGCATTTTAAACATGAATGAAAGTGGCATAATATGAAACTAGATGAAATTCTAAGCATTTTACATATTTAAATTATTTACATATGATGCATGGTTAATGAATTATTGATGCATGAACATTAAGGTGTTTTACGAAAACTGCAGTCTCTTGATAATTGATAAAATGTGAGCGGGGAAAAAAAACATGACACGGCCGCATCTAAATAGTGCAATCGGGCGGTGGGCTACTCATCTAGCTGGGCTCGCCCAGTGTCGGTGGAGGTGGGAGTTGGGCCGGTCAATCGGCGAAGGAGGCGCCGATCGGGCCGGATCTGAGGAACGACGCGTCAAGCGGTGGTGGGGCGAGGACTTGGTGCTGGTCGATGCTGAAGCAGAGGAACGACGCGACGACGAGGGCGGCTGGGCGTGATGAAGAGGAAGCGACGCCTTGGCCGACGGCGAGGAGGCATGCATCCGGCGGTGGAGCTCGAGTTCGTCCGGATCCGGCGGTCTTGGTGGCGGACGGGAAAAGGCAGAAGCGGCTGAGGCGACAGAGTTCGAGGCCATGGCGACTCGGGCGGCGCTGCAGCTTCGAGGCGTCGGCCATGGGAGCTCTGGCGAGTTCCACGAGAAGAAGGAGAGCGGGCGGTTCTGTCCCAAGGCGAGAGAGAGAGCCACGAGAGAGATGAATCTGAGAGGGAGGAGGAAGAACGAGAGAAGGAGGTGGGGCATGGCGCTGGACTCAGGCCACCGCCGACGATCGGAGGTGTGGCCGGAGATTGAAGCGGCACGGGGACGAGGGAGCCCCACGGGCATGGGCTCTGTACGCAGGATGGTGGCCTGGTCTCGGGCGTGGGCGAGCTCTTGGGTCGCTTCGAGGCAGAGGCACCATGGATCGAGAGGAGGGAGCTCGAGCTCGTCCGCTCGTGCTGCACGGGCACGACGAGAAGGAGGCTGCGACGCGAGGCTTGGTGTGGTACTGCTGCGGAGGAGTCCGGCGAGGAGGCGGGAGGAGCAGGTCGCGGAGGCCTCGGGCGGCTGCAGGGGCTCGGGCTCCTCGATCCAGATCAAGGCAGGGAGGAGCTACGCTCTGGATTGGCCGGGCACGGAAAGGCGAGTGGAGTTTGGTGGGGTGGCGGCGCTGCGATGGGATGGATGGGACAGCTCTCTAGGTTTTAGGTTTGGACTGCTATATATATATATAGTAGGTAGGTAAAAAGGAGGAGGATTTGGATCAACGGATCGGACTCGGGCGGTCGAAAATAAAAGGTTAGGGGAGTCCAATGGAGAAACGGAAGATATCTTAGGGATGTTCGGAGATGATCCGAACCAATCGATAATGACAGCCTGGGTCGGGTTCAGGACAGCTTTCAGACGCGCGCGAGGGGTTTGACGAAAGGCCATGGAGACAAGGGGGGTTTTGACGGACTCAGAGAAGAGAGAGAAGAGAGCAGTCCGGTTGATATGACAGGTCAACAGAGACAAGGCAGAAGCGGCAACTACGAGCAGATGCAAGTTTTATGAAAACATGCAGATGCAATGCACATGATGCTATGAGAAGAAATGCATGACATGAACAAAATGCAAAAGGAAAGACAAAAACCCAACCACGGAGGAAATAAAATATCGCATCTCCGGAAAAGGCAAGAGTTGGAGTTACGAATATGGAAAGTTGTATCCAGGGCGTTACACTGTCCACCATACCTACCTATGGATTGAGTAAGATCCTTCAAGTAAGTTGTCATCGGTGCATGCAAAAAAATTTGCTCTCTAAATATGTATGATTTATTAGTGTGGAGAAAATAAGCTTTATACGATCTTGTGATGTGGAAGAAATAAAAAGCCAATTTGCATAATAAAGGTCCATATCACAAGTGACAATATAAAGTGACGTTCTTTTGCATTAAGATTTCGTACATCCAACCATGAAAGCGCATGACAACCTCTGCTTCCCTCTGCAAAGGGCCTATCTTTTACTTTTGTTTTATTCCTTATGCAAGAGTCATGGTGATCTTCACCTTTCCTTTTTACATTTTATCCTTTGGCAAGCACATTGTGTTGGAAAGATCCTGATATATATATCCAATTGGATGTAAGTTAACATGAACTATTATTGTTGACATTACCCTTGAGGTAAAAGGTTGGGAGGCAACACTATAAGCCCCTATCTTTCTCTGTGTCCGATTAAAACTCCATACCCATAAGTATTACGTGAGTGTTAGCAATTGTGAAAGACTAAATGATAGTTGAGTATGTGGACTTCTTTGAAAAGCTCTTATATTGACTCTTTCCGATGTTATGATAAATTGCAATTGCTTCAATGACCGAGATTATAGTTTGTTAGTTCTCAATGAAGTTTCTGATTCATACTTAACGCTGTGAATAGATTATTACTTGAGCATAATAAATCATATGCCAATATTCATAAATGTTGCTGTTATAATAATGATCATGATGCCCTCATGTCTGTATTTTATTTTATCGACACCTCTATCTCTAAACATGTGGACATATTTATCGTTATCGGCTTCCGCTTGAGGACAAGCGAGTTCTAAGCTTGGGGGAGTTGATACGTCCATTTTGCATCATGCTTTTATATCGATATTTATTGCATTATGGGCTGTTATTACACGTTATGCCACAATAATTATGCCTATTCTCTCTTATTTTACAAGGTTTACATGAAGAGGGAGAATGCCGGCAGCTGGAATTTTGGGCTAGAAAAGGAGCAAATATTAGAGACCTATTCTGCACAGCTTCACAAGTCCTGAAACTTCATGAAAGTCATTTTTGGAATTAATAAAAAATACCAAGCGAAGAAAATACCAGAGGGGGCCCACACCCTAGCCACGAGGGTGGGGGGCGCGCCCTACCCCCTGGGCGCTCCCCCTGCCTTGTGGGCTGATACGTCTCCAACGTATCTATAATTTTTGATTGCTCCATGCTATATTATCTACTGTTTTGGGCAATATTGGGCTTTATTATCCACTTTTATATTTTTTTGGGACTAACCTATTAACCGGAGGCCCAGCCCAGATTTGTTGTTTTATCCCAATTTCAGTGTTTCGAAGAAAAGGAATATCAAACGTAGTCGAAACGGAGCGAAATCAACTGGAGAAGTTATTTTTGGAAGGAAAGCTACCGGATGGACTTGGACCCCACGTCAGGAGATAAGGGAGGTGCTCACGAGGGTGGGGGCGTGCCCACCCCCTAGGGCACGCCCCCCTGCCTCGTGGGGCCCCTGAAGCTCCACCGACATACTTCCTGCACCCATATATACTCACGTACCCTAAAACTTCCAGAACGGAGATTAGATCGGGAGTTCCGCCGCCGCAAGCCTCTGTAGCCACCAAAAACCAATCGGAACCCTGTTTCGGCACCCTGCCGGAGGGGGGGGGGGAACCCTCACCGGTGGCCATCTTCATCATCCCGGCGTTCTCCATGACGAGGAGGGAGTAGTTCACCCTCGGGGCTGAGGGTATGTACCAGTAGCTATGTGTTTGATCTCTCTCTCTCTCATGTTCTTGATTTGGCACGATCTTGATGTATCGCGAGCTTTGCTATTATAGTTGGATCTTATGTTTCTTCTCCCCCTCTTCTCTCTTGTAATGGCTTGAGTTTTCCCTTTGAAGTAATCTTATCGGATTGAGTCTTTAAAGATTTGAGAACACTTGATGTATGTCTTGCCGTGCATATCTGTGCTGACAATGGGATATCACGTGATTCACTTGATGTATGTTTTGGTGATCAACTTGCGGGTTCCGCCCATGAACCTATGCATAGGGGTTGGCACACGTTTTCGTCGTGATTCTCCGGTAGAAACTTTTGGGGCACTCTTTGAGGTTCTATGTGTTGGTTTGAGTAGATGAATTGAGATTGTGTGATGCATATCATATAATCATACCCACGGATACTTGAGGTGACATTGGAGTATCTAGGTGACATTAGGGTTTTGGTTGATTTGTGTCTTAAGGTGTTATTCTAGTACGAACTCTAGGGCTGTTTGTGACACTTATATGAATAGCCCAACGGATTGATTGGAAAGAATAACTTTGAGGTGGTTTCGTACCCTACCATAATCTCTTCGTTTGTTCTCCGCTATTAGTGACTTTGGAGTGACTCTTTGTTGCATGTTGAGGGATAGTTATATGATCCAATTATGTTATTATTGTTGAGAGAACTTGCACTAGTGAAAGTATGAACCCTAGGCATTGTTTCCTATCATTGCAATACCGTTTACGCTCACTTTTACCACTTGTTACCTTGCTGTTTTTATATTTTCAGTTTACAAAAACCTATATCTACTATCTATTTTGCACTTGTATCACCATCTCTTCGCCGAACTAGTGCACCTATACAATTTACCATTCTATTGGGTGTGTTGGGGACACAAGAGACTCTTTGTTATTTGGTTGCAGGGTTGCTTGAGAGAGACCATCTTCATCCCTCGCCTCCTACGGATTGATAAACCTTAGGTCATCCACTTGAGGGAAATTTGCTCTTGTCCTACAAACCTCTGCACTTGGAGGCCCAACAATGTCTACAAGAAGAAGGTTGTGTAGGAGACATCAAGCTCTTTTAAAGCGCCATGCCGGGAGGTTAGTGCTTGAAGGTATATCTTTAGATCTTGCAATCGAATCTTTTGTTTCTTGTTTAAGCACTAGTTTAGTTTATAAAATAAAACTACAAAAAAAATGGAATTGAGTTTGTCTCATACGCTTCATCTTTTTAATATCTTTCGTGAGTATGATGGAAAGGAAAATTGTGGCAAAGTGTTAGAAGAAGAATGTATTAAAATGTTTGGCACTAAATCTTTGAATGATGAGCATGATTGCAATGATGTTAGTATGAACTCCTTGAATATCCATGATGCTAATGATATGCAAAGTCATAAGCTTGGGGAAGCTATGTTTGATGAAGATGATATTTTTTGTACCGCAAGCTTTGATGAGCAAATTTACTATGATGAAAGCATGCCACCTATCTATGATGATTATTGTGATGACACACATGCTTTAAAGAATAATGATAACCATGAAACTTGTCATCTTGATCTTAATTTTCAATCATATGTTAGTTATTTTGTTGAGTTTGCTCCCACTACTATTCTGAATGAGAAGAATTTTGCCTATGTGGAGAGTAATAAAATTTCTATGCAAGTAGATCATGAAAAGAATGCTTTAGGTGCTGGTTATATTGTTGAATTCATTCATGATGCTACTGAAAATTATTACGAGGGAGGAATATATGCTTGTAGGAATTGCAATAATATCAAGTTTCCTCTCTATGTGCTTAAAACTTTAAAGTTATGCTTGCTTTGCCTTCCCATGCTAGTTGATTATTGTTCCCATAAGTTGTTTGCTCACAAAATCCCTATGCATAGGAAGTGGGTTAGACTTAAATGTGCTAGTCATATTCTTCATGATGCTCTCTTTATCTTTCAATTATTATCTATTATGTGAGCATCATTGAAATCATCATGCCTAGCTAGGGGCGTTAAACGTTAGCGCTTGTTGGGAGGCAACCCAACTTTATTTTAGTTTCTTACTTTTTGGTTTTGTTTAGGAATAAATAATACATCTAGCCTCTGTTTAGACGTGGTTTTATGTTTTAATTAGTGTTTGTGCCAAGTAGAACCTTTGGGAAGACTTGGGTGAAGTCTTTATGATCATGCTGTAAAAAACAGAAACTTTAGCGCTCACGAGATTAGCTAGAACTTTTTACTGGAAAGTGATATTTAGTTGATTCTTTTTGCAGATGATTACTAGACAAATTCCTCAGGTCCACCAATTTATTTTAGAATTTTTCGATTTCCAGAAGTTCGCGTTAGTTACAGATTACTACAGACTGTTCTGTTTTTGACAGATTCTGTTTTTCGTGTGTTGTTTGCTTATTTTGATGAATCTATGGCTAGTAAAATAGTTTATAAACCATAGAGAAATTGGAATACAGTAGGTTTAACACTAATACAAATAAATAATGAGTTCATTACAGTACCATGAAGTGGTGTTTTGTTTTCTTTCACTAACGGAGCTCACGAGTTTTTCTGTTAAGTTTTGTGTTGTGAAGTTTTCAAGTTTTGGGTAAAGATTCGATGGACTATGGAATAAGGAGTGGCAAGAGCCTAAGCTTGGGGATGCCCAAGGCACCCCAAGGTAATATTCAAGGATACCCAAGCGTCTAATCTTGGGGATGCCCCGGAAGGCATCCCCTCTTTCGTCTTCGTTCATCGGTAACTTTACTTGGAGCTATATTTTTATTCACCACATGATATGTGTTTTGCTTGGAGCGTCATTTTATTTTCTTTAGCTTTGCTTGATTTTTGAATAAAGTATCAAGATCTGAAATTATTAAATGGGAGAGTCTTCACATAGTTACATATTTATTCAACTACTCATTGATCTTCACTTATATCTTTCGGAGTAGTTTGTCATTTGCTCTAGTGCTTCACTTATATCTTTTAGAGCACGGTGGTGGATTTGTTTTATAGAAACAATTGATCTCTCATGCTTCATTAAATTATTTTGATAGTCTTAAATATCATGGTAATTTGCTTAAATAATCCTAATATGCTTGGTATTCAAGATTTGTGAAACTTTCTTTTGAGTGCGTTGAATACTAAGAAAAGTTTGATGCTTGATAATTGTTTTGAGATATGAAGATGGTGATATTAGAGTCATGCTAGTTGAGTAGTTGTGAATTTGAGAAATACTTGTGTTAAAGTTTGTGATTCCCGTAGCATGCATTATGGTGAACCGTTATGTGATGAAGTCGGAGCATGATTTATTTATTGATTGTCTTCCTTATGAGTGGCGGTCAGGGACGAGCGATGGTCTTTTCCTACCAATCTATCCCCCTAGAAGCATGTGCGTAATACTTTGCTTTGATAACTTCTAGATTTTTGCAATAAGTATATGAGTTCTTTATGACTAATGTTGATTCCATGGATTATACGCACTTTTCCTTCCTTCCACCATTGCTAGCCTCTCTAATACCGCACACCTTTCGCCGGTATCATACACCCACCATATACCTTCCTCAAAACAGCCACCATACCTACCTATCATGGCATTTTCATAGCCATTTCGAGATATATTGCCATGCAACTTTCCACCGTTCCGTTTATTATGACACGCTCCATCATTGTCATATTGCTAGCATGATCATGTAGTGGACATCGTATTTGTGGCAAAGCCACCGTTCATAATTCTTTCATACATGTCACTCTTGATTCATTGCATATCCCGGTACACCGCCGGAGGCATTCACATAGAGTCATATTGTTGTTCTAAGTATCGAGTTGTAATTCATGAGTTGTAAGTAAATAAAAGTGTGATGATCATCATTATTAGAGCATTGTCCCAGTGAGGAAAGGATGATGGAGACTATGATTCCCCCACAAGTCGGGATGAGACTCCGGACGAAAAAAAAAGAGAAAAAAAGAGGCCATAAAAAAAGAGAAAAGGCCCAAACAAAAAAACAAAAAAAATAAAAAAATGAGAGAAAAAGAGAGAAGAGACAATGCTACTATCCTTTTACCACACTTGTGCTTCAAAGTAGCACCATGATCTTCATGATAGGGAGTCTCTTATTTTGTCACTTTCATATACTAGTGGGAATTTTTCATTATAGAACTTGGCCTGTATATTCCAATGATGGGCTTCCTCAAAATGCCCTAGGTCTTCGTGAGCAAGCGAGTTGGATGCACACCCACTTAGTTTCTTTTGTTGAGCTTTCATATACTTATAGCTCTAGTGCATCCGTTGCATGGCAATCCCTACTCACTCACATTGATATCTATTGATGGGCATCTCCATAGCCCGTTGATACGCCTAGTTGATGTGAGACTATCTTCCCTCCTTTTGTCTTCTCCACAACCACCATTCTATTCCACATATAGTGCTATGTCCATGGCTCACGCTCATGTATTGCGTGAAGATTGAAAAGTTTGAGAATGTCAAAAGTATGAAACAATTGCTTGGCTTGTCATTGGGGTTGTGCATGATTTAAATACTTTGTGTGGTGAAGATAGAGCATAGCCAGACTATATGATTTTGTAGGGATAACTTTCTTTGGCCATGTTATTTTGAGAAGACATGATTGCTTTGTTAGTATGCTTGAAGTATTATTATTTTTATGTCAATATGAACTTTTGTCTTGAATCTTTCGGATCTGAATATTCATATCACAATTAAAAATAATTACAATGAAATTATGCCAACTAGAATTCCACATCAAAAATTATCTTTTTTATCATTTACCTACTCGAGGACGAGTAGGAATTAAGCTTGGGGATGCTTGATACGTCTCCAACGTATCTATAACTTTTGATTGCTCCATGCTATATTATCTAATGTTTTGGGCAATATTGGGCTTTATTATCCACTTTTATATTATTTTTGGGACTAACCTATTAACCGGAGGCCCAGCCCAGATTCTTGCTTTTATGCCTATTTAGGTGTTTCAAGAAAAGGAATATCAAACAGAGTCGAAACGGAACGAAATCAACTGGAGAAGTTATTTTTGGAAGGAAAGCTACCATATGGACTTGGACCCCACGTCAGGAGATAAGGGAGGTGCTCACGAGGGTGGGGGGCGCGCCCACCCCCCTAGGGCGCGCCCCCCTGCCTCGTGGGGCCCCCGAAGCTCCACCGACGTACTTCCTGCACCCATATATACTCACGTACCCTAAAACTTCCAGAACAGAGATTAGATCGGGAGTTCCGCCATAAGCCTCTGTAGCCACCAAAACCAATCGGGACCCTGTTAAGCACTGCCGGAGGGGGGGAACCCTCACTTGTGGCCATCTTCATCATCCCGGTGTTCTCCATGACGAGGAGGGAGTAGTTCACCCTCGGGGCTGAGGGTATGTACCAGTAGCTATGTGTTTGATCTCTCTCTCTCTCGTGTTCTTGATTTGGCACGATCTTGATGTATAGCGAGCTTTGCTATTGTAGTTGGATCTTATGTTTCTTCTCCCCCTCTTCTCTCTTGTAATGGATTGAGTTTTCCCTTTGAAGTAATCTTATCGGATTGAGTCTTTAAAGATCTGAGAACACTTGATGTATGTCTTGCCGTGCGTATCTGTGCTGACAATGGGATATCACGTGATTCACTTTATGTATGTTTTGGTGATCAACTTGCGGGTTCCGCCCATGAACCTATGCATAGGGGTTGGCACACGTTTTCGTTGTGATTCTCTGGTAGAAACTTTGGGGGTACTCTTCGAGTTTCTATGTGTTGGTTTGAGTAGACGAATTGAGATTGTGTGATGCATATCATATAATCATACCCACGGATACTTGAGGTGACATTGGAGTATCTAGGTGACATTAGGGTTTTGGTTGATTTGTGTCTTAAGGTGTTATTCTAGTACGAACTCTAGGGCTGTTTGTGACACTTATAGGAATAGCCCAACGGATTGATTGGAAAGAATAACTTTGAGGTGGTTTCGTACCCTACCATAATCTCTTCGTTTGTTCTCCGCTATTAGTGACTTTGGAGTGACTCTTTGTTGCATGTTGAGGGATAGTTATATGATCCAATTATGTTATTATTGTTGAGAGAACTTGCACTAGTGAAAGTATGAACCCTAGGCATTGTTTCCTATCATTACAATACCGGTTACGCTCACTTTTACCACTTGTTACCTTGATGTTGTTATATTTTTAGTTTACAAAAACCTATATCTACTATCTATTTTGCACTTGTATCACCATCTCTTCGCCGAACTAGTGCACCTATACAATTTATCATTGTATTGGGTGTGTTGGGGACACAAGAGACTCTTTGTTATTTGGTTGTAGGGTTGCTTGAGAGAGACCATCTTCATCCTACGCCTCCTACGGATTGATAAACCTTAGGTCATCCACTTGAGGGAAATTTGCTACTGTCCTACAAACCTCTGCACTTGGAGGCCCAACAATGTCTACAAGAAGAAGGTTGTGTAGTAGACATCATGGGACCCCTGGCAGGCCTCCGGTGCCCATCTTCTGCTATATGAAGTCTTTCGTCCAAGAAAAAATGATAAGGAAGCTTTCGGGAAGAAACTCCGCCACCACGAGGCGGAACCTTGGCGGAACCAATCTAGGGCTCCGGCAGAGCTGTTCTGCCGGGAAAACTTCCCTCCGGGAGGGGGTCAATCTCCATCAACATCTTCACCAGCACCATCTCCTCTAAAACCCTAGTTCATCTCTTGTATCCAATCTTTGTCCCAAAGCCTCAGATTGGTACCTGTGGGTTGCTAGTAGTGTTGATTACAACCTTTAGTTGATGCTAGTTGGTTTATTTGGTGGAAGATCATATGTTCAGATCCATTATGCATATTAATACCCCTCTGATTATGAACATGAATATGATTTGTGAGTAGTTACGTTTGTTCCTGAGGACATGGGAGAAGTCTTGCTATTAGTAGTTGATAACCCACAAATATAGGGGATCGCAACAGTTTTCGAGGGTAGAGTATTCAACTCAAATTTATTGATACGACACAAGGGGAGCCAAAGAATATTCTCAAGTATTAGCAGTTGAGTTGTCAATTCAACCACACCTGGATAACTTAATATCTGCAGCAAAGTATTTAGTAGCAAAGTAGTATGGATGTAACGGTAATGGTAGCAAAAGTAATATTTTTGGGTTTTGTAGTGATTGTAATAGTAGCAACGGTAAAGAAAATAAGCAAAGAACAGTATGTGAAAAGCTCGTAGGCATTGGATCGGTGATGGAGAATTATGCCGGATGCGTTTCATCATGTAACAGTCATAACATAGGGTGACACAAAACTAGCTCCAATTCATCAATATAATGTAGGCATGTATTCTGAATATAGTCATACGTGCTTATGGAAAAGAACTTGCATGACATCTTTTGTCCTACCCTCCCGTGGCAGCGGGTGAAAGAACATGCGATGCCCCCATGTTTGGTTTTGGTAATTGATGACAATCTCTATGGACTAATGGTTGCCTTGAGTTATATTTGAAGGTTTTGTCCATAGGCTTTTCTTGAAGTCCATGTGTTGGTTTCAAGGAGTTTATGAGTTGACCAAGGTGCTATTCAGGAATTATCCAAAGATTGGTCATGTGAGTGTTGAGCTTATTGCAAGCATGTCTTGAAGAAGAATATTATGTGATCATTCATGTTTACCTTCAAGACATCATCCAAATGAAGAGGGTTGGAAATATTCAAGGTTGATCTAGCCTAAGTACAGAGAGTGATTCAAGTTGATCAACACACAAAGCGCACAAGTTGTACCGAGAGGGACCAAGTTTTCCCATGGTATGTCAAGCATTGTCCATTACGCTTTGTGTACTAACCCATAGTCTACGTGAGAGTTCTTTGTGGGGTTAGGTATGTTTCCATGGTCTTGCGTCAAGAGGAAGATCCCATACAACCCATGGAGGATGACATCAAGTGGTGATCGTCATCAAGTTTGTTGTGTGCAAGTTCAAGTGGAGCAACACGAAGAGTGGCTCACCCGTAATGGAGTATGGGGGAGCAATCAAGTTTGAATCTTGCCATCCCTTGTGGTGTCAATGGACTTGTGAAGATGTGCCGAAGAGTCGCTCACCCATAGTGGACTATGGGGAGCAATCATCTAGTCTTCATCGAGCCAACGCCAATCAAGAAAGGTGGTCCAACTTGAGGGAGTCAAGATCGTCTTCATCTAGCTCAAGTGGACCATGTGCAAGGCAAAGGTTTTCCCTTGATAGGTTTTCTATTTTACCGGTCTCGTGGTGGTAGTTGGGCGACCGGGTTATAGGATCGTTCTTAGTACTATCAAGGGGGCTCTCAAGTTGGTAGCTTGATCGTATCGTTAGTAGATAGCTCAAACCATTGCATCCTTGCATCATGTTTGCTTGTTCTTGTTTGGTTCTCTTTGTGAGTCTTAGAGCTTATGGTCATCTTGATGACAAGCTTGAGTTCATCGAAACGGAGTTCGCATCGTCTTCTATGATGTTTTCGGTGTTGGAGGTTTTACCGGTCTTATCCTAGGAAGGGTTCTCACCATTTTCTTATGGGCCTTTTCTCATTTGCTTCTTATTGATATTTCTATCAAGATTGTGTTAGCCCTTGTTGCTAGCTTTCCAACAAACTTGGTTTCATCGAATTCAAGCTTCGTGTCACGAAAGTTGTGGCTGTTTTGATATTGCCTGTTTTACATAGAGAGGTTGTACCGCCCGTAGAGAGGTTGTACGGTTGGCCGGTACAACCGGTGTTTGAGCGGTTGTACCGCTCCATAATTGGTCCGGAGGTTGTACGGCCATGTACCGCTCTACCACCGGACTAGTTTATGTTTTGGAGCGGTTCTTGGGCGGTTGTTGACCGGTTTAACGGTTTAATGTACTACCGGTTCCCAGTGCTGTTGTACCGCTTAGAGCTTTTCCCAGTTGGTTTTCCTCTGCTTTGGCGGTTGTACGGTTTGTGCACCAGTTGTACCGGTCCTACAGTTTTCTGCACATAACGGGCAGATTCGTGGGGACCTATTTAAGGGGTCTTCTTCCCCAATGGTTCCCCATCTCTTGAGCTCGTTTTTGCCCCCATTGTTGACCTTCTTTGAGCTTGCTAACTCTCAATCCCTCCATGGATTCTTGCTAGTTTTTGAGGGAAAAGAGAGAGGAGATCTGGATCCACACTTCCACCAATCACTTTCTCCTCTATGTGAGGGGACCCCCTTGGATCTAGATCTTGGAGTTCTTTGTGTTCTCCTTCTTGTTCTTCCTCTTACTTTCCTCCCTAGCATTAGTTGCTTTGGTGGGATTTGAGAGAGAAGGACTTGGGTACTCTGTGTGCCCTTGCCATTGCTTTTGTGCATCTGTTTGAGTTCTCCACGGTGATACGTGGAAGTTACAAGTTGAGAAGCTTATTACTCTTGGGTGCTTGGTGCCCTTGAGCTTGTTCCTCTTTGGTGCTTGGGCGCCCTAGTCGGTTGGTGGTGTTCGGAGCTCAATCATAGTGGTGTAAAGCTCAAGACAGCGTCGGGTCTCCAATTAGGTTGTGGAGATCGCCTGAGCAATTTGTGAGTATCGGTGACCGCCCCAAGGGTTGCCAAAGTGTCTGGGTTCGGTGACCGCCCCAAGGGTCGCCATTTATGCAGGTTCGGTGACCGCCCTCAAGGGACCCTTAGTGGAATCACGGCATCTTGCATTGTGCGAGGGGGTGAGGAGATTACGGTGGCCCTAGTTGCTTCTTGGGGAGCATTGTGCCTCCACACCGCTCCAAACGGAGATTAGCATCCGCAAGGGTGTGAACTTCGGGATACATCGTCGTCTCTGCGTGCCTCGGTTAAGCCCCTTTACTTATGCACTTTACTTTGTGATAGCCATATTGTTCTTTGTCATATATCTTGCTATCACATAGTTGCTTATATTGCTTAGCATAAGTTGTTGGTGCACATAGGTGAGCCTAGTTGTTTTAGGTTTTGTGCTTGACAAATTAACCGCTAGGTTTATTCCGCATTTGTTCAAGCCTAAACCGTAATTATTTTAAAACGCTTATTCACCCCCCTCTAGGCGACATCCTTGATCTTTCAATTGGTATCAGAGCCTCGTCTCTCTTTATTAGGCTTTACCGCCTAGAGAGTAAAGATGTCGACTAGAGGATTAGGTTTCTCTGACACTCTTAGTTTTGATGGCACAAATTTTGATGTTTGGGTAATTCGATGCTTAATCTCTTTAGGGTCATGGACTCAAATTTAGAGCGAATTGTAGATATGGGTTTTTCTCCTCCAAAGGATCCCCAAAGATTATCTTTAGAGGATGAGAAAAACTCTTATCTCAATGCTCAAGCTTCTAATGTGCCTTTTGATGCTTTGAGCAATGTAGTTATATTTCAACTCATGCCGTTCCGAGATGCTCATGAGTTGTGGACGAAGCTTAAAGATAAATATGGTGTGTCCAAGATTTGTGGGGATGATTGTTCTCCCTCCACCTCCGGTCGTATAGTCTTCTCAACTTCTTCTACTTCACCTACATGTGGTTTGCCACAAGGTAATGATATGGTGAGTAGTGTTGGTCATTGCAATGATGATAGTATGCTTATTGTGGATGATCCTTCATCACTATATTATTGCAATGCTCCTTCTTTGGACTTTAACACTTTGAGCACTCCAAATGTGTCACATGCTTGTGTTGATAGTCCTTGCATATCATGTAGAAATTGCTTGACTAAATCTCATGATGATATGCTTGCTATGTCTTGTTGCCATGATAAAAATGCATCTATTTCCTCGAATTGTTGTGCTAACAATGTAGAGGAAACCCAACACTCCATGGAACAAGATGTGGTGTTTAATGGTGCCTCAAGGGATCCTACACCATCATCTATTGCTTTTGCCTTATGGCTAAGGCGTCAAAGGTATCTCCTACTTTGTACCCCAATATGTCTCTTGATGATGATGTTGATACTAATGATGATGAGGATAATGATGAAGAGAATGATAATGTTGCCTCCTTAAAAACTAAGGGGGAAATGATTTTTAAAGCTCTTCATAAAAATAAAATTGCTCGTTCCAACTTCATGGAAATAATGTCCATTGCGATTGATGGCAAGAAATACATTTAGGAGTTGGAATCTCATCTAGAGGAGCATGAGGCCACCATTGAGAAAATGGAAGCTCATGGGCGTGATTACGCAGATGAGATCGCGGAGCTATCTCAAGCTCTTGAACATGAACAAACCACCTCCGAATCTCTTGAGGAGACTTTTGCTCTAGAATTATCTAGAGTGAGGGAATCTCATGATAGAGCTCTTGAGGTGGCCAACGATTTCAAAACTAAAATGCTAAGCTTGAAGTTTCTCATGCTAGACTCCTTGAGGATTTTGAGCACCTCGAAAATGGCTCAAGGGTCATCAAGGGTGAGCTCATCAAACTCACCGAGTCTCATGCCCAACTTGAAGCTTCTTATTTAAAAGAGATTGCCAAGTTGCCTTCTCCTCTTGTTGTTAATGATGATGCTTGTGCTACTAATTCTATTACTTGTGAAGCATCCATTTTGAAGGAGAATGTTGAGCTACGGGCTCAACTTGAGGTGCTATCTAGCAATTATGGGAAATTGGAAGAAAGTCATGAAAAGCTATCAAGCTCTCATGATGATCTTCTAGTATCACATAGTGTGCTAAAGATAGCTCATGAGGCCATGATTGCTAAGGTAACATCTAGTGAGCCTCATGTGGGTACTAGCACTACTTCTAGTCAAAATAGTATATTGCCATGTGCTAGTCCTTGTAATTCATCTACTCACAATGTTGGTACATCTTGTGATGAATTGCTTTCCTTGCCTTGTTGCTCTAACAATGAAGCTTATACTTCCTCTAGTACTTGTGTTGAGACTAACCGTGTAGAGGAAATCAAAGAGCTCAAGGCCCAAGTCACTTCTTTGAAGAAAGACTTGGAAAAGTGTCATGAAGGAAATCCACACTCAACAATATCTTGAGTGTGCAAAAATCCCCAGTGACAAAGGTGGACTTGGATTCAACTCCAATAAGAAGAAGAAGTCCAAGATGAACAAAAGGAAGGGCCAAGAACAAGTCAAGAATTCGGCCAAGATTGTTTGCTTCAAGTGCAAAGTAGAAGGGCATCATGTTAGATCTTGCCCATTGAAGAAGAAGGCCATTAGTGTCAAGCAACAAGGGAAGAGGGCACAAGTTCAATCACATGCTCAACCTCAAGTTGAAGAAAGGCCTCTTCCCAAGAAGACTCAAGTTAATGCTTCTCAAGTTGAGAAATCAAGTGAGAAGAAAGTGAAGAGTAGACGTTGCTACCTATGCCGTGAGAAAGGTCACCTCGCTTCTTCATGCACTAGTGGTAACTTATCCAACCCAATTATTATTGATGATGTCTATTCTCTTGGGAAGGATAAGGTTGGCAATGTGGTTGCCAAGTTTGTTGGTACTCAAAGTGGTTTGAAGCAAAGAACCATTTGGGTAGCCAAGCCTATTGTGACTAACCTCTTAGGACCCAACTTGGTTGGGGACCAACTAGCTCAAACTTGATCAATAGGTGTTGTTGGAGGGCTTTGGAGACTTGGATACTTTATGAAGAATTAAGGGGACTTCATCACTCTTATTATCTCAACCCAAGTCAATTGAATCATCAAGTTTATATCTTATATCCAATGTGCCTCCTTGCGGTAACTTGTACTTAAATTATTTACCTTGAAAGTTACTTGCCCCCTTGCATGTTTTGGTTTTGTTCCTTGCATGTGTTTGTATATGTTGCGCTTACAACTTGCTTATCTTGAGCAATCAAGTATGTGTGTGTTGGTTTGCACATCATGTACGTGTCGTCGTCGTTGAGCCTTTTGCTTCTGTTTGTATCCTAGTTGGCTCGTGTGAGAGATCAATGGAACATCCCATTTGGGGAGTGATGTGCATTGTGCACCTCACAATCCTATAAATGTGTGTGCATGAGGAATACCATCTAGTATTGATATTACAAGATTATCTAGTCGCTAGGTGGTATATCTCTCATGAGAAATTCAAATTCTAAAAATTCCATTGATTATCTCGTGTTGGATCCTCTTATTGCCTCTTGTTAAGTTCTTATTGGTATCACATTATGGGGAGTAATATGCTAAGTGCATATTACAAGCCTAGAAAATGTGTACATTTGACATATTGTCACCTAGAATTGATATTGTAAATTATCTTGTTCCTAGGTGGCATGTTAGCTCTACAAGTTGCAATTTGCTTGTGTTTGTTGTGAAGATGATGTTGGATGTCCTTGTTATCTACCACCGGGAATTATTTCCAAATACTTCTTGTCTTTTGACAATTGGTAGTCACTTATGTGTGGTAGAATGTGTTGATCATCTTTACTTTGGTTTTTGTTTTTATTTTCCTTTTCTCTTGCCAAGGTTTGTGTCAACTCGGTGTCTTCCCTACCACTTGTGGATCTTATTTATTTCTTGTTCTTGTCTAGTGTTTTCTAGATATAGTGAAAGTAGTGATCCCACCTTGTGCATTTTGTATTCAAATGCAAATCCTATATAATGCACAACTCGTGGGGAGCTATCCTATTTTCTTTAGAACACTCTTCTTGTGATCCTTATCAAGTGTGTTTTGGTGGAAGGCAAGCCATTTCTTTTTGGTACTTTGTGCCATCATGAAACTTTGTTGAGAGCTTGGTTTGTTTGGAACCATCCTCTCTTTGGGAGTTTGACATCTTTAGTTTAGTGTGTATCAATGGACATCTCATTCCTTGATGTATCTTTAATGATATCTTCCAAGTGATGATTTCTCCATTTGGTATCCTTTTCACTTGGCATTTCTTTGTCTTTTGGTATCGGTTCTTGAAAGTTTTGAGCATGCATATTTACTTCATGTATTCTATTTGGCATGCTTTCTTTCGTTGAGTCAATATATAGGGGAACTCCACCTAGTCTCAATTTGGATGAGATGTGCATGAAATTCATTTTCATATCTATATGCACATATTTATGTGGAGTTTGTCCTATGTATTGGTGTTTCTAACTATTTGGTCCCGATGAGTTTGGGTACCGTTTAGTTTGTGTTGTTCTTCTAGGAACATTTGGAGATGCATTGGATGCTCGGCTCACTCACAAGGAAGGTGTTGTCACCATGTGCATATTGGAGTCAAGCAAGGATGATCAATGAACTACTATCTACCTTCAATTGGTATCTACTACATCCTTCCAATGATATCTCGGTAACAAGTATCTATTCATGCTTTCTCCTCTTGCATTCAACCTTGTGTAGGTTGCATCTTGGCATGATATTCATTTCATATCTTGTGATACTTGTTTCCTTTCTCAAAGCATCCCAACGATGATCTCTTGTTGCTAGTTGTGATGCCTTTGATGGATGTGTGTTTGGACTTCATTTATATACAATAAGACCATATCTAGCCAAGTGCTATGCTTTCAAGCAAATATCTTATTGGTATATGTATGAGTTCCTTTTGGATATCTCATTCCTTCTTGTTGTAACTATTTCGGGTATACATCCTTCTTTGTAGATATATATCATCATGATTTCGTCTACCTAGAACATTATACACTTGAAAGAAATTACATCTCTAGATGATATCCTTTCTTCCACGTCCACCTTGTCTCTCTTTTGTTATTTCTTTGGTGGCTCCGTGAAAGCTTTTGCCTTGAGTGCGTGTCCTCTGTCGTTGCATCTTGTTGCACTCTTGTGTGGTGAAGATTATTTTCCTCTTGCTTATCTTTACGAGGTTTTGCCATCTTAATTGGTATCCCTCGTCTTGATGAGCCTCCCCTCGTCTATCTTCACCACGGGTTGTCACAAGCATAGGTTCTCTTTTGCTTATTAGTAAGCTTGTGAACCCATTTGCAGGTTGTGTGTGGGAATGATAGGCCTTGCACCGTGTGCCTCATTCTTTCAAGACTATGTTGATGCTTAATGCTCATCCTAATTTTAGTCTTCTCAAGTGCTTCGCCATGACTCACACACATCATTTTGGTTGAGCCTATTCTTAAGTTGCCTCTTTTACATGTTGCTCAACCATGTGCTTGTTGCAAGCGCTAGGCTTTGTTTCCTATATGCCCACCTGCACTTTGGATGTGAGTTTCTATTGATTTTGGGGAGCTATGATCCTATTTTGTGCACTTTGTATTCAAATACAAAAATTCTTATGTGTGCACAAATCATGGGGAGCTTCTCTAGTTTGGTTAGAACACTCCTTTGCGCTTATCATAATGTATTTATTCTTGTGGCATGTAGGATCATTGGTCTAGTTGGTTCAATTGATATCCGTTGATTGCTTGCTTCAATTGGTATCTTGATTGCTTGTGTCTCTCTTTGTTATGTCTTTGTGGCATATCTTTACTGTTGCAATCTTTGTGCCTCAATATAGTTTGTCTTCCTCCAAGTATTTACCGTTGGATATGTGTATTGCATTCCACTCTCTTGTTGAGAAATACACAATTTATGGAGGAACACATTTTATATTGGCCTTCTAAGCTTTTAGCCCATTTTGACAATCGATGCCAATGGGGGAGAAGTTTCAGAGAGTTGTGTGGAGAAGTTTAGAGAGTTGTCTCCTCTTGCTTTGGTTTCGTTCCTTAGCATTTGCATCTCATTTGCATGCACTATTGGTTGTTGTATTGCATGGTGATGCATAATTCCTTATATAAACTCTCTTGAAAGTGATTGTCATCAACTACCAAAATGGGGGAGATTGAAAGAACATGCGATGCCCCCATGTTTGGTTTTGGTAATTGATGACAATCTCTATGGACTAATGGCTGCCTTGAGTTATATTTGAAGGTTTTGTCCATAGGGTTTTCTTGAAGTCCATGTGTTGGTTTCAAGGAGTTTATGAGTTGACCAAGGTGCTATTAAGGAATTATACAAAGATTGGTCATGTGAGTGTTGAGCTTATTGCAAGCATGTCTTGAAGAACATTATGTGATCATTCATGTTTACCTTCAAGACATCATCCAAATGAAGAGAGTTGGAAAGATTCAAGGTTGATCTAGCCTAAGTACAGAGAGTGATTCAAGTTGATCAACACACAAAGCGCACAAGTTGTACCGAGAGGGACCAAGTGTTCCCATGGTATGGTAAGCATTGTCCATTACGCTTTGTGTAGTAACCCATGGTCTACGTGAGAGTTCTTTGTGGGGTTAGGTATGTTTCCATGGTCTTGCGTCAAGAGGAAGATCCCATACAACCCATGGAGGATGACATCAAGTGGTGATCGTCATCAAGTTTCTTTGTGTGCAAGTTCAAGTGGAGCAACACGAAGAGTGGCTCACCCATAATGGAGTATGGGGAGCAATCAAGTTTGAATCTTGCCATCCCTTGTGGTGCCAATGGACTTGTGAAGATGTGTCAAGAGTCGCTCACCCATAGTGGACTATGGGGAGCAATCATCTAGTCTTCATCGAGCCAACGCAATCAAGAAAGGTGGTCCAACTTGAGGGAGTCAAGATCGTCTTCATCTATCTCAAGTGGACCATGTGCAAGGCAAAGGTTTGCCCTTGATAGGTTTTCTATTTTACCGGTCTCGTGGTGGTAGTTGGGAGACCGGGTTATAGGATCGTTCTTAGTACTATCAAGGGGGGCTCTCAAGTTGGTAGCTTGATCGTATCGTTAGTAGAGAGCTCAAACCATTGCATCCTTGCATCATGTTTCCTTGTTCTTGTTTGGTTCTCTTTGTGAGTCTTAGAGCTTATGGTCATCTTGATGACAAGCTTGAGTTCATCGAAACGGAGTTCGCATCGTCTTCTATGATGTTTTCGGTGTTGGAGGTTTTACCGGTCTTATCCTAGGAAGGGTTCTCACCATTTTCTTATGGGCCTTTTCTCATTTGCTTCTTATTGATATTTCTATCAAGATTGTGTTAGCCCTTGTTGCTAGCTTTCCAACAAACTTGGTTTCATCGAATTCGAGCTCGTGTCACGAAAGTTGTGGCTGTTTTGATATTGCTGTTTTACATAGAGAGGTTGTACCGCCAGAGAGAGGTTGTACCAGTTGACCGGTACAACCGGTGTTTGGAGCGGTTGTACCGCTCGAATTGGTCCGGAGGTTGTACCGCCATGTACCGCTCTACCACCGGACTAGTTTACATTTTGGAAGCGGTTCTTGGGCGGTTGTTGACGGTTTAACCGGTTTAACCGTACTACCGGTTCCCAGTGCTGTTGTACCGCTTAGAGCTTTTCCCAGTTGGTTTTTCCTCTGCTTTGGCGGTTGTACCGGTCCCTACAGTTTTCTGCACATAACGGGCAGATTCGTGGGGACCTATTTAAGGGGTCTTCTTCCCCAATGGTTCCCCATCTCTTGAGCTTCGTTTTTGCCCCATTGTTGACCTTCTTTGAGCTTGCTAACTCTCAATCCCTCCATGGATTCTTGCTAGTTTTGAGGGAAAGAGAGAGGAGATCTGGATCCACACTTCCACCAATCACTTTCTCCTCTATGTGAGGGGAACCCCTTGGATCTAGATCTTGGAGTTCTTTGTGTTCTCCTTCTTGTTCTTCCTCTTACTTTCCTCCCTAGCATTAGTTGCTTTGGTGGGATTTGAGAGAGAAGGACTTGGGTACTCTATGTGCCCTTGCCATTGCTTTTGTGCATCGGTTTGAGTTCTCCACGGTGATACGTGGAAGTTACAAGTTGAGAAGCTTATTACTCTTGGGTGCTTGGTGCCCTTGAGCTTGTTCCTCTTGGGTGCTTGGGCGCCCTAGTCGGTTGGTGGTGTTCGGAGCTCAATCATTGTGGTGTAAAGCTCCGGCAAGCGTCAGGGTCTCCAATTAGGTTGTGGAGATCGCCTGAGCAATTTAATGAGTCTGGGTGACCGCCCCCAAGGGATGCCAAAGTGTACGGGTTCGGTGACCTCCCCCAAGGGTCGCCATTTGTACGGGTTCGGTGACCGCCCTCAAGGGTCCCTTAGTGGAATCACGGCTTTTTGCATTGTGCGAGGGCGTGAGGAGATTACGGTGGCCCTAGTGGCTTCTTGGGGAGCATTGTGCCTCCACACCGCTCCAAACGGAGATTAGCATCCGCAAGGGTGTGAACTTCGGGATACATCGTCGTCTCTGCGTGCCTCAGTTATCTCTTACACGAGCCCCTTTACTTATTCACTTTACTTTGTGATAGCCATATTGTTCTTTGTCATATATCTTGCTATCACATAGTTGCTTATATTGCTTAGCATAAGTTGTTGGTGCACATAGGTGAGCCTAGTTGTTTTAGGTTTTGTGCTTGACAAATTAACCGCTAGGTTTATTCCGCATTTGTTCAAGCCTAAACCGTAATTATTTTAAAACGCCTATTCACCCCCCCCTCTAGGCGACATCCTCGATCTTTCAGCGGGGTCCTAGCAGAAACTAAGGGATATTAAGGCCTCCTTTTAATAGAGTACCAGACCAAAGCATTAACACATAGTGAATACATGAACTCCTCAAACTATGGTCATCACCGGGTGTGGTCCCGATTATTGTCACTGGGGTGCGGATCATAACACATAGTAGGTGACTATAGATTGCAAGATAGGATCAAGAACTCACATATATTCATGAAAACATAATAGGTTCAGATCTGAAATCATGGCACTTTCGGGCCCTAGTGACAAGCATTAAGCATAGCAAAGTCATAGCAACATCAATCTCGAACATAGTGGATACTAGGGATCAAACCCTAACAAAACTAACTCGATTACATGATAAATCTCATCCAACCCATCACCGTCCAGCAAGCCTACGATGGAATTACTCACGCATGGCGGTGAGCATCATGAAATTGGTGATGGAGGATGGTTGATGATGACGACGGCGACGGATTCCCCTCTTCGGAGCCCCGAACGGACTCCAGATCAGCCCTCCCGAGAGAGTTTAGGGCTTGGCGGCGGCTCCGTATCGTAAAACGCGATGAATCTTTCTCCCTGATTTTTTTCTCCCCGAACACGAATATATGGAGTTGGAGTTGAGGTCAGTGGAGCTCCAGGGGGCCCACGAGGCAGGGGCGCGCCCCCACCCTCGTGGAAAGGGTGTGGGCCCCCTGGCCTTGATTCTTTCGCCAGTATTTTTTATTATCTCCAAAAATAATTTCCGTGAAGTTTCAGGTCATTCCGAGAACTTCTGTTTCTGCACAACGATAACACCATGACAATTCTGCTGAAAATAGCGTCAGTCCGGATTAGTTCCATTCAAATCATGCAAGTTAGAGTCCGAAACAAGGGCAAAAGTGTTTGGAAAAGTAGATACGACGGAGAAGTATCAGTAGTCATGTGAATTTGGTATTCGTTCGATATTTTCATGAGATGTATGTTATCTTTCCTCTAGTGGTGTTATGTGAACGTCGACTACATGACACTTCATCATTGTTTGGGCCTAGAGGAAGGCATTGGGAAGTAATAAGTAGGTGATGGGTTGCTAGAGTGATGAGCTTAAACCCTAGTTTATGAGTTGCTTCGTAAGGGGCTGATTTGGATCCATATGTTTCATGCTATTGTTAGGTTTACGTTAATACTTCTTTTGTAGTTGTGGATGCTTGCAATAGGGGTTAATCATAAGTGGAATGCTTGTCCAAGAAAGGACAACACCCAAGCACCGGTCCACCCACATACCAAATTATTAAAGTAAGGAACGCGAATCATATGAGCGTGATGAAAACTAGCTTGACGATAATTCCCATATGTCCTCGGGAGCGCTTTTCTCTATATAAGAGTTTGTCCAGGCTTGTCCTTTGCTACAAAAAGGATTGATCCATCTTGCTGCACCTTATTTACTTTCATTACTTGTTACTTGTTGCCAATTACCTTATCACAAAACTATCTGTTACCGATAATTTCAGTGTTTGCAAAGAATACCTTGCTGAAAACCGCTTATCATTTCCTTCTGCTCCTCGTTGGATTCGACACTCTTACTTATCAAAAGGACTACGATATATCCCCTATACTTGTGGGTCATCACTAATCTTGTGATTGGCATCTCGGCGCTACCTCCAACTGCCATGTCGTTGCTCGCCGGAAAACCACATCAAAGCGCTAGTGCACACCCCCAACTCGCCCAAGACGACACCTTCAGCAAGGTGACGGCGCGGATGCCGCACCGCTGCCGCCAAGCCCAGAACTGGCTAAGGTTTTCACCCGAGTATGAGAAGGGAGGGAGCGGGGATCGAACCTCGGCAGTGCCTCAGAAGGGGAACGCCAAGAAAGCGCCGCCGCCGTCGGAGCGGAAAGCCGCCAAAGATTTCTCTCGGACCGATATCGCATTCCGGCGTCCCCACCTTCCATGGATCTGGCGACCAGCGACCGCCACTGAACCACATCGAGCGGGAAAAAGCGAAGGAAGGGAGGAAGGACCTCCAGATCTAACTTCGTAGCAGGGGCACCAGCCACCCGCCGCGCGACCTGCGCCCGACGCCACCGCTCGTCGCCGAGGAGGAGCACCAACGAGCGCCGCTTGCAGTGGCGTCGTGACCACCCGAGGCCGCCGCTCCAAGCTCTCCGCGAGAAGACGAAGCAGCAAGGCCTCGCCGCCGCCTTCCTTGGCAGTCGCGCAGCCTTCGCCGACAAGTCGGCAACCCCTCTGGCGGCGGCTAGGAGTGGAAGGGAGGCGGAGGGGGTTCGGCGGCTAGGGTTGGGTCGCCGCCCGCGTCGCCACGAGCGGAGCGAAGCCACTAGTATGCTTTTCGATGTAATTTTATATTTTATTATCATTTTACATCGAGTTGTCTATCCGTTTACTAGCTTTTGTTTTTCTCGAGTTTAGGAAAGTTCAACGAGAGATTCAAGTGTCATGCGTGGATTAAAAGTTGACTTGTCCACCACAAAAAAAAAATTTGGCTCGTCAGTTTGGGGAAGAAATAGCTGCTCATGGGTTTTCAAACTCCATGAGCGCACCTCGAAATCAGCCACGCCTCCTTCAGTTTCCTCTCTCCCGTAGTATATACATCGGGGATTTCAATTCAAATCATTTTAGCTCGAAGATTTCGGTTTCAAGTGTGCTATGGTGACTGACACGTGGACGTGGGTCCCGGCATCACCAGGGAAGGGAATATGTAGCCTTTGACATGTGGGGTCCAAGTCTGAAACACGGCATGTCAGTCCGACGGCCTGGCCTCGTTTCGTTTCCCCTCCCCTCTCCGCCGCCATCGTTGCTGGCCTCCTCCGGCCACTGCACTGCGCACGGAATCCATCCCCACGTCCGTGATCTCATTCGCGCCGTACCCCGTACGAGCATGGCGGCGGTCTGCAGGGGCCGTGGCGGGGGCGGCGAGGGAGAAGGCGGTGCTCTCACGGAGGAGGAGGGGCAGCACAAATTCGGGCCATCTTCTCGATTTCAGTCCGCGCTTGGGGCTCGGCGGCGGCGCTCTGGTCCGCGCCGCCGGTGGGAAAGCACCGCAAGGTGAAGGAGAGGCAAGGAATGGACGACCTTCTGCTTAGTTTTCCTTTACCGATTTGCCTTCGGTGTGAGAGATTGTTCAGGTAGGAAATCGCCCCTGCTGGTCCCATAGTCACCAAGTCGGATGGTGGTATCATATTCTCGGTTTGGTTGCTGATAGAGACTTCCATTCTAACCTGGCATGGAATTTTCTAGTCATGAATGTGTGAAACAGTGCGTCCATGCTTTGTCCGGGTCCAAGGTGGGAACATGTTGTGCTGCAAATCACACTGCCACCCTTGATCCGTGAGCACCAGGGCTGGCACCATGTCCACACCTGCTTGGCCGGCAGCTTGGTCGAGAATTCAGGCCTGCTGCCGCTCTCTCTGTCGTTCCTCATGTCAAGAATCGTCGCGTCCTCATTAAGGATATCCTGATGTCATCGTCTAAACAGAGACCACCAATGAGGCTACCATCTTAAAAGCAACATGGGTTTGTTGGTCACTAGTGGGTAGTTGTGTAGGGAATTTCATAGTTTAGTTTCTCGAAAAGTATTATATGTTAAAAGGCTAAAGTTTGATACCTTATTCCTGAAGTAGACATTGGCATGCCTTATAAATGAAGGAGTAACCAAGCAGCTCCTAGTTACTTGTAGCTATGGCAGTTCAGATGACATGAGCACGTCGTTTCGGGGGATGTTTGTGCAACCGTCAAACGATGGCAGGATGATGGTGGTGGACATGAACTCAAGGTGCGTTAATCTCTACTAACTTTTGAGTCTTGTAAACAGTCTTGTTTTTAGAGTTCCGTCGAATTTTATCCAAGTGTTTTAGGTGGCTCATTCGAGGAGCTACATGGTGCTTGTTAGTTGATTTAAATGACAACAAGGATGATTCCCACAATCAACTTTTTATGGGTCGTATTTCTCCGTCCACCTTTTTCAACATCTCCTCACTCCTACCTGTAGTATGATGATTACTGTATGCCCGGATGGTGGAAGAGTATATCTGAAGTACAAAAATACCATAACCAATCCTAATCACTATTTGGGATGGATCTGAAGAAGGTGCCTGTTTTGTATCTCCTTATAACAGGTCATCTGTGACTAAATTTCAAAAAGAATAATTTATTGTGTAATAATTTTCAGAATTGACCATACGCGTAACATATTGTCCATATGCGATTGGGTTTTCTAGCATCCGCTTCAGTAGTTTAGGCAGCAGGTTCGTGGATCAAAAGCTTTCACATGATTGTAGGACTGTAGGATTCAGATATCTCAAATCTAATCAGATTAGTAAAAGACTAATCTTATTGTAGTAAATTTGTGTTGGCTGGAAGCCTGTAATTTCACTTATGTTGTTCTTTACTTACTTGCAGAAAGACAGTAGGCAAGTCCTGAGGGAGGGATTGAAGTATAATCGGTTAGGTAGTACTTGACATGACAAATGATTTTTCGCTAACATCAACTATTGGCTATCTAAAGATGCCCTTATTTTTTGTTTGCATGTAATCAAGATCTTCAACAAAGACAGCTAGCCAGACATGAATATTACTACAATCATGCAGTTTATCTTGGGGCTCATTGTTTGCAATGGACATGTCATCATCTGTGGCTCCCTGTATGGAAATGAGACAGACCAATTGTCACTGCTTGAATTCAAGAATGCAATCACCCTCGATCCAAAGCAATCCTTGATGTCCTGGAATGACAGTACCCACTTTTGCAATTGGGAAGGTGTTCATTGCAGGATGAAGAATCCATACCGTGTTACTTCTCTTAACCTTACAAATCAAGGTTTAGTCGGTCAAATCTCTCCTTCACTTGGAAATCTAACATTCCTAAAACATCTACTCCTACCGACAAATGGGTTTACTGGGACAATTCCTCCATCCCTTGGTCATTTGCATCGCCTTCAAAACCTCTACCTGAGCAATAATACACTGCAAGGGAGGATACCTAGTCTGGCAAACTGTTCCAACCTCAAGGCTCTATGGCTGGATAGAGATCAACTAGTTGGACGAATTCCTGCAGACTTGCCTCCTTACCTTCAAGTGCTGCAACTTTCAGTTAACAATCTGACTGGAACCATCCCTGCTTCTCTTGCTAACATCACAGTGCTAAACCAGTTTAACGTTGCGTTTAATAATATTGAGGGCAACATCCCGAATGAGATTGCAAAGTTACCTGCGCTCCATATTCTGAACGTGGGTAGCAATCAATTGACAGGCATGTTTCAACAGGCCATCTTGAACCTTTCTACTCTTGTTACCCTTAACCTTGGTCCAAATCATTTAAGTGGTGAGGTACCATCCAATCTTGGTAACTCTCTACCCAGTCTCCAAAACCTCGCATTAGCCGATAACTTCTTTCATGGAAAAATCCCATCTTCTTTGATCAACGCATCCCAGATACACATTTTTGATATATCAAAAAATAATTTCACGGGATCGGTGCTTCCGTCCATTGGCAAACTTTCCGAACTCACATGGTTAAACCTTGAGTTCAATAAACTCCAAGCACGTAACAAGCAAGATTGGGAGTTTATGAACAGCTTAACCAATTGTACTAAGCTAAATGCCTTCTCGGTAGAGGGGAATCATCTAGAAGGCCACATACCAAGTTCATTATCCAACCTTTCCATTCAGCTTCAACATCTATATTTGGGGCGGAATCAATTGGAAGGAGGTTTCCCTTCTGGCATAGCGAACCTTCCGAACCTGATTGTTTTAGGAATGAATAGCAATCGATTTACAGGTACCATTCCCCAATGGTTAGGAGCTCTAAAAAATTTGCAAATACTAGGTTTAGCTGACAACATCTTTACAGGGTTTATTCCATCCTCCCTTTCCAATTTATCTCAATTGGCATATCTCCTTCTAGACTCGAACCAATTTGTTGGCAACATACCACCAAGCTTTGGAAATCTTCAAAACCTTGAAATATTGAACATGTCCAGCAACAATCTTCATGGTTTAGTACCAAAGGAGATCTTTAGAATTCCAACACTAAGGGAAATTTATTTATCTTTTAACAACTTCAATGGACAACTTCCTACCGACATCGGTAATGCCAAACAACTCAGAAATCTAGAACTCTCTTCAAATAGACTATCTGGAGATATTCCTAGCACTTTGGGTGAGTGTGCAAGTTTGGAAAATATCAAGTTGGACTGGAATGTTTTCAGTGGAAGCATCCCCACTTCATTAAGCAAAATAAGTAGCCTAAAAGTTCTTAGTGTTTCCCACAATAACATTACTGGATCAATTCCAGTGTCTCTTGGCAACCTACAATATCTTGAGCAACTAGATCTGTCATTCAACCATCTCGAGGGGGAGGTCCCAAAAGAAGGAATCTTCAAGAATGTAACTGCTCTGCGGATCGAAGGAAATCATGGGCTTTGTGGTGGGGCTCTGCAGTTACACTTAATGGCATGTTCTGTTATGCCTTCAAATTCAACAAATCACAAACTGTTTGCTGTACTCAAAGTGTTAATTCCAATAGCTTGCATGGTCTCACTTGCTATGGTCATACTTCTCTTATTGTTCTGGAGGGGGAGACATAAGAGAAAATCCATGTCGTCGCCATCACTTGATAGAAATCTTCCCAAAGTTTCTTTCAGTGATATTGCTAGAGCAACAGACGGGTTCTCAACGTCCAGCATAATTGGAAGAGGGAGATATGGTACTGTGTATCAAGGAAAACTATTTCAAGATGGAAATTATGTTGCCATAAAAGTCTTCAACCTGGAGATAAGGGGAGCACCAAATAGCTTCATTGCAGAATGTAATGTCTTAAGAAATGTGCGGCATCGTAATCTGGTTCCTATACTAACCGCATGCTCAAGCATTGATTCTGATGGAAATGATTTCAAGGCTCTAGTGTATAAGTTCATGCCTCGAGGAGACTTGCATGGACTACTGTACTCAACTCAAGACTATGAGAGCTCTTTAGATTTGATACATATTACAGTAGCTCAAAGGCTAAGCATTGTTGTGGATATAGCAGATGTACTGGAGTACCTACACCATAACAACCAAGGAACTATTGTTCATTGTGATATGAAGCCTAGCAACATTCTTTTGGATGACAACATGACAGCTCATGTTGGAGATTTCGGTCTTGCAAGGTTCGTAGTTGATTCAACGGTATCATCATCTGATGACTCATACTCAGCCTCTTCAATTGCGATAAATGGAACTATTGGATATGTTGCTCCAGGTAATTCCAATTTTCATATCTTCGTATTGTATTATTTAAACTGAGAGTAACTTCTGCTCATACTAACACCGGAATTACACTATTGTTGCATGTGAACTACAGAATGCGCAACAGGTGGTCATATTTCGACTGCTAGCGATGTCTACAGCTTTGGAATTGTTCTATTTGAGATATTCTTACGGAAGAGGCCGACAGATGATATGTTCAAAGATGGACTAAACATTGTGAAATTTGTTGAAATAAATTTTCCTGCCAGGATATCAGAAATTATTGAACCTGAAGTACTTCAAGATCAGCCCGAGTTTCCTGAAGAAACTCTAGTGGTCGTGAAGGAAAATGACCTGGACTGTGTAAGTTCAGTGCTAAACATTGGGCTTCGCTGCACCAAACCATACCCGAACGAGCGCCCCAACATGCAGGAAGTGGCTGCAGGGCTGCATGGAATCAAGGAAGCTTATCTCAGAGGGTACTAAGGTAATCACCATTTTTAGTGTATGGTGCTGCAGTGTTATTTATAGTCTACACAAGGTTTTATCACTCACTACATTTGGCAGCACTGTATTTTTGGAGTTTTCAGAGAATCCCTTTCTGTTTAGAAACCATAGTTTTAAATACTTTGATGCATTTAGTATTTGGTGTCAAGAAAAACTGATGTTTATAAACTGTAGTATTCCTGAAACCGTGGTTTTTCTGCTGTATTTCAAAAAGAGGCCCCGGCCACTTTTTTCTAAACCGAGAAACGCGAGCGCCTCGTTGTTGCTCCCCTGCTATTTTTTCTAGCGAGTCCATCCATCTTCTTCTGGCCGCGATGTCACCTGCAAACCCATTAGCATAATTTTTCAAGTGAGGTATCCAGTCAGTAAGTAGATTGGTTTTTCTAGGAGACTACCTGGCCATGGGCCGGGCCGGGCCGGGCTTGGGCCGGGCCTTAAAAAGCCCACGGCAGAAAACTGAGGCCCAGGCCCTACCATCGGGCCTACTTTTCAAGCCCAAGCCCGGCCCATCTTGTAAAAAGCCCTTAGGGCTTAGGGCCATGGGCCGGGCCTCTTCCTTAAAATGCCAATATGCCAAGCCCAAGCCCGTCCAGGCCCTGCTGGTGGGCCCAAAACTCAGGCCCAAGCCTGGCCCACGGGCAAGCCTTTAGGGCCGGGCCTGGGTGGGCCGACAGGGCTGGGCCGGAGATGGCTGAGATACCCGGTCGATCGGGCCCATCAGGCATTAGCAAATTCCATGCGCGCGTAGTGTGGTACGATCAATCGCTTCGGCAACTTTCCAGGTCAGTGATCAGCTAGCCATACGCGGCTGCCGGATTTCCTCTTCCCACCGGAGCCCTCGACCATCGCATCGTGCACACATACTTCACATCCTTCGTAGAAGTGCAGGAGGCAGGGTACACTTCCTTCACATCCTTTGTAGAAGTGCATCAGGAGGCAGGGAGAGACATACAAGGGATAGCTCTAGACTGCTACGGATCCTAACACTAGATGCGGATGTGTTGTCATCGTCCAAGGCGAGGATGCATGCAGCCAGCGGCTGTTAGCACACGCTGATTTATCGGGTCATGTAGCTAGTTAAGTGTAGCTGAGTTAGGTCTAGCTGTCATCCATGCGTATCTGTCGGTCAAAATTACGGCAAGACAATGCTGGCCAAACACTTGGGTAGTATCACCAAAACTGTTAAAAATGACAGTTTTGAGAAATCAAAGTATTCATTGCCCGCGCGTTGGAATACCTAAGTTTTGGAGTACTGTGGTTTTGAAAAAACTGTGCTACCAAACTAGGCCTGTATTTGCCATTCTTTTCCAAATAAGAAACACTACTCTTGTAACTGGCGTGAGTACATAAGCTGCGATGTGATCTTGCAGTTTGCTGGCAGGTACGTTCTTGGAAAATGAATATTGAGAGTAAATCACGACGTGCTGGGTGGGCAGCACGCTTTGCTTGTGCTGCTCCTCAAGACAGAGCTTCCTCCCTGATGATGTCTCCCATGCTGTTTGGGTGACAGATCTGTTTAATTCGGGATAACCTCTTGACTCTTTGTTGTACCTTTTCTGTGTGGAATCAGCCAACTTTTATTAGTAGTTTGAATTAAGGTTACATGGTTGGCATGATGCTAGTACTATGTAATATTACATCCGTCCCGAATTACTTGTCTTTGATTTGTCTAGATAGGGAGTATGATGTAGTAGTATGCCCGGGCAAGTATTGTAGAGCTGGCAACTATTTCTTATAGCCTAAATCTACATCCCATATCTGTTTTCTTGATTTATGTTTGTACCAAGTTTGTTGTTCGGACATTTCATAAATTGAAGGTTTGAGGTCGAATTCCTCATCTTATACATTATTTTGTTATAAAGAAGTGAATTATCCAAATTCCCTGTGTAATCCAATTTGGAGTTGGTTCACACTTCACTTACACCAAGTCTGATGCTTGTTAACAAATCTCGATTGTCGTTGCTAGCTGTGATTGTTTGATTCTCGGTAGATCGACGTGTGCCTCTAATACCTGACCTCGTTGATGATAACAAAGGCCGACTGGCCGGTAGTGACAACTAGAGTTCACACAAGTGGAGCAAGAGGAGGAAGAAGAAGAGAGAAAGACAACGACTAGCAAAAAAAGGGACAATTAAACCCATAAGGAGAAAGAAGGGGCGGCATGTGGGCTATGCCACGTGGAGCTCTCACCAGTTGGATGACGTGAGAAACATTTTTTTAAGATGATGAAGGTGAGGATATTTTTTTTAGAAATGTTTTCCTTTGTTTTTTTAGATGAAGGTGACCGGTGCACTATGCCATGCGGCACTCGCTGGTTGGATGAGGTGAGGAAAGGTTTTTTTAGATGGAGATGAGGTTTCTTAGAAAGGTTTTCATTGTTCTTTTAGATGGGGTGAGGGTTTTTTTTAGATGGGGGTGAGGAAATGTTTGTGTTTTTCAAGATGGACATGACCTTGTTTTCTTTCTTTTTTCCTAAGATAAAGCTGGCGGAAACGAGTGCACAACTTCATCTCAAAAAGTGCGCAACGGCACGCTCGAATCTTTGAATCACTAGTTCAGGATGTTCAACGAGCTCGGGCATGGTGGGTAAAAGGTTATGTGACGATGCCATGTACCCGCGGTACCTGAAGCGAGTTTTGTTGTAATGGGCCGTCCATTTAGCTTAATACTTTTTCTTCTGCATAATAATCACGTTCACATCGTTTGTTTATTTTTCTTACCGGTTTTGGGAAGGTTTAACTGATTTTCTAGGCGGTTTTCTCTGGTTTTTTCTTGGACGGGTTTCGTCCGGTTTTTTTTTTCTCTTTTCTTTTTCAATTCGTGAACTTTTCAAATTTAAAAAACTACAAACTCATAAAAAAATTGAATTCGTGAACACTTTTGAAATCCATGAACTTTTTCAAATTCACTAATTATTTTGAAATTCATGAACTTTATTTGAACTGCAGAACCCACAAACTATTTTCAAATTTGTTTACATTTTGGAAACCTGTGAACCTTTTTCTAATTCATGAACTTCTTTGAATTTCGTGAATTTTCTAAATTCATTATTTTTGAATTCCATGAACTTTTTTCAAATTTACGGACCCCACAAACTATTGACAGATTTGTGAACTTTTTTGAAACTCTCAAAATATTTTAAATTCCCAAACTTTTTCTAAATCCGCAAACATTTTTTTGAATCCGCAAAACCCATTCAGATCTAATATTATTTTTTAAACCCGTGAAGTTTTCACATATTCATTATTTTTTTGAAATCCGTAAACTTTTCTGAAATCCGAAAACTCGTTTCAAATTCACAAAGTTTTTTTCCAAATTTGTGCACTTTTTAATGCATGAACTATTTCCAAATCTTCGAATTGTTTTTCAAATTCATGCACTTTTTTAAACTTGCGAACATTGTTTCGAATTAGTGAACACCTTCAAAAATTTATGAACCTTTTTGTAAATCCGTGGACATTTTCTCATTTCATTTAAAAAAAGTTAATAAGCGACCCGAATAAACAACGCGGGCAACAAAAAATGGGCTGGCAAGTAACCAGATCTGACGACCAAGCGATTGAGTGCTATTGGGCCGCGACTACTTAGCCGCGCGCCAGCGCCAGAGCGCCTATTGGGCGCTAAAGGCATTGGGGATGAGCTATCCTCCATAAACCACCTTAGCCAACTAGGTTTTCCATGTAACCTTAAGAATCATCCTCTTTAATCACCACCTCTTGATACACCAACACCTACGATCATCACTCCTACAATCATCATTGTACTTTGTACACCTCCATCAATTACTCCCTCCATTCTAAAACATAGTGCACCCGCGCTTTCCGAGGTCTGGCTTTGACCATAATTTAACCAACAAGACCGATTGCGGCGGGAGAAAAAATTATATAATTGAAAACTTCTTTTGAATACGAATTCACTGGTATAACTTTTGCTCCCATCGTAGCCGATCTCATTGGTTAAATTTATGGTCGAAGTTGAAGCACGAAAATAGAGGAAGCACTATATTTTAGAACAAAGGGAGTAATAAACACAAGCCTGAAGTAGTGTTTTACCTCTACCGAGAGGGACTGAACATGTGTAAACTTTATGTCCCTATTTCCCATCTTGATCTTCCGGCTACAACAACACCCTGTCGGAAGGTCTGCCGGATTTCACACTGCCAATGGCACACTAGGCAGGTGCTGTGCTAGTTGGAGCTAGGGTCCAGATGTGATCTGCGTTCAACCACGACTTTTGCGCGTTGGGTCAGATCTTCGTACTCGGGTCCGTCACTTTCATCGCGGACTCGTCAGGACGGGTTGGCCCCGTCTCTCCTCTTGCCGAGGGCCACGCTCTCATCTTTGAGAACATGGAGTTCGTCATCGGCCAACATGGTGAATCCCAGCTTCACGATCCGGCAGCCTGTCGAGTCGAGGACCGACAATCTTCTTTAACCCACCCACCTCCCACTTCATCGCTACCTTGGAGTCCATCTACACGATCTTGGAAGAGGAAGTGTCCAACGAGGATGAGAGCTCCAACAATTGCCCGGAGGCGATCCTGGCAACCAATCCGATGATGCCTACATGGTGCACATCTAGTACGAAATTGGTGGCAGCGGCAACAAGAACCGCAACACCGAGGAGGAAGACGAGTTCGACTTTGACATTGTCTCAGCCAATCCCGAGGTCCTCTGGACGCTGGTCACCGACGCAGACGACAACTCCAAGAAATTGGAGGTGGAGCGGAAAAAGATGCAGCTTATCCACCTCTGTACGCACCTTGAGCGCGACCGCATCATGGAGATGCAAAGTCGTCTGATCGTCTCCATCCAGCACAACCAAATCCAACAGATCAACATCCCCTCCAACACCGACCTCGCAGGTCTGGCAAGCCGAGAGGGAGTGGCTAGCACCGGTATCGATGATGCGGGTGTTGCCACCCTAGCTGCACCAAACGCGCCCGCTGCAGGCGTGACTCTGCCAACCCCGTGCAAAACCTGATGGCGGTTGCTAAAGAGATAGCCAACAACAAGATTTCGGCGGATCATCCGACGGTGGCCAAGCTGGCCGCTACCTGGAACTACTTCCGTATCGCAGTGTTGTAGCAACAACAATACACCATCTGGCGCGGAGTAGGACGCAAGAACTATATCTCGCTTATAGCGAGGCTACGTTCCGTCTCACCTGAAGACTTTCCTGCGCTCGTATAGTACTGGGTTGGCCCATTTTTCAGAGCACGTTTGATCGCTCATTGTATGTTGGTTTATTTGGTGGTTGTATGTTGCTGCTGTTTTTTTGTTTCTTTTTTTTTCTTCTTTCGATTTCTTTGTTTCTTCTCTGTTCTTTTATGTTTCTTCACTGTTTTTCTTTGTTCTTTTGCCGCTTTTCCTATTGCTTTCATGGTTTTTTTCTTTTCTTTCTTCTTTTTCCTTTATTTCTTTCTCGGTTTTCACTGCTTTTTTCCTTTTCTTATTTCTTCATTTTCGTTTTTCATCGGTTTCTTTTCCGTTCAACACATGTTAAATTTTTTTTGGTACACATTCAACATTTTTGTTATACATCTGAAACATTTTTTATATATACGGTTATCTTTTTGAAATACATGATTAACATTCTTTGAGAACTTATTTCTTATGTCTGCCTTTTCCCATACACATTGTACAGTTTTTCTATATATCTAATAAATTTTCCAATACACATTAACATTTTTTTAATACAAGGTCAACATTTTTATACACATTTTTATTTTTTTTCAAATGCTTGATTAATATTTTTAATATACAAGATTAACATTTTTTGGATACATGGTCAACATTTTTTCTATACACATTTAACATTTTTTCGAATGCTTGATTAACATTTTTTTTCAAATGCAAGATTAACATCTTTTGAATACATGTTCAACATTTTTTATACACATTTATCTTTTTTCAAATGCTTGATTAATATTTTTCGAATACTTGTTTACATTTTTTTCAAATGCTTGATTAAAAATTAAATACATGTTAACTTTTCACACACATTGTATATATTTTTCATATACAAGACAAACATTTTCTCTATGCACATTTAATATTTTTCAAACTCTTGGTACTTTTTTTTTCGAAATGTTTATGTAAAATGTTTTAAATATATTTTATTTATAATATTTGGAAGAATAAACAAGAGTAAAAAAATATAGCTAAAAAGAAAACAACAAATAAAAAAACAAGAAAAACAAGGATGTGTCCTCCAGCACACCTGTGCTGGCCCGTCTTGCGCTGCCCTTGACACGAGGGTTCGCCTCTCGCTATAAGCGAGACATAGTTGAGCCCCGCTATGGTTTTCAATCTACGGAAAATAAAAATCTCGGCCGTTGGTTGTTGACTGTTGCTCCGTTAAGGCTGAGCTTTTTCTGCTGTTCTCGCCGCTTGTGGCTGATCTGTTTTTGGATCATTTGGTAATTGCCTATAACTGCAAACCAATTGTGGATGACATCAAAGGGGGTTGGGAGGCCCCCATACAACTATTGGAAAGAGATAAACATGAGAGAAGTCTGTTTTGCTAGCTGTGATTTTATGTTCGAAGGTCAAGCTTCGAATCAGGAGGCACATTGTTCAGTTTTAATAAAGTTTGGGATCCCTAAGAAAACAGAATGAATGAAAGTGCATGTGAATGTTAGTCTTTTCTTTTCTTTTTTGTGAATTGCATGTGAATCTTAGTTAGAATAATTCCGAAAACCAGTAGCCAGCTAAACATGTAGTATGCTTTTTAGTGTATCATATATTCATATGTATGTGTAAAATTAACACGTATGCTGCAGTCGAAGCCGGATATCTTGTTTTCATACAGCTTTGAGGTGTATAAAGCTACCCGAGTCATTTTTCCAGATGATCTAAATGTCGAAACTTAGTTCTAACGACATACCTGTTCACTAAACATGTAAACAATAATGCGGGAATGCACCTTCCGGGCAATTTGGCATCTTGACTAGCTGCATATACATATCTCCACATGCGTGTCTGTTTTCCGTTTATATGTTTGAATACATAGGTTTTGGATGCGGTACCGTGGACATTTCCGATGGAACATTTTTTAAAATTCCAGAACATTTCTTGAAAACATGAAATTTTTTGGATTGGTGAACACAATTTTTGAAAACACAAACATTTTTTAAAAATTCCAGAATATTATTTGAAAATGCAAACATTTTTTGAATTGTTTAACAAACTAGCCTTATATACAAAAGGATATGACTCAAAAGGGTGTGTTGCATTTGTATGCAACTATGAGATTTCAAAAAAGGTGGGGAACTAACTCAAAGGGTTAGGAACTAAAAGTCATATAAATTGTGGCTTAAAAAACACATGCAAACTTGGGTCCCTCCGACTCGCTAGTATATCTTAAAAAAAAGCAAAAATGGGTCGAAGATGGGCTTGCAACTGAGATATTTGAAAAAATGGGTTACCCCCCCCCCCCCTCCCCCCTAGAAAAACAATGTTGAGAAGCTTAAAAGGGCAAAAGGAAAAGAAAAGGTGGGCTAGTAATTGTAGGGTCCGTACTCACAATTTGCAAATTAAAGATGAAACTGTACCTGGAATAAAAAGTGGTTGCTCACCCCACTTGCAAGTTGACGTGAACTTGTGATTGCGACAGAAAAAAAACTTGAAACCAGCTGCAGGTCAGTAATGGACTTGCAACTGGGGTGCAGAATACAAATATTGACAACCTAATCACAAAAACGAGGGTTGGCTTGTAACTAAGGAAACAAAAAAGGTTAAAAAACCCCCATTGCAAGTAGAGGGTGGGCTTACAACTAGGAGTGTAGAACAAAAAAGGGTCAATGCTAGTTGTAAGCCGATGGTGGCCTCATGATCATGTCCTCCAAATGCATGATACATTGCCCTCCTAACGCGCTGGCTTTGGCGGATCGCAAATGGGGAGGGCGGCCTTTGGCTTCACATCATCCGGAACAAATACCTACGGGACCAGCCGCTTGCCTTCTGCCAGAGGTCTGGTGGGTCCCAGTTCTGACAGTTCGTCATCCAGCTGCTCCCGGTCCTCCGCATTGGGACCTCCATCGCAGTTGTATCTGGGGCATCCACTCTGTTCTAGTTCGACCGGTGGGTTGGGGATGCCCCATTCGTGGCCCGCTTTTTGGACTTGTTCTCCGTTGCCGTGGAACCTAGAGTCTCCGTCGAGGTGGCCCTTATTGACTTAGGGCACCTCGCGTTCCGGCGGCCATTTGGGCCTCCAAAACTAATCGCCTGGCGTGAGCTCCTTGAGTCTATCATTCTACATGAGCCGGATTTGGAGCAGGCGAACGATCGCATCTCTTGGCACCTAGAGCCCTTGGGCAATTTCTCCATGAAGTCTCTGTACCAGGCCATCGCTACCTCACCTGGACCTGAGCCCCTTGGGCTAATCTAGTCGATTAGACTCCCTCCAAAGATCAGGATCTTCCTGTGGAATGGATCCGAGGCCATGTCCCTCCCGGTGTTGAGGTGCTAAAGCAGAATGGCCCGGGCGATGGGATATGTCCTCTGTGTGGGATGGAAGAAGACTCGAACCACATCTTCTTTTCGTGTGTATCCGCACAGTTCCTCTGGAGTAGCGTCCGCGAGGTGGTTGATGGTCGTTGTGAAGGAAATATGCCCTAGAGGCAATAATAAAGTTGTTATTTATATTTCCTTATATCATGATAAATGTTTATTATTCATGCTAGAATTGTATTAACTGGAAACTTGATACATGTGTGAATACATAGACAAAATACAGTGCCCCTAGTAAGCCTCTACTAGACTAGCTCGTTGATCAAAGATGGTTAAGTTTCCTAACCATAGACATGCGTTGTCATTTGATGAATGAGATCACATCATTAGGAGAATGATGTGATGGATAAGACCCACCCGTTAGCTTAGCATAATGATCGTTAGGTTTTATTACTATTGCTTTCTTCATGACTTATACATATTCCTTTGACTATGAGATTATGCAACTCCCGAATACCGGAGGAACACCTTGTGTGCTATCAAGCGTCCAAGCGTAATCGGGTTCTTATAAAGATGCTCTACAGGTGTCTCCGAAGGTGTTTGTTGGGTTGGCATAGATCGAGATTAGGATTTGTCACTCCGAACATCGGAGAGGTATCTCTAGGCCCTCTCGGTGATGCACATCATAATAAGCCTTGCAAGCAATGTGACTAATGAGTTAGTTATGGGATGATGTATTACGGAACGAGTAAATAGACTTGCCGGTAACGAGATTGAACTAGGTATGAAGATACCGATGATCGAATCTCGGGCAAGTAACATACCGATGACAAAGGGAATAACGTATGTTGTCATTGCGGTTTGATCGATAAAGATCTTCGTACAATATGTAGGAACCAATATGAGCATCCAGGTTCCGCTATTGGTTATTGACCAGAGATATGTCTCAGTCATGTCTAGTTCTCGAACCCGTAGGGTCCGCATGCTTAACGTTCGATGACGATTTGTATTACGAGTTATGTGCTTTGGTGACCGAAGATTGTACGAAGTCCCGGATGAGATCATGGACATGGCGAGGAGTCTCGAAATAGTCGAGAGGTAAAGATTGATATATTGGACGATAGTATTCGGACACCGGAAGTGTTTTGGAATGTATTGGGTACGTATCGGAGTACCGAGGGGGTTACCGGACCCCCCCCCGGGAAGATATGGGCCATATGGGCCATAGGAGGGAGAAAGGGCAGCCCACAAGGGGTGGCCGCGCCACCCCATGGGGAGTCCGAATTGGACTAGGGGAGGGGGCGGCGCCCCCCTTTCCTTCTTCTCCTCCCTCTCCTTCCCCCTTTCCCCCTCCGATAAAAGGAAGGGGGGCTGAATTGGACTAGGAGCCCAAGTGGGACTCCTCCCACTTGGAGCGCCCCTAGGCCGGCCTCCTCCCCTCTCTCTCCTTTATATACGGGGGCAGGGGGGAACCTCTAAGATACATCAATTGTTCTTAGCCGTGTGCAGTGCCCCCTCCACCGTTTACTCCTCCAGTCATATTGTCGTAGTGCTTAGGCGAAGCCCTGCGCGGATCACTTCACCATCACCGTCATCACGCCTTCATGCTGACGAAACTCTCCCTCGACACTTTGCTAGATAAGGAGTTTGAGGGACGTCATCAAGCTGAACTCGTGCAGAACTCGGAGGTGTCGTACGTTTGGTACTTGATCGGTTGAATCGAGAAGACGTTCAACTACATCAACCGCGTTAAACTAACGGTTCTGCTTTCGGTCTACGAGGGTATGTAGACACACTCTCCCCCTCTCGTTGCTATGCATCTCCTAGATAGATCTTGCGTGAGCGTAGGAATTTTTTTGAAATTGCATGCTACGTTCCCCAATAGTGGTATCAGAGCCAGGTTTATGCGTAGATGATATGCATGAGTAGAACACAAAGAATTGTCGGCGATCATGGTCATACTGCTTACCACCAATGTCTTATTTTGATTCAGTGGTATTGTCGGATGAAGCGGCCCGGACCAACCTTACATGACCACGTTCATGAGACCGGTTCCACCGACAGGCATGCAACTTGTTTTGCATAAAGGTGGCTGGCGGGTGTCTGTTTCTCCAGCTTTAGTTTAATCAAATTTGACTACGGCCGGTCCTTGTTGAAGTTAAAACAACAAACTTGATGAAACATCATTGTGGTTTTGATGTGTAGTAGAGAACGGTTCTTAACAGAAGCCCGTAGCAGCCACGTAAAACTTGCAACCACTGGTGCGCGCCGGTCCTAAACAAACGGTTTTAACCCCTTTCCGCGACGGCATTTGGAACCGTCGCCAAGTGAGTGTGTGCGATAGGGTGTCCTTCCCACACGACCCAGAAATCGTCGGGGATAGGCCCTCCTGGGACCCAGGCTGGGGCCGTGTGCGATCGGGCGAGGCATCGAAACCCAATCATTTCCGTAGGTATGTACATCCCACATGGTAATCCGAGAAAATCATTTCCGTAGGTATGTACATCCCACACGGTAATCCGAGAAAATCATTTCAGAGGGTACGCATACCCCCACGGTGAATCCTAGAAAAATATTTCCGTTCGTATGTATATCACACACAGTCAATCCAAGGAATACGTTTCCATTCTTATGTACACCCCACACAGTCAATCCAGGGAAAACGTTTCCGCTCGGATGTAAATCCCACACAGTTTTATGTGTAGGCTCGTGTGTGAAAGGTGTAACTATCACACACGGTCTTCCTTGGTTAACTGTTTGCTTTTATCAACTATATCACACACGATTTGATGAAGAAAACTGTGTGGCATTGGGCTATCCATCGCAAGCACTTTTACTGCTAAAACCGTTTGCAAAGGTCCATGACACATTTAGCAGGTTTATTAGTTTACAATTAATACTTTCAGTATTACGCAAATTCACATTTCATACCGAACAGTGTTTGCCAATTTCATATCAGGCACATAAATATATTATAACATCACAGTACGGTAGCTACATGAAAACAACACAGTACAACATATAGCTAGTTCGACTTCATAAGAACAATATATTCATTTCCCTAATCGAGATCATCCAGGCTCGTCTTATCCACCTCTGCTTTTAGTTCAGTAAGAACCCGTTTTGCACGGGACAATTGGGAAAGTGCCTCCTCCTTCGCCAACACCATCTTAGCAAAGTCTGATTTAAAAAATCTGAGTTCATTCTCCACCTTCAACTTTTTATCCCGCATCTTGAAATATGCTTCAGTGTTGACAAGACTTTCTCTAAGCCTACGTGTGTTCACTTACTCATACATGCTCCAGAGCTTCGTTAGGCTCATCTTCAAAGACTGTTGGCACTCTTGATCAACCCACTCCAAGTAAGAACACTTCCGTTCATCCTATAATATTTAAAACTAGATCAGTAACAATTGTAGGGGAAACGGGTTTATAGCAACATAGAAAATCACCAATGCTTATTTTGAAAAACTGAAGAAACATGTTAACTATGACATATCTTATCAAAAAGATCAATGTGCAAATGAAATAATTGGTACTGAGACAACAACCAAATTTTGGAACATCAGAAGCTATAACTAACTACAATGACACTACAAGTTCTTACTCATGTACAATAAATAACAAATTGAACATTTTACGGGGAAGGTAAATATAACTGCAACAACATAGTGACAGTGTTTCGATGACAACAAATTGATACTAACAGGTGTGTACATGCACAAATTTAGTAACATAGAACTAATAGCACTAAGGCCGTCCACTATGTATGCCAAAACTGGTATAAAGACAACTGTTGCTACATCTCACACCGGTGCCTGGCTGGCGAGCCGATGCGTGGAAAAAATTCAGGACCGGACTCGAGCACGTAGTTGCTCCGATGCCCGATTCCTTTGTGCCATAAAGATTTAGTATTTTACTGCTTGGCTGCTCGGATGTGTGGACCAAAGTTGGCTGCACAAACTGCTGAAGCGGTGCCAAATAATTTTCTAATGGCACCGCTAATGAGATGGCAACAATTTAAGATACTAGGTACAAACTGTGACACTGTCTTAGGATGCGTTTGGTTGAAGGTGTGGTATGAATGGATTGGGACCGTGACAGTGTCTGAATCACATCTAACAAATGATTTGTAACAACGGAAGAGGTCTAATCTTCTCTCCACATGCCATAAACTTCCTCCTAGTGTCCACAGAATCAAACGCAAGTAGCTCCACGCATGGGGATTGATGGTGACAACGAGCAGATAGATCTTCAGCCACCTCGCTCCATTCATTGCCACCGATGGTCTTAGGGAGATACAAGAGGAAGAAACGACTCAAATCGACCTCCGTGTAAAAATCCTCCATTCCAAGTCATAGCCCGAGAGAGAGAAGAGAGGCATACCCGGGTGGTGAAGGAGTAGTCGCTAGAGGAGGAACCGCTGGAGATGTCTTTGAAGAAGACCATGGCGACCCCGGCGGTAGGATGCGAGACAGCAAGAGCGAGGAAGCGGCTATAGCTTAGCAAGGAAGGAAGGAAGGAAGGAAGGAAGGAGGAAACAGGGGAAATGTGACTTTTGGTCGGGGAGAAAAGGGGGTGCGGAAGGGGGAAGGGGGGTGGGGGTAGATATTTTGGCGGTAGGCCAAAATTTTGGAAATGTGGAGGGAAACTTTGCGCGCGGTGCCGCCGGACCATTCACTTTGAACGATTGTGTGCATCGCAAACGATTATTCTGCTTTACGTGCATGGGATGAGTTTGATAATTCAAAATTTTGGTCTCAAGGCATGGGCACATTCACTTTGAACGCGCGCGGTGCCGCCGTACCATTCACTTTGAACGATTATGTGCAACGCAAACGATTCTTCTGCATTACACGCATGGGATGAGTTTGATAATTCAAATTTTGGTGGAAATTTCCCCGGGTACGTCATTGCATAATTTAACATCGCTTGCTGATTTGGGCACACAAATGAGCGTACAACAGACATACCACACTTACTTAATTGAGCAATTTTAGTAATTACACAGAGCCAATTGACCTAAACATTGCTCTAACAAAAGACCATCATTAAAAACAAAGCCTAAGTACGCATAATTAAAAATCCGTCGCCACGCCGGCCTATGCATCGCTAGTGTGAGATGAGACGTCGATGACTTGTCCTGGCGACATGCTGCCGTTGGTGGACTCCGCGTCCCCCTGCTGAAGTCGACCGCGTCCTCGTCCTCGTCCTCAATGCCACCCTCAAGGTTGTAGTATGATACGTCTCCAACGTATCTATAATTTTTGATTGCTCCATGCTATATTATCTACTGTTTTGGACTATATTGGGCTTTATTTTCCACTTTTATATAATTTTTGGGACTAACCTATTAACCGGAGGCCCATCCCAGAATTGCTGTTTTTTGTCTATTTCAGTGTTTTGGAGAAACAGAATATCAAACGGAGTCCAAACAGAATAATCCTTTCTGGAGCGTGATTTTCTTCCCGAATATGACCCAGGAGACTTGGACCCTATGCCAAGGAAGCTTCGAGGTGGGCACGAGGTAGGGGGGCGCGCCCTACACCCCGAGGTGCGCCCCCACCCTCATGGGCCCACCGAAGCTCCACCGACGTACTTCTTCCTCCTATATATACCCACGTACCCCCAACCGATCGTAACAGGAGCCAAAACCTAATTCCACCGCCGCAACTTTCTCAGATCCATGAGATCCCATCTTGGGGCCTGTTAGGAGCTCCACGGAGAGGGCCTTCATCACGGAGGGCTTCTACATCATCATAGCCTCTCCGATGAAGTGTGAGTAGTTTACCTCGACCTTCGGGTCCATAGTTATTAGCTAGATGGCTTCTTCTCTCTTTTGGATCTCAATACAATGTTCTCCCCCTCTCTTGTGGAGATCTATTCGATGTAATCTTCTTCTTTTTGCGGTGTGTTTGTTGAGATCGATGAATTGTGGGTTTATGATCAAGTCTATCTATGAATAATATTTGAATCTTTTCTGAATTCTTTTATGTATGATTGGTTATCTTTGCAAGTCTCTTCGAATTATCCGTTTGGTTTGGCCAACTAGATTGGTAGTTCTTGCCATGGGAGAAGTGCTTAGCTTTGGGTTCGATCTTGCGGTGTCCTTTCCCAGTGACAGAAGGGGTAGCAAGGCACGTATTGTATCATTGCCATCGAGGATAACAAGATGGGGTTTATTTCATATTGCATGATATGTGTTTTTCTTGGAGCATCTTCTATTATTTGTGTCTTTGTTTGTTAGTGTGCCACAATCATCCTTACTGTACACACCTTTTGAGAGAGCCATACATGAATTGGAATTTGATAGAATACTCTATGTGCTTCACTTATATCTTTTGAGCTATGTAGTTTTGCTCTATGTGCTTCACTTATATCTTTTGAGCGTTATAATTTTGCTCTATGTGCTTCACTTAGATATTCTAGAGCACGATGGTGGTTTGTTTTAAAGAAACTATTGATCTCTCATGCTTCACTTAAATTATTTTGAGAGTCTTAATAGCATGGTAATTTGCTTAATAATAACATGCTTGGTATTCAAGATTTGTGAAACTTTCTTTTGAGTGCGTTGAATACTAAGAAAAGTTGGATGCTTGATAATGTTTTGAGATATGGAGGTAGTAATATCAAAGTCATGCTAGTAGAGTAATTGTGAATTTGAGAAGTGCTTGAGTTAAAGTTTGCAAGTCCCGTAGCATGCACGTATGGTAAACGTTATGCAACAAATTTGAAACATGAGGTGTTATTTGATTGTCCTCCTTATGAGTGGCGGTCGGGGGAAGCGATGGTCTTTTCCAACCAATCTATCCCCCTAGGAGCATGCGCGTAATACTTTGGTTTTGATGGCTTGTAGATTTTTGCAATAAGTATATGAGTTCTTTATGACTAATGTTGAGTCCATGGATTATACGCACTCTCACTCTTCCATTATTGCTAGCCTCTTGATGCAGTGCATTGCCCTTTCTCACATTGAGAGTTGGTGCAAACTTCGCCGGTGCATCCAAACCCTGTGATATGATATGCTCTTTCACACATAAACCTCCTTATATCTTCCTCAAAACAGCCGCCATACCTACTTATTATGGCATTTCCATAGCCATTCCGAGATATATTGCCATGCAACTTTCCACCATCCAGTTTATCATGACACATTCATCATTGTCATATTGCTTAGCATGATCATGTAGCTGACATAGTATTTGTGGCAAAGCCACCGTTCATAATTCTTTCATACTTGTCACTCTTGATTCATTGCATATCCCGCACATCACGGAGGCATTCATATAGAGTCATACTTTGTTCTAGTATCGAGTTGTAATCGTTGAGTTGTAAATAAAAAGAAGTGTGATGATCATCATTCAATAGAGCATTGTCCCAAAAAAAAGGCCAAAGAAAAAAAGAAGACCCAAAAAAAGGGGCATTTTTCCACACTTGTGCTTCAAAGTAGCACCATGATATAGCGAGTCTCATATATTGTGCTTCAAAGTAGCACCATGTTCTTCATATAGAGAGTCTCATATATTGTCACTTTCATATACTAGTGGGAATTTTTCATTATAGAACTTGGCTTGTATATTCCAACGATGGGCCTCCTCAAGTGCCCTAGGTCTTCGTGAGCAAGCAAGTTGGATGCACACCCACTTAGTTTCTTTTGTTGAGCTTTCATACATCTATAGCTCTAGTGCATCCATTGCATGGCAATCCCTACTCCTTGCATTAACATCAATCGATGGGCATCTCCATAGCCCATTGATTAGCCTCGTTGATGTGAGACTTTCTCCTTTTTTGTCTTCTCCACATAACCCCCATCATTATATTCTATTCCACCCATAGTGCTATATCCATGGCTCACGCTCATGTATTGCGTGAAAGTTTATGAATTTGAAATTATTAAGGTATGAAACAATTGCTTGGCTTGTCATCGGGGTTGTGCATGATGAGAGCATTCTTGTGTGACGAAAATGGAGCATGACTAAACTATATGATTTTGCAGGGATGAACTTTCTATGGCCATGTTACTTTGAGAAAACATAATTGCTTTGTTGTTTTGCTTGAAGTATTATTATTCTTTATGTCAATATGAAATTTTGTCTTGAATCTTCCTAATCTGAATATTCACACCACAATTAAGAAATTTTGCATCGAAATTATGCCAAGTAGCACTCCGCATCAAAAATTCTCTTTTTATCATTTACCTACTCGAGGACGAAAGGTGAATTAAGCTTGGAGATGCCGATACGTCTCCAACGTATCTATAATTTTTGATTGCTCCATGCTATATTATCTACTGTTTTGGACTATATTATTTTCCACTTTTATATTATTTTTGGGACTAACCTATTAACCGGAGGCCCAGCCCAGAATTGCTGTTTTTTTGCCTATTTCAGTGTTTCGGAGAAACGGGATATCAAACGGAGTCCAAACAGAATAATCCTTTCTAGAACGTGATTTTCTTCCCGAATATGACCCAGGAGACTTGGACCCTACGCCAAGGAAGCTTCGAGGTGGGCACGAGGTAGGGGGGCGCGCCCCCCACCCTCGTGGGCCCACCGAAGCTCCACCGACGTATTTCTTCCTCCTATATATACCCACGTACCCCCAAACGATCAGAATAGGAGCCAAAAACCTAATTCCACCGCTGCAACTTTCTGTATCCACGAGATCCCATCTTGGGGCCTGTTCCGGAGCTCCGCCGGAGAGGGCCGTCATCACGGAGGGCTTCTACATCATCATAGCCTCTCCGATGAAGTGTGAGTAGTTTACCTTAGACCTTCGGGTCCATAGTTATTAGCTAGATGGCTTCTTCTCTCTTTTGGATCTCAATACAATGTTCTCCCCTCTCTTGTGGAGATCTATTCGATGTAATCTTCTTCTTTGCGGTGTGTTTGTTGAGACCGATGAATTGTGGGTTTATGATCAAGTCTATCTATGAATAATATTTGAATCTTTTCTGAATTCTTTTATCTATGATTGGTTATCTTTGCAAGTCTCTTCGAATTATCTGTTTGGTTTGGCCAACTAGATTGGTAGTTCTTGCCATGGGAGAAGTGCTGAGCTTTGGGTTCGATCTTGCGGTGTCCTTTCCCAGTGACAGAAGGGGCAGCAAGGCACGTATTGTATCGTTGCCATCAAGGATAACAAGATGGGGTTTATTTCATATTGCATGAATTTATCTCTCTACATCATGTCATCTTGCTTAAAGCGTTACTGCTTTTTAACTTAATACTCTAGATGCATCTTTGGATAGCGGTCGATGAGTGGAGTAATATTAGTAGATGCAGAATCGTTTCGATCTACTTGTCACGGACGTGATGCCTATATACATGATCATGCCTAGATATTCTCATAACTATGCTCAATTCTGTAAATTGCTCAACAGTAATTTGTTCACCCACCGTAGAATACTTATGCTCTCGAGAGAAGCCACTAGTGAAACCTATGGCCCCCGGGTCTATTCTCATCATATCAATCTCCATCACTTTTATTTTGTTTTGCTTTTTACTTTGCCTTTTACTTTTCACTTTGTATCTCTATACCAAAAATACCAAAAATATTATCTCTATCAGATTTCACTCTCGTAAGTGACCATGAAGGGATTGACAACCCCTAATCGCATTGGTTGCGAGTAGCTATCGTTTTGTGCAGGTACGAGGGACTTGAGCGTGGCCTCCTACTGGATTGATACCTTGGTTCTCAAAAAATGAGGGAAATACTTATGCTACTCTGCTGCATCATCCTCTCCTCTTCGGGGAAAACCAACGCAAGCTCAAGAGGTAGCAAGAAGAATTTCTGGCGCCTTTGCCGGGGATTCTACGCAAAAAGTCAATATACCAAGTACCCATCACAATCCCTATCCATTTGCCTCTCGTTTTCCTCTCCCCCACTTCACCCTTGTCGTTTTATTCGCCCTCTCTTTCTCCTTCTCCTTCTCCTTCTCCTTCTCCGTTTGCCTTTTTCTCGCTTGCCTTTTGTTTACTCGTGTGTTGGATTGCTTGTTTGTCGCGATGGCTCTGCCCAAATTTAGTAACCTTCACCTTAAAAGGTTAGAGGAGATCAAAAACCTTGGTTGATTTAATGTCATGCCACCAAGATGATGTGGTAAAGAAATTAGCATGTTTAACGAAAGTTTGGACACACACCCCTCACAAACCGGAGCAACTCACTAGAAGGTTCGTGGTTCCGAGAGGGAACAATGCATGTTTGCTGACGAACGGGAGATAGCTTCCTCTTACGGCCTTGAAATTTTTTCTACGTCTAACGTGCACTACTACAACTGTAATGTGAAATTTTGGAAAATTCTAGGGGTCATTTGACCTTTCAAAGACATTTAAGTGATTTTCTAACCATTTAATGACCATAATTCAAATTTGAACTACATCTACATGCAACGCCTAACCGAAACGGTTCGAAAAATCTTATATGTGTACTTGTGTGCGAGTTAATTCCTTGTGCAGTAAATTAGAAGGAATTTTCAAACATATTGGTCTCACGACATGGACACATGCATACGTATGCATGGGGTGACATGGCATTTTAATTAAAAAATAGAAAAATGATCAGAAACACATGAAACCTTGGTTGATGTAATGTCATGCCACAAAGGTGATGTGGTAAATAAATTGGCATGTTTGACGAATGTTTGGACACATGCCCCTCACAAACCGGAGCAACTCGCTAGAAGGTTCGTGGTTCCGAGAGGTAACAATGCATGTTTGATGACGAACGAGAGATAGCTTCCTCTTACGGCCTTCAAATTTTTTCCTATGTTTAACGTGCAACTGTCATGTGAAAATTTGGTAAATTTCAGGGGTCATTTGACCTTCTAAAGACATTTAAGTGATTTTATAACCATTTAATGACCGTAATTCAAATTTGAACTACATCTACATGCAACGCCTAACCAAAATGGTTTGAAAAATAATATTTTTGTGTACTTGTGTGCGAGTTAATTCCATGTGCAGTAAATTAGAAGGAAATTTTCAAATATATTGGTGTCAAGGCATGGGCATATGCATGGAGTGCATGCCATGGCATTTTAATTCCAAAAAATTTAAAAATGATCAGAAAAACATGAAACCTTGGTTGATTTAATGTCTTGCCACCAAGATGATGTGGTAAAGAAATTAGCATGTTTGACGAAAGTTTGGACACACACCCCTCACAAACCGGAGCAACTCACTAGAAGGTTCGTGGTTCCGAGAGGGAACAATGCATGTTCTTTGACGAGCGGAGATAGCTTCCTCTTACGGCCTTGAAATTTTTTCTACGTCTAACGTGCACTACTACAACTGTAATGTGAAATTTTGGAAAATTCTAGGGGTCATTTGACCTTTCAAAGACATTTAAGTGATTTTCTAACTATTTAATGACCGTAATTCAAATTTGAACTACATCTACATGCAACGCCTAATCAAAACGGTTCAAAAAATCTTATCTGTGTACTTGTGTGCGAGTTAATTCCATGTGCAGTAAATTAGAAGGAATTTTCAAACATATTGGTCTCACAACATGGACACATGCATACGTATGCATGGAGTGACATGGCATTTTAATTAAAAAAATAGAAAAATGATCAGAAACACATGAAACCTTGGTTGATGTAATGTCATGCCACGAAGATGATGTGGTAAATAAATTGGCATGTTTGACGAACGTTTGGACACATGCCCTCACAGACCGGAGCAACTCGCTAGAAGGTTGATGGTTCCGAGAGGGAACAATGCATGTTTGATGACGAACGAGAGATAGCTTCCTCTTACGGCCTTCAAATTTTTTCCTACGTTTAACGTGCAACTGTCATGTGAAAATTTGGTAAATTTCAGGGGTCATTTGTCCTTCTAAAGACATTTAAGTGATTTTCTAACCATTTAATGACCGTAATTCAAATTTGAACTACATCTACATGCAACGCCTAACCAAAATGGTTTGAAAAATCATATTTTTATGTACTTGTGTGCGAGTTAATTTCATGTGTAGTAAATTCGAAGGAATGTTCAAACATATTGGTGTCAAGGCATGGGCACATGCATGGAGTGCAGGACATGGCATTTTAATTCCAAAAATTAAAAAATGATCAGAAAACAAGAAACCTTGCTTGATTTAATGTCATGCTACCAAGATGATGTGGTAAAAAAATGGATTGTTTGACGAAAGTTTGGACACACACCCTCACAAACCGGAGAAACTCACTAGAAGGTTCGTGGTTCCGAGAGGGAACAATGCATGTTTGCTGACAGACGGGAGATAGCTTCCTCTTACGGCCTTCAAATTTTTTCCTACGTTTAACGTGCACTAATACAACTGTCATGTGAAAATTTGGAAATTTTCAGGGGTCATTTGACCTTTTAAAGACATTTAAGTGATTTTCTAACCATTTAATGGCCGTAATTCAAATTTGAACTACATCTGCATGCAACGCCTAACCAAAACAGTTTGAAAAACCATATTTTTGTGTACTTGTGTGCGAGTTAAAAAATCATCAGACGATGTAAAAATCTGGTGTTCAAAAAAGAAAGTGTAAAGATCTGGCAAGACAACCGCCCCCACACGATTGGCACTCTATCTCGTGGCTCGAGGTTTGGTAGGTGATTGGCGGGGATCATTAATCAGACACGGTTCTGTATTGGAAACCGTCAGCTATTATGTTCACAAACAGATTTGCTGCGGGAATTGTGTGTAATTCAAACTACAATACTCGTAAAGTCCGGTGACCGGCGTGTGTACTGTCCCCGTCGGTATAGATTCCGGCCACCAATAAATACTACCTTGCTCACGTCGTCCCGCCTACATTCTCATCTACATCCTCCCCTCGCTCGCCCTCTCTCTCTCTCTCTCTCTCTCTCTCTCCCTCTCTCTCAAATCTCTGCCATGGAGCCACCGGTCTGCCCACGCGCCGATGAGGAGTCGCCGCCCCCCGAGGACGCTCACTCGATTAGCAGCGACGAGGACCCCTACGCGCCGCCTGACGAGGTTGCGCCGGACCCCCCAACTTTGGATTGGTTTTGGGGCCAGTACAATCTTTGTCTGTGGAAGTCGCTGCCGCCGGGTGAGAAAGCCAGGCAAGTGGCGTTCAAGAAGGAGATGGCGGAGGAGGAAGCCAGGTACCAGGCGGCCTGTGAGGCCCGTGATGTCGCCTGGAAAAAGGAGGCGGCAGAGCTTTGGGGGCGGGCACGTCGTCGTGCCGAGGAGGTGTATGAAGATGGGTACTTCACGAGGAAGATCATAGGCGCTGGGCGCCTCGTCGCTGCGTGGAGGTGGGCCGATAAGCTCCAGCATGCCACCGACGAGGAGCTCCGGTGGGCGCCCAACGAAATGGCAAGATCGGACGCGCGCGTCCGTCAGCAAGAGGCAGATCGATACATCAAGCGCTGCGAGGCGGAGGAGTCGGAGTACTGCTTCCACATTGGGAAGACGCCGCACTGAGGAGCTGGCGAGGGCTGCGGAATCTGGCCCCAGGAGTGATTATTAGTTTGAGTATTGTTCGTTTTCAATTTTATGCATTGTACCTATTAGTTAAGTATCATCACGTATATGTGATGATATTATATATATATATATATATATATATATATTCTATGATGATCTAATGAACAATTAATATATATATATATATTATGAATTCCATTTTCTATCTATTTTTGTATACTAATTTGAATCTAGCTGTTATCATCCAAATATACAGAATGGAAAGCGTATATACACACATTGAAACAGAACATATAAGAATGGAAAACAGAGTACACACATTAAAACAGAGCAATACTATGATTGCTGTGAATACATAGATATCCACGTCGAAACAACTTTCCAAAATAAAACGCGTCCATGAGACCATAACCAGCAGCCCTTGCCTAGGGTAGCTCTTGGCTCTGCCTGAACTCGTGCAGGCATTCGTCCAAGCGGTCGACACGCTCGCGGTACATCTGGAGCGCGATCTCGAGCTCCAAGTTGGCTATTTCATCGGAGATCACCAGCTCGAGGATGCGACGGCCATGTTCCTCATCGCGCCTGTGTGGACACTGGCCAAGGAGGCGGTCGAGCCTACAGACCAGCGCGTTGGCATCCAGTGGGCCACGGACAAGGCGAACGGTGGCACCCACGCGAACAGCACGACAGGCGTCCGGTGCAAGTACGGCGCGGCCGGCCTCTGGTGCAAGTACGGCGCTGAGGGCCTCTGCCCACTCCTGGCGAGGAATGGTGGTACTGACGGGACGTGTACCTAGCTGCGACGCCATGTCGACAGCAGACAAGCGCCGATGGATCTGCTGTTGCTGTGCGGCGCACCACGCCTCTCGCTCTGCGGCGCTCCAACGGTCTCGCCGTGCGGCGAGCCGAAGCCTATTGGCGCAGACGCGCCTATCTTGCTCTACGGCGCGCCATCGATCATGTTGTGCAGCGAGCTGCAGCCTATCGGTGCTGACATGCCTATCTTGATCTACGGCGCTCAAGCGCCATGTGCCAAAGGTCTGCTCAACCTTGGCGATGACGCGCATCACAGTGTCGTCCATCGCGTTGCTGGGGAGCGCCTCGGCCTCGACGGGTCGTGGCGCCTGCTCATTTTCCTCGTCGACGAGGTTGATGGCAGAGGCGGCGCTTTGGTGGGTTGGCATGCTTGGAAAAGGTGGATGTGCTAGAGGCTGCACTTGTCGCCTCCGTGCGTCGCGCGCGCCCTATGCGCAATATAGCAGGGTGGCGGGAAACATGTGAGGAAATGGCGAGAAACGGTGGCGTGTTCATAAAACGCCATCAATTAATGGAAACTTAGCATCGAGCTAGCACAAGTCGTAGATGATGATCAGATGAACACAGACCACACTAGGGAACCCGTCGGTGATGAATTCATCAATCCCAAACGGTTGAATACTAACAAGCATTTGCCCACAACACACATGGCCTATTCCATCAGAAATAGGTCGGATAGATTAACTGTATGCCACGTATCGCACATTGTCAAAAAGTAATGCGGTAGACCTTCTTTAATTAACATGTGTTAAAAAATAAAAAACAAGGACCTTGAGGTTAAATTAGCTGAGGGAATGGGGCATTTCGGTCATTTGACCGAAATGACCCATCCCATCGGCTAATTTAACATCGACATAACTTCCCATCCAGTCACCCATCCGATGGCTGCTCCAGCCTGAGCACACTTAACTTGATAGTTTTCTTACATGAGCTACTGTTGGAACAACTAGTCCTTGCTAATAGGAATGCCTCTTCACATCCTTATGGCGTATCCGGATGACCGCCCGTCCCACAATGGCCAATAGATGTTGTGTAGACAGAGATATCACATACGTCTTATTAGAAGCAATCATCTGCGTTATTATCGGTCTTCGCACACATTTCTGATTACAGACCTGTTTGCCGCTTATCACACACATCTTGTTATATTGAACCGTTTATGTTCTCTTGCCTAATCACAAACAGTTCATCCGAGTGAACCGTATGTTGTATATTGCACACACCATCATATGGCTGCCCGTTTATTTTGTGTTGCCTAATCACAAACAGTTCATCCGAGTGAACCGTATGCTGTGTATCGCACACGCCTTCATCTGGCTGCCCGTTTATTTTGTTCCTCCTCATCGCAAACAGTTAATTGAACTGAACCGTATGCCCTTCATAACACACGCAACTAAAACCTGAACCGTGTTTGATGCATCCGTCATCGCAAACGTTTTATACATTTCTGACGGTTTTCATACATCACCGTTTGCGATTATGGTATCGCACACAGTTTCTCGAAGGGTGTCTGATTGTAGTGTCGCGTTAGCAGCATCCTGCAGTAGTGAACAACAAAGTAGAGGACGTCTAACTTTTTTTTGCAAGGCATGTTGTGATGTGATATGGTCAAGACATGATGTGATATACGTTATTGTATGAGATGCTCATGTTTTGTAAAAGTTATCGGCAACTGGCAGGAGCCTTATGGTTGTCGCTTTATTGTATGAAATGCAATCGCCATGTAATTGCTTTACTTTATCACCATGCGTTAGCGATAGTTGTAGAAGCAATAGTTGGCGAGACGACAATGACGCTATGATAGATATCAATGTGTCAAGCCGGTGACGATGGAAATCACGACGATGCTTTGGAGATGGAGATCAAAGGCACAAGATGATGATGGCCATATCATGTCAGATATTTTTGATTGCATGTGATGTTTATCTTTTATGCATCTTATTTTCTTAGTACGGCAGTAGCATTATAACATGATCCCTCACTAAAATTTCAAGGTATAAGTGTTCTCCCTGAGTATGCACCATTGCGAAAGTTCACGTGATGATCGGGTGTGATAAGCTGTACGTTCACATACAACGGGTGCAAGACAGTTTTGCACGTGCGGAATATTCGGGTTAAACTAGACGAGCCTAGCATGTACAGACATGGCCTCAGAACACTAGAGACCAAAAGGTCGAACCTGGATCATATAGTAGATATGATCAACATAGAGATGTTCACCATTGAAAACTACTCCATCTCACGTGATGATCGGACATGGTTTAGTTGATATGGATCACGTGATCATTTAGATGACTCGAGGGATGTTTATCTAAGTGGGAGTTCTTAAGTAATATTATTAATTAAACTTAATTTATCATGAACTTAGTCCTGATAGTTTTTGCATATCTATGTTGTAGATCAATGGCCCGTGCTACCGTTCCCTTGAATTTTAATATGTTCCTAGAGAAAACAAATTTGAAAGATGATAGTAGCAATGATGCGGACTGGGTCTGTGATCTGAGGATTATCCTCATTGCTGCAAAGAAAAATTATGTCCTTGATGCACCACTAGGTGACGAACCTGTTGCAGGAGCAGATGCAGACGTTATGAATGTTTTGCAAGCTTGGTATGATGACTACTTGATAGTTTAGTGCACCATGCTTTACGGCTTAGAACCGGGACTTCAAAAATGTTTTGAACGCCATGGAGCATATGAGATCTTCCGAGAAGCTGAAAATGATATTTCTGACTCATGCCCGTGTTATGAGGTATGAGACCTCTGACAAGTACTTTGCCTACAAGATGGAGGAGAATAGCTCAGCTAGTGAGCATGTGCTCAGAATGTTTGGGTACTACAATCGCTTGAATCAAGTTGGAGTTAATCTTCCAGATAAGATAGTGATTGACAGAGTTCTCTAGTCACTGTCACCAAGTTACTAGAACTTCGTGATGAACTATAATATGCAAGGGATGACGAAAACGATTCCCAAGCTCTTCGCAATGCTGAAATCGAAGGTAGAAATCGAGAAATAGGATCAAGTGTTGATGGTTAACAAGACCACTAGTTTCAAGAAAAAGGGCAAGGGAAAGAAAGGGAAAATTCAAAAATAATGGCAAGAAAGTTGCCACTCCCATGAAGAATCCCAAAGCTAGAACCAAGCCTGAAACTGAGTGCTTCTACTACAAAGGAAATGGTCACTGGAAGTGGAACTACCCTAGATACTTGGCGGATAAGAATGATGGCATAGTGAACAAAGGTATATTTGATATACGTGTTATTGATGTGTACTTTACTAGTGTTTATAGCAACCCCTCGGTATTTGATACTGGTTCAGTTGCTAAGAGTAGTAACTCGAAATAGGAGTTGCAAAATAAATAGAGACTAGTTAAGGACGAGCTGATGATGTGTGTTGGAAGTAATTCCAAGGTTGATACGATCACCATCGCACACTCCCTCTATCTTCGGGATTAGAATTGAACCTAAATAAATGTTATTTGGTGTTTGCGTTGAGCATTAATATGATTAGATCATGTTTATTGCAATACGGTTATTCATTTAAGTCAGAGAAGAATTGTTGTTCTGTTTATATGAATAAAACCTTCTATGGTCATACACCCAATGTGAATGGTGAAGGAAATATGCCCTAGAGGCAATAATAAAGTTGTTATTTATATTTCCTTATATCATGATAATTTTTTATTATTCATGCTAGAATTGTATTAACCAGAAACTTAGTACATGTGTGAATACATAGACAAACAGAGTGTCCCTAGTATGCCTCTACTTGACTAGCTCGTTAATCAAAGATGGTTAAGTTTCATGACCATAGACATGTGTTGTCATATGATCAACAAGATCACATCATTAGAGAATGATGTGATGGACAAGACCCATCCTTTAGCTTAGCATAATGATCGTATAGTTTTATTGCTATTGCTTTCTTCATGACTTATACATGTTCCAACGACTATGAGATTATGCAACTCTTGGATACCGGAGGAACACCTTGTGTGCTATCAAACGTCACAACATAACTGGGTGATTATAAAGATGCTCTACAGGTGTCTCCGAAGGTGTTTGTTGAGTTGGCATAGATCGATATTAGGATTTGTCACTCCGTGTATCGAAGAGGTATCTCTGGGCCCTCTTGGTAATGCACATCACTATGAGCCTTGCAAGCAATGTGACTAATGAATTAGTTACGGATGATGCATTACGGAATGAGTAAAGAGACTTGCCGGTAATGAGATTGAACTAGGTATGAGGATACCGATGATCGAATCTCGGGCAAGTAACATACCGATGACAAAGGGAACAACGTATGTTGTTATGCGGTTTGACCGATAAAGATCTTCGTAGAATATGTAGGAGCCAATATGAGCATCCAGGTTCCGTTATTGGTTATTGACCGGAGATGTGTCTCGGTCATGTCTACATAGTTCTCTAACCCATAGGGTCCGCACGCTTAACGTTCGATGACGATTTGTATTATGAGTTATGTGATTTGATGACCAAAGTTTGTTCGGAGTCCCGGATGAGATCACGGACATGACGAGGAGTCTCAAAATGGTCGAGAGGTAAAGATTCATATATTGGAAGGTTACATTCGGACACCAGAAAGGTTTCGGGAAGTTTCGGAGTACCGGGGGTTACCGGAAATTCCCCCGGGAAGGTAATGGGCCAACATGGGCCTTAGTGGAGGAGAGAGGGTGGGCCATAACAGGTGGTGCGCCCCCCTTGCCAATCCGATTTGGACAAGGGGTGGGGGCGGCGCCCCCTTCCCCTCTCCTACTCCTTCTCTCTTTCCCCCTTTGCTACTCCGAAAAAGGAAAAAAAGGAGAGGGGAATCCTACTAGGACTAGGGAGTCCTAGTAGGACTCCCCACACTTGGCGCGCCCCTAGGGAGCCAACCTCCTGCTCCTCCCTCCTTTATATACGGGGGAAGGGGCACCCCAATACACATAAGATCAATTGTCTTAGCCGTGTGCGGTGCCCCCTCCACAGTTACACACCTCGGTCATATCGTCGTAGTGCTTAGGGGAAGCCCTGCACCAGTAACTTCATCATCACCGTCACCACGCCATCGTGCTGACGCATCTCTCCCTCGTCCTCAATTAGATCAAGAGCTTGAGGGACACGGAGGTGCTGTACGTTCGGTACTTGGATTGGTTGGATCGTGAAGACGTTCGACTACATCAACCGCGTTACTAAACGCTTCCGCTTTCGGTCTACGAGGGTACGTGGACATACTCTCCCCTCTCATTGCTATGCATCTCCTAGTTAGATCTTGCGTGATCGTAGGATTTTTTTTGAAATACTACGTTCCCTAACAGTGGCATCCGAGCCAGGTCTATGCGTAGATGTTATATGCACGAGTAGAACACAATGAGTTGTGGGCGATAATAGGCATACTTCTTACCACCAACATCGTACTTTGATTTGGCGGTATTGTTGGATGAAGCGGCCCGGACCGACATTACATGACCGCGTTCATGAGACTGGTTCTACCGACGTGCTTCACACACAGGTGGCTGGCGGGTGTCTGTTTCTCCAACTTTAGTTGAATCGAGTTTGACTATGGCCGGTCCTTGTTGAAGGTTAAAACATCACACTTGACGAAAAATCGTTGTGGTTTTGATGCGTAGGTAAGAACGGTTCTTGCTAGAAGCCCATAGCAGCCACGTAAAACTTGCAACAACAAAGTAGAGGACATCTAACTTGTTTTTGTAGGGCATGTTGTGATGTGATATGGTCAAGACGTGATGAGATATAAATTTTTGTATGAGATGATCATGTTTTGTAGAAGTTATCGGCAACTGGCAGGAGCCTTATGGTTGTCGCTTTATTGTACGAAATGCAATCGCCATGTAATTGGTTTACTTTATCACTAAGCGGTAGCGATAGTCGTAGAAGCAATAGTTGGCGAGACGACAACGATGCTCCTATGGAGATCAAGGTGTCAAGCCGGTGACGATGGAGATCTTGATGGTGCTTTGGAGATGGAGATCAAAGGCACAAGATGATGATGGCCATATCATGTCACATATTTTGATTTCATCTGATGTTTATCCTTTATGCATCTTATTTTGCTTAGTATGGCGGTAGCATTATAAGATGACCCCTCACTAAATTTCAAGGTATAAGTGTTCTCCCTGAGTATGCACCATTGCTACAGTTTGTCATGCTGAGACACCACGTGATGATCGGGTGTGATAAGCTTTGCGTTCACATACAACGGGTGCAAGCCAGTTTTGCACGTGTAGAATACTCGGGTTAAACTTGACGAGCCTAGCATATGCAGATATGGCCTCAGAACACTGAGATCAAAAGATCGAATGTGAATCATATAGTAGATATGATCAACATAATGATGTTCACCATTGAAACTACTCCATCTCACGTGATGATCGGACATGGTTTAGTTGATATGGATCACGTGATCATTTAGATGACTAGAGGGATGTCTATCCAAGTGGGAGTTCTTTAGTAATATGATTAATTGAACTTCAATTTATCGTGAACTTAGTACCTGATAGTATTTGCATGTCTATGTTGTTGTAGATCAATGGCCCGTGCTACTGTTCCCTTTAATTTTAATGCGTTTTTAGAGAAAGCTAAGTTGAAAAATGATGGTAGCAACTACACGGACTGGGTCCGTAACTTGAGGATTATCCTCATTGCTGCATAGAAGAATTACGTCCTGGAAGCACCTCTAAGTGTACCACCTGCGCCAGCAGCTGCAGACATTGTGAATGCCTGGCAGTCGCGTGTTGATGACTACTCGATAGTTCAGTGTGCCATGCTTTACAGCTTAGAATCGGGACTTCAAAGATGTTTTGAACGTCATGGAGCATATGAGATGTTCCAGGAGTTCAAGTTAATATTTCAAGCAAATGCCCGTGTTGAGAGATATGAAGTCTCCAACAAGTTCTACTGCTGCAAAATGGAGGAGAATAGTTCTGTCAGTGAACATATACTCAGAATGTCTTGGTACCACAACCACTTGACTCAACTAGGAGTTAATCTTCCTAATGATAGTGTCATTGACAGAGTTCTTCAATCACTGCCACTGATATGTCTCCGTCGTATCTATAAATTTTGATTGTTCCATGCCAATATTATACAACTTTCATATACTTTTGGCAACTTTTTATATTATTTTTGGGACTAGCATATTGGTCCAGTGCCTAATGCCAGTTCCTGTCTGTTGCATGTTTTACGTTTCGCAGAAACTCCATATCAAACGGAATCCAAACGGGATAAAAACGGACGGAGAATATTTTTGGAATATTTGGAACATATGGGAAGAAGAATCAACGCGAGACGGTGCCTGAGGGGGGCACGAGGCAGGGGGGCACGCCTCTGACCCTCGTGGGCCTCCCGTAAGGCAGTTGCTTCTCTTCTTTGGCTGCAAGAAAGCTAATTTTCGGAGAAAAATCTGGGCGAAGGTTTCAATCCAATCGGAGTTACGGATCTCCATATATATATATATATATACACAAAATGGTGAAAGGGCAGAGAGAGAGAGCGCAGAAACAGAGAGAGACAGAGAGACAGATCCAATCTCGGAGGGGCTCTCGCCCCTCCCATGCCATGGAGGCCAAGTACCAGAGGGGAAACCCTTCTCCCATCTAGGGAGAAGGTCAAGGAAGAAGAAGAAGGAGGGGGCTCTCTCGCCCTCGCTCCCGGTGGCCCCGGAACACCGCCGGGGGCCATCATCATCACCGCGATCTTCACCAACACCTCCGCCATATTCACCAACATCTCCATCACCTTCCCCCTCTATCTACAGCGGTCCACTCTCCCGCAACCCGCTGTACCCTCTACTTGAACATGGTGTTTTATGCTTCATATTATTATCCAATGATGTGTTGCCATCCTATGATGTCTGAGTAGATTTTCGTTGTCCTATCGGTGATTGATGAATTGCTATGATTGGTTTAATTTGCTGGTGGTTATGTTGCTATCCTTTGGTGCCCATCATATGAGCGCGCGCGTGGATCACACCATAGGGTTAATTGTCTGTTGATAGGACTATGTATTGGAGGGCAAGAGTGACAGAAGCTTCAACCTAGCATAGAAATTGATGCATATAGGATTGAGGGGGGATCAATATAACTTAATGCTATGGTTGGGTTTTACCTTAATGAACTTTAGTAGTTGCGGATGCTTGCTAATAGTTCCAATCATAAGTGCATAGAATTCCAAGTCAGGGATGACATGCTAGCAGTGGCCTCTCCCACATAAAACTTGCTATCGGTCTAGTAAAGTAGTCAATTTCTTAGGGACAATTTAGCAACTCCTACCACCACTTTTCCACACTCGCTATATTTACTTTATTGTGTCTTTATCTAAACAGCCCCTACTTTTTATTTACACGCTCTTTATTATCTTGCAAACCTATTCGAAAACACCTACAAAGTACTTCTAGTTTCATACTTGTTTTAGGTAAAGCGAACTTTAAGCGTGCTGTAACGCCCCGAGACCGACGCTCCAGAAGACTTCCATATATTCCGGGTTTCGCCGTGTGTTTTTATTTGTGCTTGCTCTATTTATTGTTGCATTCATCATGTCATCATGCCATCATCTCATAAATCTTTTGCAACTCAACTAAATAAATGGCATGGATCTTTGATCCATTTAAATCGAGGGATTCACATGGTGATTTCTCTTTATAACATATTAAAGCCTCTCAATATTATTAGGGAGCTATAATAAAATTATTCCATTGTTTCGGTATCACCATAACACACTTGCAAATAATTCTCCATGCCTTTGTTATCTCATTTCTTGGTCTCCAACCTTGCCCATAAATTATTTCGTCATTTTCGGAGCTCCACCAAAAATCCGAACATTTTTGGACCTTCCTTTTATCAAGTCCTAGTTCAAACCCATTTGAATTAAATTTAAATGAGTTTGAATTTAAATCTTTCAATCATGGCCCTTCTATTTTTCTTGGTTCCAACTCAATTTTATGAAGTCCGGGAAAATTATCCCCATGCGCAAGTCTTTCCCTAACCCTCTCTTTCTTTTCCTCTCTCTATTTATTTTCTGCTAGAAAATTAGAGGGAGAGAGAAGAGAGAGACAGCCCAGCCGCCAATTGTATCCATCTAGGTAGTGGGCTGCGGCTGGCCTTCGTGTTTACCGAAGGATGATTGCTATGATGATTGTTATGATCCCGTTGATTCTCTTGAAATATCCCTTTTTGATGATGCTTGCTATGCTTGTGGACAAGATGCCAATATGAATTATGCTTATGGAAATGAACTTGCTATAGTTCCTTATGTTAAACATGAAATTGTCGCTATTGCACCCACGCATGATAGTCCTATTATCTTTTTGAATTATCCCGATTATACTATATCGGAGAAGTTTGCACTTATTAAGGATTATATTGATGGGTTGCCTTTTACCATTACACATGATAATTTTTATAGATATAATATGCATGTGCTTGCTGCTCCAACTTGCAATTATTATGAGAGAGGAGCTATATCTCCACCTCTCTATGTTTCCAATATGATAGAGTTGCAAGAAACTGCTTATACTATGCATTGGCCTTTACTTGGCGTGCATGAATTGTTCTTTTATGACATGGCGATGCATAGGAAGAGAGTTAGACTTCGTTGTTGCTTGACATATGTTACTTTGTGCTCACTACTAAATTACAAATCATTGTTAATTAAAATTGGCTTTTATATACCTTGGGATCCGGGTGGATCCATTACTTGAGCACTATATGCCTAGCTTAATGGCTTTAAAGAAAGCCCTGCCAGGGAGATAACCCGGAAGTTTTAGAGAGTCATTTATTTATGTTGAGTGCTTTTATATAGTTTAAAAACAAAAAAATAAAGAGGGGAACCCAAAACTTTTCAAAAAGAAAAGTGAAAGTGAGATAGACGAGCATTGTGAAAGTGGGGGACATCCTTGAACTTTGTTCATGCCCATGGAAACTTTGTGAATCTTAATTACAGAAACTTTTCAAAAAAAAAAAAATTATCCCCTTGTAAAATTTCATTGTATTATAAAAATAATGTGCCAAGGTTTGCCTTTAGGATGTTTACAATGCTTGTTGGTTTGTACCGTGCAGGACAGAAACTTTGGCTGTAGTGCGGAAACTTTGGCTGTAGTGCGCGATTTTTAATTTTTTACTGGAACGTCAAACGGTTCTGAAACTTTTTGCACTGTCTTTCTATAAAATTTTTATTTTTCCTAATTTTGGAAGAATTTTTCAAGTACCATAAGTATGGTTAATGTTCAGATTATTACAGACTGTTCTGTTTTAGACAGATTCTGTTTTTGATGCATAGTTTGCTTGTTTTGATGAAACTATCAATTTATATCAGTGGATTAAGTCATGGAAAAGTTATATTACAGTAGCTAAAATGCCAAAACAAAATATGAATTGGTTTGCAACAGTACTTAGAGTAGTGATTTGCTTTATTATACTAACGGATCTTACTAAGTTTTCTGTTGAAGTTTTGTGTGGATGAAGTGTTCGATGATCGAGAAGGTCTCGATGTGAGGAGAAGAAGGAGAGGCAAGAGCTCAAGATTGGGGATGCCTGAGGCACCCCAAGTAAATATTCAAGGAGAATCAAGCGTATAAGCTTGGGGATGCCCCATAAGGCATCCCCTCTTTCTTCAACAAATATCGGTATGTTTTCGGATTCGTTTCGCTCATACGATATGTGCAAATCTTGGAGCGTCTTTTGCATTTAGTTTTCACTTTTGTTTTATGCACCATGCTAGTATGAGATAGTCCTTGGTTGATTTATAGAATGCTCGTTGCACTTCACTTAAATCTTTTGAGTATGGCTTTATATAATGCTTCATGTGCTTCACTTATATCATTTGAAGTTTGGATTGCCTGCTTCTCTTCACATAGAAAACCGCCATTTGAGAATGCTCTTTTGCTTCACTTATATTTGTTATAGAGTGGGCATATCTTTTGTAGAAAGAATTAAACTCTCTTGCTTCACTTATATATATTTAGAGAGATGACATGAATTGGTCATTCACATGGTTAGTCATAAAATCCTACATAAAACTTGTAGATCACTGAATATGATATGTTTGATTCCTTGCAATAGTTTTGTGATGTAAAGATGGTGATATTAGAGTCATGCTAGTGGGTAGTTGTGGATTGTATAAATACTTGTGTTGAAGTTTGTGATTCCCGTAGCATGCACGTATGGTGAACCGTTATGTGATGAAGTCGGAGCATGATTTATTTATTGATTGTCTTCCTTATGAGTGGCGGCCGGGGATGAGCAATGGTCTTTTCCTACCAATCTATCCCCCTAGGAGCATGTGCGTAGTACTTTGTTTCGATGACTAATAGATTTTTGCAATAAGTATGTGAGTTCTTTATGACTAATGTTGAGTCCATGGATTATACGCACTCTCACCCTTCCATCATTGCTATCCTCTTGATGCCGTGCATTGCCCTTTCTCACCTCGAGAGTTGGTGCAAACTTCGCCGGTGCATCCAAACCCCGTGACATGATACGCTCTATCACACATAAGCGTCCTTATATCTTCCTCAAAACAGCCACCATACCTACCTATTATGGTATTTCCATAGCCATTCCGAGATATATTGCCATGCAACTTCCATCATCATCATATACATGACTTGAGCATTTATTGTCATATTGCTTTGCATGATCGTAACATAGCTAGCATGATGTTTTCATGGCTTGTCCGTTTTTTGATGTCATTGCTACGAGAGATCATTGCACATCCCGGTACACCACCGGAGGCATCTAGAGTCATATCTTTGTTCTAGATATCGAGTTGTAATATTGAGTTGTAAGTAAATAAAAGTGTGATGATCATCATTATTAGAACATTGTCCCATGTGAGGTTATCAAAATAAAAGAGGCCAAAGAAGCCCAAATAAAAAAGAGAGGCCAAAGAAGCCCACAAAAAAAGAGAAAATAGAAAATGAGAGAAAAAGAGAGAAGGGGCAATGTTACTATCCTTTTACCACACTTGTGCTTGAGAGTAGCACCATGTTCTTCATATAGAGAGTCTCTTGAGTTATCATTTTCATATACTAGTGGGAATTTTCATTATAGAACTTGGCTTGTATATTCCAATGATGGGCTTCCTCAAATGCCCGAGGTCTTCATGAGCGAGCAAGTTGGATGCACACCCACTTAGTTTCAGTTTGAGCTTTCATATACTTATAGCTCTTAGTGCATCCGTTGCATGGCAATCCCTACTCCTCACATTGACATCAATTGATGGGCATTTCCATAGCCCGTTGATTAGCCGCGTCGATGTGAGACTTTCTCCTTTTTGTCTTCTCCACACAACCTCCACCATCGTATTCTATTCCACCTATAGTGCTATGTCCGTGGCTCACGCTCATGTATTGCGTGAAAGTTGAAAAGGTTTGAGAACGTCAAAAGTATGAACCAATTGCTCGGCTTGTCATCGGGGTTGTGCATGATTTGAATATTTTGTGTGGTGAAGATGGAACATAGCCAGACTATATGATTTTGTAGGGATAACTTTCTTTGGCCATGTTATTTTGAAAAGACATGATTACTTTGTTAGTAGGATTGAAGTATTATTGTTTTTATGTCAAATGATAGACTATTGCTTTGAATCAGTCGTGATTTAATATTCATGCCATGATTAGATTACATGATCAAGATTATGCTAGGTAGCATTCCACATCAAAAATTATCTTTTTTATCATTTACCTACTCGAGGACGAGCAGGAATTAAGCTTGGGGATGCTGATACTGATAACCCACAAGTATAGGGGATCGCAACAGTTTTTTAGGGTAGAGTATTCAACCCAAATTTATTGATTCGACACAAGGGGAGCCAAAGAATATTCTCAAGTATTAGCAACTGAGTTGTCAATTCAGCCACACCTGGATAACTATCTGCAGCAAAGTATTTAGTAGCAAAGTAATATGATAGTAGTGGTAACGGTAACAAAGGTAACAACAGCAAAAGTAATATTTTTGGTATTTTGTGGTGATTGTAACAACAGCAATGGTAAAGTAAATAAGTGGAGAACAATATAGGAAAAGCTCGTAGGCATTGGATCGGTGATGGATAATTATGCCGGATGCGGTTCATCATGTAACAGTCATAACATAGGGTGACACAGAACTAGCTCCAATTCATCAATGTAATGTAGGCATGTATTCCGAATATAGTCATACGTGCTTATGGAAAAGAACTTGCATGAAATCTTTTGTCCTACCCTCCCGTGGCAGCGGGGTCCTAATGGAAACTAAGGGATATTAACGCCTCCTTTTAATAGAGTACCGGAACAAAGCATTAGCACACAGTGAATACATGAACTCCTCAAACTAAGGTCATCACCGGGAGTGGTCCCGATTATTGTCACTTCGGGGTTGCCGGATCATAACACATAGTAGGTGACTATAGACTTGCAAGATAGGATCAAGAACTCACATATATTCATGAAAACATAATAGGTTCAGATCTGAAATCATGGCACTCGGGCCCTAGTGACAAGCATTAAGCATAGCAAAGTCATAGCAACATCAATCTCAGAACATAGTGGATACTAGGGATCGAAGCCTGACAAAACTAACTCGATTACATGATAGATCTCATCCAACCCATCATCGTCCAGCAAGCCTACGATGGAATTACTCACGCACGACGGTGAGCATCATGAAATTGGTGATGGAAGATGGTTGATGATGACGACGACGACGAATCCCCCTCTCCGGAGCCCCGAACGGACTCCAGATCAGCCCTACCGAGAGGTTTTAGGGTTTGGCGGCGGCTCCGTATCGTAAAACGCGATGATTTCTTCTCCTTTATTTTTTTCTCGCTGAAAGCAAATATATAGAGTTGGAGTTGGCGTCAGAGGAGCTCCAGGGGGCCCACGAGGTAGGAGGGCGCGCCCTAGGGGAGAGGGCGCACCCCCACCCTCGTGGACAGGGAGTGGGCCCCTGGTCTTCATCTTTTGCAACGATTTTTTATTATTTCCAAATAGACGTTCCGTGGAGTTTCAGGTCATTCCGAGAACTTTTGTTTCTGCACATAAATAACACCATGGCAATTCTGCTGAAAAGGCCATCCGGGTTAGTTCCATTCAAATCATGCAAGTTAGAGTCCAAAACAAGGGCAAAAGTGTTTGGAAAAGTAGATACGACGGAGACGTATGAGATACGTCTCCGTCGTATCTATAATTTATTATTGTTCCATGCCAATATTATACAACTTTCATATACTTTTGGCAACTTTTTATATTACTTTTTGGGACTAACATATTGATCCAGTGCCCATTGCCAGTTCCTGTCTCTTGCATGTTTTATGTTCCGCAGAAACCCCATATCAAACGGAATCCAAACGGGATAAAAACGAACGGAGAATATTTTTAGAATATTTGCAACATATGGGAAGAAGAATCAACGCAAGACGGTGCCTGAGGGGGGCACGAGGCAGGAGGGCGCGCCCCACCCCCCTGGGCGCGCCTCTGACCCTCGTGGGCCTCCCGTAAGGCGGTTGCTACTCTTCTTTGGCTGTAAGAAAGCTAATTTTCAGAGAAAAATCTGGGTGAAGGTTTCAATCCAATCGGAGTTACGGATCTCCATATATATACAAAAGGGTGAAATGGCAGAGGGATAGAGAGAGAGAGAGAGCGCAGAAACAGAGAGAGACAGAGAGACAAATCCAATCTCGGAGGGGCTCTCGCCCCTCCCATGCCATGGAGGCCAAGTACCAGAGAGGAAACCCTTCTCCCATCTTGGGAGAAGGTCAAGGAAGAATAAGAAGGAGGGGGCTCTCTCCCCCTCGCTTCTGATGGCGCCAGAACACCACCGGGGGCCATCATCATCACTGCGATCTTCACCAACACCTCCGCCATCTTCACCAACATCTCCATCACCTTCCCCCCTCTATCTACAGCGGTCCATTCTCCCGCAACCCGTTGTACCCTCTACTTGAACATGGTGCTTTATGCTTCATATTATTATCCAATGATGTGTTTCCATCCTATGATGTCTGAGTAGATTTTTGTTGTCCTATCGGTGATTGATGAATTGCTATGATTGGTTTAATTTGCTTGTGGTTATATTGGTGTCCTTTGGTGCCCATCATATGAGCGCGCGCGTGGATCACACCATAGGGTTAGTTGTATGTTGATAGGACTATGTATTGGAGGGCAAGAGCGACAGAAGCTTCAACCTAGCATAGAAATTGATGCATATGGGATTGAAGGGGGATCAATATAACTTAATGCTATGGTTGGGTTTTACCTTAATGAACGTTAGTAGTTGCGGATGCTTGCTAATAGTTCCAATCATAAGTGCATAGAATTCCAAGTCAGGGATGACATGCTAGCAGTGGCCTCTCCCACATAAAACTTGCTATCGGTCTAGTAAAGTAGTCAATTGCTTAGGGACAATTTCGCAACTCCTACCACCACTTCTCCACACTCGCTATATTTACTATATTGTGTCTTTATCTAAACAGCCCCTACTTTTCATTTACGCGCTCTTTATTATCTTGCAAACCTATTCGAAAACACCTACAAAGTACTTCTAGTTTCATACTTGTTTTAGGTAAAGCGAACGTTAAGCGTGCGTACAGTTGTATCGGTGGTCGATAGAACTTGAGGGAATATTTATTCTACCTTTAGCTCCTCGTTGGGTTCGACACTCTTACTTATTGAAAGAGGCTACAATTTATCCCCTATACTTGTGGGTTATCAGCCACCAAGCTACAAAAGCTTTGCGATGAACTATAATATGCAAGGGATGGATAAGACAATTCCCGAGCTCTTCGCATCTAAAGGCTGCGGAGGTAGAATTCAAGAAGGAGCATCAAGTGTTGATGGTTAACAAGACCACTAGTTTAAAGAAAAAGGGCAAAGGGAAGAAGGGGAACTTCAAGAAGAACGACAAGCAAGTTGCTGCTCTAGTGAAGAAGCCCAAGTCTGGACCTAAGCCTGAGACTGAGTGCTTCTACTGCAAAGTGACTGGTCACCGGAAGCGGAACTGCCTCAAGTATTGGCGGATAAGAATGATGGCAAAGTGGAAGGTATATTTGATATACATGTTATTGATGTGTACCGTACTGATGCTCGTAGTAGCGCCTGGGTATTTGATACTGGTTCTCATATTTGCAACTCGAAACAGGGGCTATGGATTTAATGAAGATTGGCTAAGGACGAGGTGACAATGCACGTGGGAAATGGTTCCAAAGTCGATGTGATCGCCGTTGGCACGCTACCTCTACATCTACCGTTGGGATTAGTTTTAGACCCGAATAATTGTTATTTGGTGCCAGTGTTAAGCATGAACATTATATCTGGATCTTGTTTAATGCGAGACGGTTATTCATTTAAATCAGAGAATAATGGTTGTTCTATTTATATGAGTAATATCTTTTATGGTCATGCACCCTTGATGAGTGGTCTATTTTTGTTGAATCTCGATTCTAGTGATACACATATTCATAATATTGAAGCCACAAGATGCAAGGTTAATAATGACAGTGCAACTTATTTGTGGCACTGCCGTTTAGGTCATATTGATGTAAAGCGCATGAAGAAACTCCATTCTGATGGGCCTTTGGAATCACTTGATGCTTGCAAACCATGCCTCATGGGCAAGATGACTAAGACTCCGTTCTCCGGAACAATGGAGCGAGCAACTGACTTATTGGAAATAATACATACTGATGTATGCGGTCCGATGAGTGTTGAGGCTCGCGGCGGGTATCGTTATTTTCTAACCTTCACAGATGATTTGAGCAGATATGGGTATATCTACTTAATGAAACATAAGTCTGAAACATTTGAAAAGTTCAAAGAATTTCAGAGTGAAGTGGAAAATCATCATAACAAGAAAATAAAGTTTCTATGATCTGATCGTGGAGGTGAATATTTGAGTTATGAGTTTGGTCTTCATTTGAAACAATGTGGAATAGTTTCGCAACTCACGCCACCTGGAAAATCACAGTGTAATGGTGTGTCAGAACGTCGTAACTGTACTTTATTAGATATGGTGTGATCTATGATGTCTCTTGCTGATTTACCACTATCATTTTGGGGTTATGCTTTAGAGACGGCTGCATTCACGTTAAATAGGGCCCCATCTAAATCCGTTGAGACGACACCATATGAATTGTGGTTTGGCAAGAAACCTAATCTGCCGTTTCTTAAAGTTTGGGGCTGCGATGCTTATGTGAAAAAGCACCTGATAAGCTCGAACCCAAATCGGAGAAATGTGTCTTCATAGGATACCCAAAGGAGACTGTTGGGTACACCTTCTATCATAGATCCGAAGGCAAGATATTCGTTGCTAAGAATGGATCCTTTCTAGAGAAGGAGTTTCTCTCGAAAGAAGTGAGTGGGAGGAAAGTAGAACTTGATGAGGTAATTGTACCTTCTTCCGAATTGGAAAGTAGTTCATCACAGAAATCAGTTCCTGTGATTCCTACACCAATCAGTGAGGAAGCTAATGATGATGATCATGAAACTTCAGATCAAGTTACTACCAAACCTTGTAGGTCAACCAGAGTACGATCTGCACCAGAGTGGTGTGGTAATCCTGTTCTGGAGGTCATGTTACTTAACCATGACGAACCTACGAACTATGACGAAGCGATGATGAGCCCAGATTCCGCGAAATGACTTGAGGCCATGAAATCTGAGATGGGATCCATGTATGAGAACAAAGTGTGGACTTTTGGTTGACTTGCCCAATGATCAGCAAGCAATAAAGCATAAATGGATCTTCAAGAAGAAGACTGACGCTGATGGTAATGTTACTGTCTACTAAGCTCGACTTGTTGCAAAAGGTTTTCGACAAGTTCAAGGAGTTGACTATGATGAGACCTTCTCACCCATAGCGATGCTTAAGTCTGTCTGAATCATGTTAGCAATTGTCGCATTTTATGATTATGAAATTTGGCAAATGGATGTCAAAACTGCATTCCTTAATGGATATCTTAAAGAAGAGTTGTATATGATGCAACGGAAGGTTTTGTCGATCCAAAAGGTGCTAACAAAGTGTGCAAGCTCCAAATGATCCATTTATGGACTGGTGCAAGCATCTCGGAGTTGGAATATACGCTTTGATAGTGTGATCAAAGCATATGGTTTTATACAGACTTTTGGAGAAGCCTGTATTTACAAGAAAATGAGTGGGAGCTCTGTAGCATTTCTAATATTATATGTTGATGACATATTGTTGATTGGAAATAATTCAAAATTTCTGGATAGCATAAAAGGATACTTGAATACGAATTTTTCAATGAAAGACCTCGGTGAAGCTGCTTATATATTGGGCATCGAAATCTATAGAGATAGATCGAGACACTTAATTGGACTTTCACAAAGCGCATACCTTGATAAAGTTTTGAAGAAGTTCAAAATGGACCAGTCAAAGAAAGGGTTCATGCCTGTACTACAAGGTGTGAAGTTGAGTCAGACTCAATGCCCGACCACTACAGAAGATAGAGAGAAAATGAAAGTCATTCCCTATGCCTCAGCCATGGGTTCTATCATGTATGCAATGCTGTGTACTAGACCTGATGTGTGCCTTGCTATTAGTTTAGCAGGGAGGTGCCAAAGTAATCCAGGAGTGGATCACTGGACAGCGGTCAAGAACATCCCAAAATACCTGAAAAGGACTAAGGATATGTTTCTCGTTTATGGAGGTGACAAAGAGCTTGTCGTAAATGGTTACGTCGATGCAAGCTTTGACAGTGATCCGGATGACTCAAAGTCGCAAACCGGATATGTATTTATGTTGAATGGTGGAGCTGTTAGTTGGTGCGGTTCTAAGCAAAGCGTCGTGGCGGGATCTACGTGTGGAGCGGAGTACATAGCTGCTTCGGAAGCAACAAATGAAGGAGTCTGGATGAAGGAGTTCATATCCGATCAAGGTGTAATACCTAGTGCATCGGGTGTCCGGATTACGGGGTCCTCGGGTGTCCGGATTACCCAAGATAGGCTGGACTGATGGGCCGTGAAGATATAAAGACCAAAGGCCCTCCCTCGTGTCCGGATGGGACTCTCCTTTGCGTGGATGGCAAGTTTAGCGTTCGGATCTGTAGATTCCTTTCTCTGTAAACCGACTCTGTACAACCCTAGGCCCCTCCGGTGTCTATATAAACTGGAGGGGTTAGTCCGTAGAGACAATCACAACCATACAGGCTAGACATCTAGGGTTTAGCCATTACGATCTCGAGGTAGATCAACTCTTGTAACCCCTATACTCATCAAAGTCAATCAAGAAGGAAGTAGGGTATTACCTCCATCAAGAGGGCACGAACACAGGTAAACATCGTGTCCCCTGCCTCCTGTTACCCTCGATCCTTAGACGCACAGTTCGGGACCCCCTACCCGAGATCTGCTGGTTTTGACACCGACATTGGTGCTTTCATTGATAGTTCCACTATGTTGTCGTCGAAAGGCTCGATGGCTCCATCAATCATCTACAACAATGCTGCAGTGAAGGAGATTTTTCTCCCCGCCCAGATCTTTATATTTGGCGGCTTCGCACTATGAACTCAGTTGGCCACCTAGAGCAGATCGACAGCTACGCCCCTGGTCAACAGACGAGTTTTGGAAATCTGAACTATGTCACTGATATCCGAGGAGACATGATCTTCCAAGGGTTTGTGGCCCCAACCACCGCTCCGGCCTTAGATCCAGAGCGCGTCACCAGTCCGAAGACGGGAGTCTAGAGCCCGCTGGACTCCCTGCGGCCATAGAGCTCGACACTGGAGAACCAGAGAAAATAGTGTCACTGGAAGTCATCACAAAGTCGGCCTCTTCTCCGGACACTAGCTCCGAACCCTCAAAGTCCGCGTCATGCGAGCTCGGCCAGGGGACTTCTGTCCCCGTCCAAACCTCGCTCTTAAATGAGGCTTTGGACTTAATGCGATCCCTCGCCATCACAGAGGAACCGCTTCCGAATTGCGCCCAGCCTGGACTAGGGGCTAAAAATAAGAAATTTACTTCCCACCCACCACCCACTTCATAGCCACTGTCGAGGATCTAACCGATATGCTCGATTACGCCTCCGAAGACATCGACGGTATGGATGATGATGCCGAATAGGAGCAGGCCCAAAACCCGCCGTGCACCGGACGCTGGACAGCCACTTCCTCATACGACGTGTACATGGTGGACACACCTAAAGAAGGCGACGGCGATGATGAGAGGGATCCAGTCGAGGATGAACCTCCTGAGATACCACCAAAGCATCAACGCCGTGGCGCCATTTAAATCGCGTCATGAAAGACAAAGAATACCGGCACCGGAGACAATGGTACTCCAAAGAACGCCGAAAACCCTATCGAACCAACATCCGAACAAGATGATCGGGAGGACGGGCAAGTTGACCCTGACGAGCAAGCAGGGAATGAAGACTCAGAGGATAGCAACTATCTACCACTCTCCGAGGACGACGTGAGCCTCGGCGACGAAGATTTTATTGTGCCAGAGGAACCCCTCGAACAAGAGCGCTTTAAGCGCCGGCTAATAGCCACTGCAAGAAGCCTAAAAAAGAAGAAGCAGCATCAGCTTTAAGCTGACCAAGATCTGCTCAATGACAGATTGACTAATGTCCTAGTAGCCGAAGAAGACGGCCTCGAATGCCCAACAAAGAGTTACCCGAAGCGTAAGCTGCTTACCCAATTCGACGATGAGGTACTAGAGCCCATACCACCCGCGCGTAATGCGACTGACGTACCTGACCGACCACCACGTGGCCGAGACAGAATGACAACTCAAGCCGAACATCAGCCAGCACCACCTCGTCGTAAAAGCAGAGAAACAACAGCTCGGGGATACACTTATGACCTACGTCAGGACCTGGACAATAGAGCCGGTCAGACCAGGTCAATCTACAGATCACGGGGCATGCCCAAGCGCGAGAAGACGACCATCAGGCCTGGCGTGACAAACACAACCTCACCAGGGTCGAAAAACGCATACGGACTTCATCCTAACTGCGTCGTGACATTGCCCGATACAGAGGCGTCGCACACCCCCTATGCTTCACCGATGAGGTAATGGATCACCAGTTCCCAGAAGGGTTTAAACCTGTGAACATCGAATCATACGATGGCACAACAGATCCCGCAGTATGGATTGAAGATTTTCTTCTCCACATTCACATGGCACACAGTGATGATCTACATGCCATCAACTACTTCCCCCTAAAACTTAAGGGACCAACACGGCACTGGCTGAACAGCCTCCCGGAAAACTCTATTGGTAGCTGGGAAGACTTGGAGGACGCATTCAGAGACAACTTCCAAGGTACCTATGTTCGGCCCCCAGACGCCGATGATCTTAGTCACATAATCCAGCAACCCGGAGAATCAGCCCGACAACTCTGGACTAGGTTCTTAATAAAAAACAACCAGATTGTGGATTTTCCGGACACCGAAGCCCTCGCTGCCTTCAAACATAGCGTCCGAGATGAGTGGCTCGCCCGACACCTCGGCCAAGAAAAGCCGAAGTCCATGGCAGCCCTTACCGTACTTATGACCCGCTTTTGTGCGGGAGAGGATAGCTGGCTCACTCGTAGAAGCAATAGCACCAGCGACCCTGGCACCTCCAAATCCATGGACGGCAATGGCAAGCCATGACGCAACAAGCACAAGCATCGAAACAATAACGAAGGAACCCAAGACACGGCGGTTAACGCCGGATTCAGTGGCTCCAAACCAAGTCAACGAAGAAGCCATTCAAGGCAAACAGAGATGGCCCATCCAGTTTGGACAAAATACTCGATCGGCATTGCCAGATTCATGGCACCCCCGATAAACGTGCCAATCGTACCAACAGAAATTGTTGGGTTTTCAAACAGGCCAGCAAACTCAACGCCGAACACAAGGGTAAAGGGCCGCCTTGTGACGACGACGACGAAGAGCCTCGTCAACTGAAAAAAGGGGGACAGAAGCAATTTCCCCCCGAGGTAAAAACAGTGAATATGATATATGTCACACATATCCCTAAGAGGGAGTGCAAGCACGCACTACGGGACGTCTACGCCATAGAGCTAGTCGCCCCAAAATTCAACCCATGGTCGGCTTATCCGATCACCTTCGATCGAAAGGACCACCCAACCAGTATCCGTCATGGAGGTTCGGCAGCTCTGGTCCTTATCCAATCATCAACGGATTCCATCTCACGCGAGTCCGCATTGACGGCGGCAGCAGTCTCAATCTACTTTATCAAGACACTGTTTGCAAAATGGGCATTGATCCTTCAAGAATCAAGCCCACTCAAACTACCTTCAAACGAGTAATACCTAGTGTAGAGTCCCGCTGCACGGGCTCAATCACATTGGAAGTCGTCTTCGGTTCACCGAACAACTTCCGAAGCGAGGACTTGATCTTCAATATCGTCCCCTTCTGCAGTGGCTATCACGCACTACTCAGACGAACAGCTTTTCCCATTTTAATGCGGTCCCACACTACGCCTATCTAAAGCTTAAGATGCCCGGTCCACGTCCGTCATTACAATCAACGGAAACATGGAGCGCTCCCTCCGCACCGAGGAACATACCGCGACCATCACAACCAAAGTACAAAGCGGCCCTGTCAAGCCGCACAACTCAGTGGCTATTAAGCCGCCTGACTTCATTACACAAGGCCGGTCAATTCGGCATGCTGGTAGCCTGGCAATTCCAGAGCTGGATTAACAATTTCGCCTCTGTCGATCGCCACGTACGTCCGCGAAATTCGTACCGCGCGTGCATAACTTTGCACTCAAAATACCTTGGACATCGGCGGAGGCACAATACGGACAGGCCTATAGTCCGGTTCGACCCTATATGGCCTTCCCCTCTCCTTTAATTATTTCTTATATTTTCCCACAGGTGAATCAAAACCCATTCATCCTACAGACTTACAAGGACTCTCTCCGAGCCCGGTTTCATACAAATAATCAAAGACCACTCCTCTCAAGGAATCTTTCTCACTAAGGCGAAAGCAGCGCAGACGTGCGGTAGGAGGTCCAAAGATCTTTTTAGACCAAAATTTTATCTAAGAACCAGTACAGAGCTTTCCCCCTTAGCCTTAGACCCCCAGCATATAAAATGGCCTCGGTGATTATGGTACAATCTGTAAGATTACGTCTGACATATCAATCAGATTCCAGTGAACATAATTCTTATTCAATATCTCTTTTGTTCATAGAGTGTATTCCATTGTGTCACGCACACACCTCGGCACAAATTGCCAGGGGCTCTATATATGGCGACACATATGTTGCCAAACAAAAGTCCAAACAACTTTATAGCACACTTTGGCGTCCCGAGCTTGGCATTATATGCACCGGCTACGAATCATGTCTTTGGTCAATAGTTGGGTTGCCCGGCTCCTGTGTTTGCTACCTTACATTCCGTCTTATCGGCTAGGGTAGTAAAGGGAGAACTACTGCGATTGTGTTTCTGGTTCGTCCGTTAAAGCACCTCAGTAGAGAAAGCCGAAAACTAACTGTCATGATGCGGCGAGAGCTGGTTAGCCACTTGACGACTTATTAAAATCTTTAGCGATTTTTTTCGTATTACACGAAGGATTGTTTTCCGGTCACATATGTAACGCATCCGCATTGGGATAGCCGCGTACATACTAGGGCTACTTTGTAGACCCATCGTCAAACTCCTATGGCTAAGTGAGAGCAATAAAACCACATAGTCTGATTCCCTGGTTCGCCGCACTGACAGCTCCTTCATGGATCAAGACGTTGGGTTAAGTGCTGTCATGTGCAATTCCGAACACCCCAGTAGTATCTACATGGGGGTTGAAGCCGACGACTGGGAACTCTTAGATGTAAAAATGGCTGCATAGGAGGATAAAACTCTCCATAAAGGCATGAATATATTACAAAAGCCTTAATTCATAATACAAACTCCCGGATAGTTCGGACTCGTTCACTCGAACACTACATCCTTAGAGCATTGGCCTTCTACAAGGCGGGCACCTTTTAGTACGTCATAAAAATAGCGCTCTGGTGTGCGGTGGCCCTTGCTTTTAGGCGGGCCCTCAACTGCCACCTTTTCGGTCTTCATCTTCGCCTAGTGCATCTTAACACGGGCGAAGGCCATTTGCGCTCCTTCTATGCAGGACCACCTCTTGACGGTTTTGATTCGGGGCAGCGCATCGACAAGACGCCGCACAAGGCTGAAGTAGCTGTCCGGAATGGCTTCGGTCGGCCACAGCCAGACTATGACGTCCTCCATGGAAGCACTGGACATCTTATGCAGCTCCGCCCATTGTGCCATCTGGTTATTTAGCAGTGCAGGACGCTCCTGCCACAAACTGCGACTAGAAGAACTTCTCCGTCGCGTACCCCTCCTGGGCCCGGAAGAATTGGGCGGCGTCCGCAACACTCTTCGGCAAATCCGCATATGCGTCTGGAGAACTCCATAGTCGATTAAGCAAGGCATACCTCCTATCCCCAAATTTAGCCTGTAAAAGAAAGGGCTTACCAGCCGCTATCTGTCCGGCTTGACGGAATTCCTTGCGCTCTACGCGCGATTCGGACCGCGCCTCCTTGGCGTCTTGAAGGGCCTTGGCGAGTTCGGTCCCCTTTGCCTTATTTTCTTCTTCTAAGGACTCGCACTTGCGGGCGGTGTCCTTGAGCCTCTGCTCCATATCGGTCACCCGTTCCTCAAAACGGCGCCGAGCGGCCTGTTCGGCCGTTAGGTCCGTGGCCGCCTTGCTTACCCTCGCTTGCTCCTTGGCTTGGGCAAGCTCACCATTGAGAGTCTCAACCGCGGTGGTACCATCTGTATAAACACGCACATTGCAGCTCTTGAACTTCCAAAGAACACAGACATAAATAGGCATAAAGTAAGATGTATCTTATACCTTGCGCCTGGTCGAGCTGCATGTTAACAAGGACTAGGTCCTCATCAGCTCGCTCCAGTTTCCGTTTGAGTTTGGAAACTTCCGCTGTCTGGGCGGTTGCCGCTAACAGAGAGGCCTGTTTTAATCCAAATAAAATAGTATGTTACCACCTGACAACTGATTATTGATCCTCTGCTTGCTTTTCTTTGAAAGAACCGAACAGAGTCTCAGAGGCTACTATCTATATACATGCATATTTTTCATAAAAATGATCAAAAACATTACATTGCGTACCTCGAAGCATGCTAGCATGCTGGAGAAGGCTTTGTCCAGCCCGCTCTTGGCGGACTGAATCTTTTCAGCTATCGTACCCATCAGGATGCAGTACTCATCCAGGATGGATGCACTTTGCAGTGCGTCCATCGTGGTATTCGGCGCCTCCGGATTAGCAGATATCGCCACTCCCCCCTCTCCTGCAGGGGGTCGCTCACTAGACTCCGGAGCCGTATGGGTCTCCTAAGCAGTATGCAGCTGGGGTTCGGATTGGCCGAGACCCCGTCGCCGGTCTCTGTAGGGACCGTACCCCTCATTCCTTCGGTAGCCAAGGTATTTCCTTCCGGCACCTTTAAGTCGCCCCCCCGCATCTCTTCAAGGCCCGGGGAGGGCCTATGAGATGACACCTCGGCGTCATCCGCCCTAGGCGGCAGGGAAGCTAGTGGAGGCGACTTGCTCTCCATCATCTCCGGTGGCAGATCCCCCGAGGATGAGGATAGCCGCGGGAGATCGCGGGCCGGACTAAAAAATAGAACTTAGAGTTATCATCACAATTCATAGAGATTGGATGTATGTGAAAAATCTCAGACTACTTACGAGTCGGCTTGGGGCTTGGTCCGACAAAGGTGCTTCGGGATGGCCTCGACATCTGACTCCGAGTCATCGAAGAGGGTAATCTTGTCCCTCTTGGACGCTTCGGCCTCCAGGTCTTCGGAGGGCACCCTTGATACGTCTCCAATGTATCTATAATTTTTGATTGTTCCATGCTATTATATTATCTGTTTTGGATGTCTAATGGGCTTTAATATGCTCTTTATATTATTTTTGGGACTAACCTATTAACCGGAGGCCGAGTGCCAGCTTCTGTTTTTTGCCTATTTTAGAGTTTTGCAGAAAAGGTATACCAAACGGAGTCCAAACGGAATGAAACCTTTACGATGATCTTTCTTGGACCGAAAGCAATCCAGAAGACTTGGATTCAAAGTCTGGAACTCCACAAGTAAGCCACGAGGCAGGAGAGCGCGCCCCCACCCTCGTGGGCCCCTTGTAGCTCCACCGACGTACTTCTTTCGCCTATATATGCTATTATACCCTAGAAACAATAGAGGGAGCCACGAAACTACTTTTCCACCGCCACAACCTTCTGTACCCGTGAAATCCCATCTTGGGGCCTTTTTCGGCGATCTGCCGGAGGGGGAATCGATCACGGAGGGCTTGTACATCAACACCATTGCCTCTCCGATGAAGCGTGAGTAGTTTACCACAAACCTTGGGGTCCATAGTTATTATCTAGATGGCTTCTTCTCTCTCTTTGATTCTCAATACAAAGTTCTCCTCGATGTTCTTGGAGATCTATTACTCTTTTGCGGTGTGTTTGCCGAGATCCGATGAATTGTGGATTTATGAACAAGCTTATCTATGAATATTATTTGGTTCTTCTCTGAATTCTTATATGCATGATTTTATATCTTTGCGAGTCTCTTCGAAATATCGGTTTAGTTTGGCCTACTAGATTGATCTTTCTTGCAATGGGAGAAGTGCTTAGCTTTGGGTTCAATCTTGCGGTGTCCTTTCCCGGTGTGATGAGGGGCAGCAAGGCACGTATTGTATTGTTGCCATCAAGGATAAAAGATGGGGTTTATATCATATTGCTTGAGTTTATCCCTCTACATCATGTCATCTTGCTTAATGTTACATTCGTTCTTATGAACTTAATACTCTAGATGCATGCTTTGGATAGCGGTCGATGTGTGGAGTAATAGTAGTAGATGCGTAATCGTTTGGTCTACTTGACACGGACGTGATGCCTATATTCATGATCATTGCCTTAGATATCTTCATAACTATTGGCTTTTCTATCAATTGCTCGGCAGTAATTTGTTCACCCACCATAATACATGCTATCTTGAGAGAAGTGATACGTCTCCAACATATCTATAATTTTTCATTGTTCCACGCTATTATATATTCTGTTTTGGATGTTTAATGGGCTTATTTATACACTTTTATATTATTTTTGGGACTAACCTATTAACCGGAGGCCCAGCCCAAATTGCTGTTTTTTGCCTGTTTCAGTATTTCGCAGAAAAAGAATATCAAACGAGTCCAAACGGAATGAAACCTTCGGGAACGTGATTTTTGGAACAAACGTGATCCAGAGGACTTGGAGTGGACGTCAAGCAATCAATGAGGAGGGCACGAGGCAGGGGGCGTGCCCACCTCCCCCAGGCGCGCCCTCCACCCTCGTGGGCCCCTCGTGGCTCCACTGACCTACTTCCTCCTATATATACCTACATACCCCCAAACCATCAGAAGCATCCACGAAAACCTATTTCCACCGCCGCAACCTTCTGTACCCGTGAGATCCCATCTTGGGGCCTTTTCCGGCGCTCCGCCGGAGGGGGCATTGATCACGGAGGGCTTCTACATCAACACCATAGCCTCTCCGATGATGTGTGAGTAGTTTACATCAGACCTTCGGGTCCATAGTTACTAGCTAGATGTCTTTTTCTATCTCTTTGGATCTCAATACAAAGTTCTCCTTGATCTTCTTGGAGATTTATTCGATGTAATCTTCTTTTGCGGTGTGTTTGTCGAGATCCAATGAATTGTGGGTTTATGATCAAGTTTATCTATGAATAATATTTGAATATCCTCCACTTCACCTTTGCCGTTTTCTTCGCCCTCCTTCCGTTCGATCTTGTGTTACCATGTGCCTTCTTTTTGTTTGCATCTTCGCTTGCTAAAAGTTTATGGATCCTCATCCCCTTGCTAATCTTTTTAAGAGATCCAATTATGATGATCCAATTTCTAGTGATTTGAGTGCACTAGATTATCTTTATGAAGTTTTGTTTGAAATTCGTGAATCTGAAAATTGTGATGAAGTGCGTTATGAAGAGATTCATTATAGATCTTTGAATAAAAAGCATGATTGCAATGATTTTACTATAAATTCTCTTGATGTCAATTTTGCTAATAATATGCAAAACCCTAAGCTTGGGGATGCTAGTTTTGCTATGTCTACTACTTGTTGCAATGATCATGATTGGGGTGATTCTTCTTATGATCTTGAAAATTTATTTAAGCCCCATGATGAATATGAGATTGATAATAGTGTTTGCAATAATATTGAAAGTGGGTTTGGAAGAGTGTCAACTTTAGATCCCACATATTTGGAGAATGTTCAATCTTATGGTATTTTTGATAAAAGTGGGTTTGAGAGGTCATGACTTTAGTAAATGTTAATCCCACTATTTTGGAAGAGTGTCAACTTCGCATGCATGTGGATCGTGTTGAAAATATTTTATATGATAGCTATTTTGTTGAATTTTCTTATGACCCCACATGTAATTATTATGAGAGAGGAAAATATGGTTGTAGAAATTTTCATGTTACTAAATTACCTCTCGTTATGTTGAGATTGCTATTGTTTCTTTCCACTTCCTGGCATATGCTAGTTTTTGCTTGCTATGATAATTTGTTTGCCTGTAAGATGCCTATGCATATGAAGTATGTTATACATAGATGTGTTTGTCACGTGTTTCATGATGCTCTCTTTGTGCTTCAGTTCTTGTCTTTCATGTGAGCATCATTGAATCTATCAATGCCTGGCTAGGGGCGTTAAACGATAGCGCTTGTTGGAGGCAACCCAATTTTATTTTAGTTTTTTGCTTTTTTGCTTCTGTTTAGGAATAAATCTTTGTTCTAGCCTCTGGTTAGATTTGTTTTTATGTTTTATTTAGTTTTTGTGCCAAGTTAACCCTATAGGATCTTCTTGGATGATAGTTATTTGATCTTGCTGAAAATTTCAGAAACTTTCTGTCCATGAAAACAATTGTTAAAAATCACCAGAATGTGATAAAATACTGATTCCAATTTCCGTAGATCAATAAACAAATTATGTAGGTCGTACTATTTTGGTAGATTTTTATCAGTTCCATAAGTTTGCGTTCGTTACAGATTACTACAAACTGTTCTGTTTTTGACAGATTCTGTTTTTCATGTGTTATTTGCTTATTTTGATGAATCTATGGCTAGAAAAATAGTTTATAAACCATAGAGAAGTTGTAATACATTAGGTTTAACACCGATATAAGTAAATAATGAGTTAAATACAATAACTTGAAGTGGTGTTTTGTTTTCTTTCGCTAACGGAGCTCATGAGATTTTCTGTTAAGTTTTGTGTTGTGAAGTTTTCAAGTTTTGGGTAAAAGATTTGATGGATTATGGAACAAGGAGTGGCAAGATACTAAGCTTGGGGATGCCCATGGCACCTCAAGGTAATCTAAGGACACCAAAAAGTCAAAGCTTGGGGATGCCCCGGAAGGCATCCCCTCTTTCGTCTTCGTCCATCGGTAACTTTACTTGGAGCTATATTTTTATTCACCACATGACATGTGCTTTGCTTGGAGCGTCTTGTATGATTTGAGTCTTTGCTTTTTAGTTTACAATAATCATCCTTGCTGTACACACCTTTTGAGAGAGACACACATGTTTCAGAATTTATTAGAATACTCTATGTGCTTCACTTATATCTTTTGAGCTATATAGTTTTGGCTCTAGTGCTTCACTTATATCTTTTAGAGCACGGTGGTTGTTTTGTTTTATAGAAAATATTGTTCTCTCATGCTTCACTTATATTATTTTGAGAGTCCTACAAAACAGCATGGTAAATTTCTAAAGTTGAGAAATTAGTCCTAAAGTGATAGGCATCCAAGATTAGTAAAAACTTTCTTATAAGTGCCTTGAATACTATGAGAAGTTTGATGCTTGATAATTGTTTTGAGATATGAAGATGATGATATTAGATTCATGCTAGTTGAATAGTTGTGGATTTGAGAAATACCTGTGTTAAAGTTTGTGATTCTCGTAGCATGCACGTATGGTGAACCGTTATGTAATGAAGTCGGAGCATGATTTATTTATTGATTGTCTTCCTTATGAGTGGCGGTCGGGGACGAGCGATGGTCTTTTCCTACCAATCTATCCCCCTAGGAGCATGCGCGTAATACTTTGCTTTGATAACTAATAGATTTTTGCAACAAGTATATGGGTTCTTTATGACTAATGTTGAGTCCATGGATTATACACACTCTCATCCTTCCACCATTGCTAGCCTCTGTAATACCGCGCACGCTTCACCGGTATCATACACCCACCATATACCTTCCTCAAAACAGCCACCATACCTACCTATTATGGCATTTCCATAGCCATTCCGAGATATATTTCCATGCAACTTACCACCGTTCCGTTTACTATGACACGCTTCATAATTGTCATATTGCTTTGCATGATCATGTAGTTGACATCGTATTTGTGGCAAAGCCACCGTTCATTATCTTCATACATGTCACTCTTGATTCATCGCATATCCCGGTACTCCGCCGGAGGCATTCACATAGAGTCATATTTTTGTTCTAAGGATCGAGTTGTAATTCTTGAGTTGTAAGTAAATAAAAGCGTGATGATCATCATTATTAGAGCATTGTCCAAAGTGAGGAAAGTATGATGGAGACTATGATTCCCCCACAAGTCGGGATGAGACTCCAGACGAAAAAAAGAAGCCATAAAAGAAAGGCCCAAAAAAAAGGAAAAAATGAGAGAAAAAGAGAGAAGGGACAATGCTACTATCCTTTTTCCACATTTGTGCTTCAAAGTAGCACCATAATCTTCATGATAGAGAGTCTCCTATGTTGTCAGTTTCATATACTAGTGGGAATTTTACATTATAGAACTTGGCTTGTATATTCCAATGATGGGCTTCCTCAAAATGCCATAGGTCTTCATGAGCAAGCGAGTTGGATGCACACCCACTTAGTTTCTTTTTGTTGAGCTTTCATACACTTATAGCTCTAGTGTATCCGTTGCATGGCAATCCCTACTCACTCACATTGATATCTATTGATGGGCATCTCCATAGCCCGTTGATACGCCTAGTTGATGTGAGACTATCGTCTCCTTTTTTTCTTCTCCACAACCACCATTCTATTCCACATATAGTGCTATGTCCGCTCATGTATTGCGTGAAGATTGAAAAAGTTTGAGAACATCAAAAGTATGAAACAATTGCTTGGCTTGTCACCGGGGCTGTGCATGATTAAATACTTTGTGTGATGAAGATAGAGCATAGCTAGACTATATGATTTTGTAGGGATAACTTTCTTTGGCCATGTTATTTTGAGAAGACATAATTGCTTTGTTAGTATGTTTGAAGTATTATTATTTTTATGTCAATATTAAACTTTTATCTTGAATCTTTCGGATCTGAATATTCATACCACAATTAAGAGGGTTACATTGAAAATTATGCTAAGTAGCATTCCACATAAAAAAATCTGTTTTTATTATTTACCTACTCGAGGACGAACAGGAATTAAGCTTGGGGATGCTTGATATGTCTCCAATGTATCTATAATTTTTTATTGTTCCATGCTATTATATATTATGTTTTGGATGTTTAATGGGCTTATTTATACACTTTCATATTATATTTGGGACTAACCTATTAACCGGAGGCCCAGCCCAAATTGCTGTTTTTTTTGCCTATTTCAGTATTTCGCAGAAAAAGAATATCAAACGGAATGAAACCTTCGGGAACGTGATTTTTGGAACAAACGTGATCCAGAGGACTTGGAGTGGACGTCAATCAATCAATGAGGAGGGCACGAGGCAGGGGGCACGCCCACCTCCCCCAGGCGCGCCCTCCACCCTCATGGGCCCCTCGTGGCTCCATTGACCTACTTCTTCCTCCTATAAATGCCTACGTACCCCCAAACCATCAGAAGCATCCACGAAAACCTCTTTCCACCACCGCAACCTTCTGTACCCGTGAGATCACATCTTGGTGCCTTTTTCGGCGCTCTGCCGGAGGGGGCATTGATCACAGAGGGCTTCTACATCAACACCATAGCCTCTCCGATGATGTGTGAGTAGTTTACCTCAGACCTTCGGGTCCATAGTTATTATCTAGATGGCTTCTTCTCTCTCTTTGGATCTCAATACAAAGTTCTCCTCGATCTTCTTGGAGATCTATTCGATGTAATCTTCTTTTGCGGTGTGTTTGTCGAGATCCGATGAATTGTGGGTTTATGATCAAGTTTATCTATGAATAATATTTGAATCTCCTCTGAATTCTTTTATGTATGATTGGTTATCTTTGCAAGTCTCTTTGAATTATTAGTTTGGTTTGGCCTACTAGATTGATCTTTCTTGCAATGGGAGAAGTGCTTAGCTTTGGGTTCAATCTTGTGGTGTCCTTTCCCAATGACAGCAGGGCAGCAAGGCACGTATTGTATTGTTGCCATCGAGGATAAAAAGATGGGGTTTATATCATATTGCATGAGTTTATCACTCTACGTCATGTCATCTTACTTAATGCATTACTCTGTTCTTATGAACTTAATACTCTAGATGCATGCTGGATAGCGGTCGATGTGTGGAGTAATAGTAGTAGATGCAGAATCGTTTCAGTCTACTTGTCGCGGATGTGATGCCTATATACATGATCATACCTATATATTCTCATAACTATGCTCAATTCTATCAATTGCTCGACAGTAATTCGTTTACCCACCGTAATACTTATGCTCTTGAGAGAAGCCACTAGTGAAACCTATGGCCCCCGGGTCTATTTTCCATCATATTAATCTTTCAACACTTAGCTATTTCTATTACCGTTTATTTTACTTTGCATCTTTATTTCTCTTTATCATAAAAATACCAAAAATATTATCTTATCATATCTATCAGATCTCACTCTCGTAAGTGACCATGAAGGGATTGACAACCCCTTTATCGCGTTGGTTGCGAGGTTCTTATTTGTTTGTGTAGGTGCGTGGGACTCGAGCATGGTCTCCTACTGGATTGATACCTTGGTTCTCAAAAACTGAGGGAAATACTTACGCTACTTTACTGCATCACCCTTTCCTCTTCAAGGGAAAATCAACGCAGTGCTCAAGAGGTAGCAAGAAGCCACTAGTGAAACCTATGGCCCCCGGGTCTCTTTCTATTATATTGCATCTCTTTTATTTACATCGCATCTCGCTTACTATTTTGCAATCTTTACTTCCCAATATATACAACAAAAATACCAAAAATATTTATTTTACTATCTCTATTAGATATCACTTTTGCGAGTGACCATCAAGGGATTGACAACCCCTTTATCGTGTTGGTTGCAAGGTTCTTGATTATTTGTGCAGGTACTAGGTGACTTGTGCGTTGTCTCCTACTGGATTGATACCTTGGCTCTCAAAACTGAGGGAAATACTTACGCTGCTTTGCTGCATCACCCTTTCCTCTTCAAGGGAAAACCAACACATGCTCAAGAGGTAGCAAGAAGGATTTCTGGCGCCGTTGCCGGGGAGATCTAGGCCAAGTCAAGACATACCAAGTACCCATCATAAACTCTTCTCCGTCGCATTACATTATTTGCCATTTGCCTCTCGTTTTCCTCTCCCCCACTTCTAAAACGATTTTCGAAAACCTTTGCCTTTTCTTCGCCCCTCTTCCATTTGTCTCTTTTCGCTTGCTTCTTGTGCGTTCGTGTGTTAGATCGTTTGTTTCGCCTTCATGGCTAGTCCTCCTATCATTGTTAGTACTCCCGATAATGAAGTTCTCAATTTTAAACAAAGGGAGGGAGAAAATCTAAAAGATGCTTGGTATAGAATTTGCAATGCTCAAAATAGATCTACTAGAAAGCAATCCACTTCCATTCTTCTTTGCAATTTTTACGTAGGCATCACTCCTTGGAATAGATATGTTCTTGACACCATTACCGGAGGGAATTTCTTGGGAAACCATTGTAGCGACCAGACCTCAAACAGTCTGACCTTTGTGCTCAGGTGTCATCCCTGGATCAGTAATGCTGACACCACACAGTACTTTGAAGGATTTATAACAGAGTAGCAATCACACACTTATTACATTATATGTCTCAAAGAGAACTTATTACAATAAATATGGCTTAAGGCCATCTAATAACGATAACAGCGGAAGGCTTGGAAGATAAGCGAGTCCATCAACTCCAACGGCATCACTAAGTACAGAACCACGACCTAAAGGCACCTTACTCATCGCCTGAAAAGTCTGCAACATGAAACGTTGCAGCCCGAAAACGGGTCAACACATGGAATATGCTGGCAATGTAACACATAGAGAGTAATGATGGAATAAGCTATACTACATGCATATATGGCTGGTGGAAAGCTCTATGGTCACAGTTTTGCATACAGCCAATTTTTCCCTACTGTAAAGGAATAAATATTATTTAACTATCATGGTGGTTGTTAAACATTGAGAATGGTTGACAGCATCCTCAATCCCAATTAAAGTAATCATCATTAAACCCAACAACATTAATTTAAAGTAACATGATGAGATTCACATGATATCCAAATACTAGATACTCAAAACGTCCATAACCGGGGACATGGCTAACCATGATTAGTTTGTACACTCTGCAGAGGTTTGCGCAGTTTTCCCCACAAGACTCGATCGCCTCCGTCGGGATTCTCGCACTACATGGTGTTTGAGAAACGGATGACCGAGACATAGTCTTTCAGAAGCGCTAGCACCTTATGACGTGATAGACCGTACCAACCTACATCCCCTACATCCGCTAGTCTACCCTTGTAAGAGTTCGCACGACTTAGTCAACTATGCGAGCCCATAATGGCTTGTGGCTGCACACGGAAGTTTCTAGCATGAATAATCTCATGATCCCTTTGAGCACGGGTGGCGGTACAAAAGAAAACAGGCAAGTCACGAAACCAGGTGCCTCAATCCACCGGATGTGTATTTAAGTTGCCACCTTAGATAAACCATTAATTAACAATCTCACATCTGTCATGGATATCACTCACCCAATCCACGTCTACTAGCATAGCATGGCATAATAAGCAAACGTAGAAGTAACTCCCAAAGGTTTCATAATAAAACGGGTAATAGGTACTACCTCAACTACTTCCCATCCCACAATTTAATTAGATCCTAATCATGCAGTGTTTGAGGATTGATCTAATGCAATAAAACTGGGTAGTAAAAGAGGTATGATCAAAGTGTTACTTGCCTTGTCGATGATCCGCGAAACCTAGAGATTCGAAGTAACAGGCGGCGCACTCCGGGTATTCTATCGCAGACAAACAAACAAGCATACAATAAGTACTCATCTAATGCACATGTAAAACTCAAATAAGAGACCTAACCAGAAATTTCAACTTAAGAACTACGGTTTGCAAAAAGAATCAAATCGAACGAAGCAACGAAAGTCAAACGGCGAAAGAAAACAACTTTGTTCTACTAATCTGGATCTAAGTCAAATTTTACAGAAGCAAAAACTTGTTTAAGTTGGTTAAACGGATAGAGGGTTTCGATACGAAACTCCAGGCGCTTGAATCGCCTGATTCCGATAGACGAGCGAAAACTTATACTAAAACGAAAATCGGATCAGAAATCGCGATCAGAAAATAATCGCGAAAAATCTGAGAAAAAGAAAACCGATGAACCGATTAACGAACGAACGTTCGTTAACCGGATCTAAACGATGAATACATTTGTTAAAACGAACGAACGAGCGAACGCTCGCTAATTAGACTAAACCGAAAAATAAAACCGATCTAATAAAAAAACGAATACTAAAAAAAACCGACGGAAAAACCGAACGGTTTTTCGAGGAAAACGGGGCACGAATTTCGAGGCGAACCTCGGGCGGCGGCGTCGTGGCGGCGGCGTCCGTGGCGACTTCGGCAGCGGTAAGCGGCGCTGGCGGCGGCGGTAAGCGGCGGCGGCGAGCGGCGGCGGGCGTGGGCTCGAGGCGGGCGGCGGTAGCTGGCTCCCGGCTTATAAAGCCTTCCGGGCCAGAGTCCCAGGCGGACACGGCCCGGTTAGGTCGGTGCGCGTTTTTTTAAATAACTACGCGCAGAAGAAAAATAAAAAGAAATACTAAACGGACTCCAAAATTCCCGAAATAAATTTTCCCCGACTTCTAAAATCAAGCCGGACAAAGTGAACATTTATTTGGGGCCTAAATGCAATTTTGAAAAACGCATATTTTCCTAAATTCAAATAAAATAGCGAAAAACTCCGAAATAAAATCTTATTTGATTTTATTATTAAATCCTCAATATTTCTTTATTTTTGGGAAAGTCATTTTATTCCCTCTCTTATATTTTGTAATAGAAATAATTGATGATAAAATAAATAAAATCAAATGATCCTATTCTCAAAATTTGAGAAAAACTCAAATATGAAAATAACGAAATCCCCAACTCTCTCCGTGGGTCTTTGAGTTGCTTAGGATTTCTAGGATCGAAACCAAAAGCAAATAAAACATGATATGCAATGATGATCTAATGTATAACATTCCAAATTGAAAATTTGGGATGTTACAAACCTACCCCCCTTAAGATGAATCTCACCCTCGAGATTCGGGTTGGCTAGAAAATAGGTGAGGGTGGTCCTTGAGAAAATCTTCCTTTCGTTCCCAGGTGGCTTCATCCTCCGTGTGGTGGCTCCACTGAACTTTACAAAACTTGATAACCTTGCTGCGGGTGACTCGGCTGGCAAACTCGAGAATCTTAACTGGTTTCTCCTCATAGGTCAAATTGTCATCCAACTGAATTGCTTCCAATGGCACTGTGTCTCTCAAAGGTATGTCAGCCATCTCCGCGTGGCACTTCTTCAACTGAGAAACGTGGAACACATCATGAACTCCTGACAATCCTTCGGGCAATTCCAACTTGTATGCCACTTCTCCCATACGTTCCAAAACTCGGTATGGTCCTACAAATCGTGGCGCTAACTTTCCCTTAACTCCAAAACGCTTAATACCTCGAAGTGGAGATACTCGAAGATAAACTCTATCCCCGACTTCGTAAACTGTCTCCTTGCGTTTAGAATCTGCGAAGCTCTTCTGCCTGGACTGGGCTACCTTGAGCCTATCGCGAATCAACTTCACCTTCTGTTCAGATTCTTTAATCAAATCAGGTCCAAACAACTGGTGGTCTCCAACTTCGTCCCATAACAACAGTGTCCTGCACCTCCTTCCATACAAGGCTTCGAAAGGGGCCATCTTCAAAATGGTCTGATAGCTGTTGTTGTAAGAGAACTCTGCATATGGCAAATTTTCGTCCCAACTAGATCCATAATCTAGCGAAAAGCTCTCAGCATATCCTCCAAAATCTGATTGACTCTCTCGGTGCATCCATACATGCGTGGATGAAAAGTCATCTTGAACTCTAGCACAGTACCAAAGTTTCATGCAATCGCTTCTTCGAACTTTGAGGTAAACCGGGTTCCTCTATCTCGATACGATACTCCTCGGAACTCCATGCGGACATACGATCCTGGTCATGTATATCTTTGCCAACTTAGCACCTTGGTGTAAGTGGTCTTTCTTTGGGATGAAATGAGCTACCTTCACAACCGATCAACTACAACCCAAATCGAGTCATAGCACGAGCAGGTCCTTGGTAATCCTGTGATAAAATCCATGCCTAGCTTATCCCACTTCCATTCGGGTATCGGCAATGGCTGCAACAATCCTGCTGGCTTCTGATGCTCTGCCTTTACTCTCTGACATACATCACAAACTGCTACATACTCCGCAATATCCTTCTTCATTCCGGTCCACGAGAATGTATCCTTCAAATCCAAATACATCTTGGTATTACCTGGGTGGATCGAATAGGGTGAATCATGTGCCTCTTGCAGAATCAACTTCCTGATCTCCCGGTCATTGGGCACATAAACACGGTCTTCAAACCATAGGGTATCGTGCTCATCCTCACGAAAACCTTTAGCCTTTCCTTCGCTCATTTTCTCCTTTATAGAGGCAATCTCCTTGTCAGTCTTCTGAGCTTCTCTGATTCTATCCATCAAAGTGGACTGAATCTCCAATGCTGCTACATAGCCTCTCGGAACTATTTCCAAACATAGCTCACGAAGATCCTCGGCTAACTCCTTTGGTATTTCTCCCGTAATTAGTGTATTGACATGGCTCTTATGGCTCAATGCATCAGCTACTAGATTAGCCTTTCCGGGATGGTAATGCAATCTCATATCATAATCCTTGATGAGCTCCAACCATCTTCTTTGCCTGAGGTTCAACTCCTTCTGCGTGAAAATGTACTTCAAACTCTTGTGATCCGTGTACACCTCACAATGATTTCCAATGAGGAAATGTCTCCATGTTTTCAATGAATGCACTACGGCTGCTAACTCCAAATCATGCGTGGCATAATTCAATTCATGAGGCTTCAGTTGTCATGAAGCGTACAAAACAACTCTTCCCTCCTGCATAAGCACTGCTCCAAGTCCTCGACGTGAAGCGTCGCAATACACCTCATAATCCTTGGTCTGATCGGGCAGAATCAACACTGGTGAGGTGACCAAACGTTTCTTCAACTCCTGGAAACTAGCCTCACACTCCTTGGTCCATATGAACTTGGTATCCTTCTTCAACAAATCCATCATAGGCTTTGCAATCTTTGAGAAGTTCTCAATAAATCTCCGGTAGTATCCTGCGAGTCCAAGGAAACTCCGGATCTCTCCAACTATTGTCGGTGCTTCCCAATTGGTCACAGTGATAACCTTTGTGGGGTCAACTGCTATTCCTTCTCCGGATATAACGTGTCCGAGGAATCCTACTTCCTTCAACCAAAACTCACATTTGCTGAACTTGGCATATAACCGATGTTCTTTGTGCTTCTCAAGTACTAATCGCAAATGTTCCTTATGTTCTTCTTCATTCTTCGAATAAACCAGAATATCATCAATGAACACCACGACGAACTTATCCAAAAATTCCATAAACACTTTGTTCATCATGTTCATAAAATAGGCAGGTGCGTTAGTCAGACCAAATGACATAA